>JAJEJO010002040.1:217665-307546 GCA_020662805.1 Glaucomys volans
GAAAGAAAGAAAGAAAGAAAGAAAGAAAGAAAGAAAGAAAGAAAGGAAATTTAATCCCCTCAGAGGGTGGAAATTCAATCTGACCATTGGAGGTAAGGTATTTGGAGGTAAGACATTTGGGAAGCAATTGACACATAAGAGTGGGGCCCTAATCTGATGGGATTGTGGTTTATAAGGAGAGGAGGAGAGATCAGAGCTAGGACATTCTGTCTCACCATGAGTTGCCCTGCATTACCTTGAAATTCTGAGACTGCAGAGAGTCCCCACCAGCAAGGAGGCCCTCACCACAGGCAGCCCTCAACTTTAGACTTCCCTGAAGGATTATAAGAAATAAGTCTCTTTATAAGTTATTGGGGTATTCAGTTACAGCAACAGAAAATGGACTAAGACAACCATGTCTGGGTATTCATCACAGACCCAACTCTCCTGGGAGTGGTTTTGTTGGAAGCAAGGCTCCCCTCTGTATCCCCAGCTCCCTGCACAGAGGAGGCCCTCAAAAACCACACACCAAACCGCACTGAATGAATGAAGGGGACTGAGGGATGAGTGCTGTCCAAGGTAGCCGAGGTGTGGGCCTGTCTGGGCTCCCTCAACTCCCATAAAGGCCTGCCTACCTATGTGCAGGCATGCTCCTGCATGTGTGGCCCCCACGTGCCCACACAGGGGCAGACCTGGACTTGTGTGTGCACAGATATGCAGGCAGGTACGTGCTCACTGGGGTGTCCATGGGAACACAGCTTCACTCTTCCTCACTGCTCGCAAAGAGCAGCCCCAGAAGACTTTAAGACACTGTATGAACCCTAAGATACAACCATGTCCACACCCAGAATTTCATTAGAACCAGCTTCTGCTTCTTTTCCATTTTACAGGTTAAGAAAGACATGCCTCCAGCAAGGAGGGCTTAGCACTTTGGTGGCTTACTGCATTTTGGCCTTCACAGAGTTAAGGATAGCTCAAAAGACACACACACACACGACACACGTGCACACGTGCATGTACACGCACACACTTGTATCTACGCTCTGGGTGGTGTGGTACCTGTCACCTCTCCTACCTCCCAGCTAGGGCTCAATCACAGCCACAGTGAGCCCTTCAGGCCTGCAGAACACCTCTCCTCCCAGGGGCTTTTGCCTGTGCTGTTCCCTCTGCTGGGGACACTCCTCTCTCATCTTTCACTCATTAAGTCCTACTCTGCCTGAAGGTTGTAGCAGGCAAGAGTCTCTGCTTGGTGGTTCCATAACTGTGAGCCCCTGTGAATACTATTATTCATACTGGCACAAGGCTCCAAGCTCTGAGAGGTAAGGAACCCTGCTACTAATGCTTAGCAGTATGTGCCCAGAATCTAGCCTAGTACTGGGGTAGTTTAGGTACCAGAAACTACAGCGCAAAGGAATAAAGGAAAGAATGAATGCCCAGGGACCCCAGAACAGTCACTCCAGACAGTAATTCTTTAGAGGTGTGATTTTCTTTTTAAATCAAAGGTTTTCTTTCCCACTATAAAAGCATTCTCTACACTTTAAAGCAAAATAAAAAGTGTCAGTGCCCAGAGTAACCCCAAAACAGTAAAATCATGAGGCACCATTGCCAGAGCACCCAGAAGGCTAAGGGGACTGAATCACTCTCCTGGCTGTGGTGGGTCAGTGGTCATACTGGCTGGTGGGCAGTGTCAGTTCAGAAGAGACCCAGGATGGGTCCTCTGACCCCCTGCTCCATTCCCTCTCCCCAAGAAAGCAGGGTTTCATCTGCTGCTGTCTCTGAAAACAGTCCAGCCCCCAGTCCAAATGGAAAGAGGAGCACCTGAGAGGACGTTTTGAAACATGAGACTGAAGTGGAAAAATATTTTTAAATTATAAATTCTCTTTTTAAAACAGAATGAATAATATGGAACAAAAAGGCTCTAGATTCAGTCCATTTTAAATTTAAAGCAAGCAAAGTGCTACTGGGAAAGAAATAACCAGGTGCGAAAGGGAGAGAGAAAGGAAGAAAATCCAGATTAATAAGCCTGGGAGGCATGGTACAATTACATTGTCTTCTTCCTCAGATTTTTGTGTACAAAAGGTACTTTTCATTTCAAGGAGGAGGAATAAATTGTAATGTGACAGCTGATATGATTCCTATTGCAAAATTAAAACACATTTTGTCAGATTTTTTTTCTGTTTTATTGACACACATATAATTTCATACCACAGAGATAGCTCATATTTTATAAGCCCTGTAAATAGACAAAGGGATCTGTACCTTCCCTCTAAATCAATGGAGCCCAGAGAAGGGAATGGGATGGATGTGTGTGTTTTGAAGCTGCAGATCGGCCCAATTTAGTCAACAGCTGCAGTGGAGGACAGAAGCATCTGGAAAAAGCAGGGGAATTTTAGAGGCCTCCAGGGTACAAGGGGGACTGGGCTTGGAGGGGAATATGACATGCAGGACCTTATTTGAGGCCTCTAGACAATGGCCTGAGAAGAACGAACCCATAGGCCTTCCTGTGGCATGATCCCAGTCAGGTGTGCAGAGCAAAGCGAAATGTCACAGTCCCAGGGAGGGAGTGGGGAGGGGGGTTGACCCATGGGTACCAAGTGACAGAAGCAAGAAACTCTGATGGACTATTGCACAGGAGGGTGACTATAGATAACAATAATGAACTGTACGTGTCAAAAAGTTCAAAGAAAGGAGCTTTCAAGTTTTCACCATGAAGAAATGATGAATGTTTGAAGACATGGATAGGCTTACCCTTATTTAAACATTACACAGCATATACATGTATTGAAACATCACATATCATCCCATTAATATGTATACTTTTTATGTTTTATGTATCAATTAAAATTAAACTTTGATGAAAAAAACAAACAAAATAGTACAGTCCCCATATAATGAGCCCTCAAATCCCTTTTCAAAGTGCGAAGAGGGTTAGACACCTTGGGACAGGGGAAGCTTGTGGCTGTGGAGGTTAGATCATCCATCCAGTCCACATCCTTTTCCTATAATGTGCAGGATAGCATGTGTCACAGAGGGCAGTGTGCTGACAACTCTAAGTGACATCAGGGCCATGTGCTAGCCTCTGGAAGAGCCACGGGGAGGCCCCAAAGCAAATTTCAAATCCCTGCCTGGAGCTCATGGGAATGTGAGCAAGTCATGTGACCTATCAGAGCCTTGGGCCCTTTGATTGCAAACTAGAATCTAACCTACTTCCTAAGGTTGTCCTTGTTATACATATGTACTGGGCATGGTGCCTGGTTTTAACTGCAAGATCCTCAGTGCAATCCTGGCAAGGTAAGAACTGTGTAGTGGTCTTAAGCACGGCTACAAATTACTTACCACTCCTCCCATTGAAAGGTGGAGCCTAATTTCCCTCTCCTCCAGCCTTCTAGGTAGCAGAGTTGATGTTGAGTGACTTGCGACTTGGTCATCAGAAGCAGTGCATCTTCCTGGCCCTGCCCTAGCTGATCATTCTTGGATCAAGTCCCACACTGGAAGGAAGCCCAGGTCATAGGGAAAGGCTGCAGTAGCCCAGCCAGATCCCTAGCTTGACCACCAGGGTAACTGGATACCAGCATCAACTCCCAGAGAGGGAGTGAGTTAATCTTCAGATGTTTCCAGTTTCCAGTCCCCCCAGCCAGTGCTGAATGAAGCAAAATAAACAAACAACAAAAACTACCCCTGCTGAATCCTGCTTGAATTGTTTGTTCCCAAGATAAATGCTGTCAGATAAATGCTTTAAATTATTGTGTGGGGGTGGTTTGTTATGCAGCAATAGATTTCTAGAACAAACTACTATGGTATCCATTTTGCAGATAAGAAAATCGAGGCCAAGAGAGATTAAGTGGTTTGTCTCATACAGCTTACAATGTGCAATCAGGACTCAAATCCAGTCGGCAAAGCTAAACCCATAACCACCAGCCCACACTGCCTTCCCAGCCTGATTCCACCTCATGGAAGCAAAGGTTTAAACACATGCAGTCTGGTTAATCCTTGGTTACTAGAAACCACCTATTCTAACTCTCCATTCTCTTGTATTCTAGTCAAGAGTTTCATGTATCCCCCCTTTACTATGATTTATACTCATTATTTTTTAGCCTTATTCAAGTATTATTTTCTCAAGGAGAATAACATTAAAATAAACACATAGCCAGGAGACCTGGTTAACCTCCTGTGGGCTGAGCTGCTGGGGTGGGAACATGAGGGAAGAATTAACATTACCATATTCTATGTGCACAGCACTAGGCTGAGAAGTCATCACTTGTTATTCTAGAAATGTAGAGGAAGAATAAACTTTAAAAATCACAGTTGTGATTTAACTTCAATGTCTGCTACAAGATACAGAAAATATTCTCTCTCCACCAGCTCCTTGCCCTCCCCCACAGCCCCCTCCCAACCCTGCACACCACCAATAGGTGATAAAATACCTATTAGTTTCTGACTGTGATGTCATTAGCAACACCCAAGTTCAAAATCGTACCCCACTGTTCCTGCTACTTATAGGCACACATGGACAGCAAATGCCCTGCTTGGCCCTCTGTCCTCCTCAAGTGCAAGAGCCCATTAATATCATTTATAAAGTTTTGAATGCCTGACCTCCCTTGAAATTCAGAGGGTCCAAGCTCACTGAGGATTTAACTCAGGCTAGGGATGGAGTTACACATGAGGATGATAACCGGGGCTGAGGGCTTTGGGATTAGGTGAAACGGCATCTGGGAAGGAACAGAGGTGAAACACTGAGAAGGACCAACTCAGTATTGAGGGAGGGGCAGGGGAACAAGCCAGAGTCTTAGCCCTTTGCCTCTCAGCCTCTTCATTCTGAAGATGGAAATGACCCTGAAGTACCCTGAGTACTTGGAAGGAACAGCATTACCACTCGCCTCTCAGGAACAACTAAAACTGCATTTATAAATGACACACAGTGCCCAGCACATGATAAATGGCAGCTGCTTCTAAAGCTCACCAAGCTCTTTCCCACCTCAGGGCCTCTTGCACCTTCTGCTCTCTTTCCAGGTCACTCAGCTCCTTCTCAGCATGCAGGATCTGCTCTGAGGTCAAGTCCCTAGAGAAGCCTCCCCAGACCACTTCCCCATCCCCTCCCCTCCTTTAGGTTCCTCATAGCAGGCTTGCTCATTAGCCCCCAGTTATGACACAATCCATCAACCCACTCTCCTTCTTCCCTGACCTCTTGTTTTATTCTTTCCTTCTCAGCCCCAACTGAAACTTTGTAATTTATTTCTTCTTCGTTTTACTTGCTTATTTCTTCTATGCATAGGCTTTGTCTATATCTTATTCACCCTGAATTGCCCTAAATCCCCAGGGTTCACACACAGTTGGAGCTTGCTGTATGTTTGCAAAAGGACTGAGTTCATATTGACTATTATTTTGCAGGCAAGGAAGCACAATTAGCCAGTTTTCCACTGAAGATCAAAAATGGAGGCAGGGGAAGGTGAGTTCTTGCTTCTAGAAACTCAAAGAGAAAGAAAATTGTGGTCCCAGGGCTAAACACCAAGGAAGGCTATGGAGAGAGGGAAAGAAAAGGAGTCCAGGAAGGCAGAGCAAAATCATCACAGCATCAGGCCACTGGCCCCTTCTCAGCTGAGCCCACAAGAAACTGGGGGGAGGACCTTGGAATAGGCATGGAGCCCTGGATTATCATTTAATTGGGACACAGGTAAACCTTCCCACAAATTTTTGAGCCTATACAAACAATTTCTTCCTGGAATATTTGTACAAATGGTGCAAATTACAAAACTCTGTCCAAAGGACAAAAGTATCACATAGCTAGGGTCACAGAGCAGCCTCTATTCTATTGAACAGAGGGCAGAAAGGTTCCACCTCTCACCCACAGCCACAGTTGTCTGGTTGACCAGATCACATTTGAGAGATGGTGCAGGAACCAGGCCAGGCTCTGGCTTCCAGTTAGGCAGGGGGATTCAGAAAAGTTCAGGAGGCCTGGGCCAACCTGTCCACATGACAGAAACACAAATGAGATGTCAGGAAAAGCAAAAAAAAAAAACCTATAAGTTGCCATAAACTTTTTAAACACCTACTGGTAGGTGTGGTGGTACACACCTGTAATCCCAGTGACTCAGGAGGCTGAGGCAAAAGGATCCCAAATTCAAGGCTAGCTTCCGTAATGTAGGGAGACTCTATCTCAAAATAAAATTTACAAAGGACTGGGGATGTAAGTGAGTGGTAAAGATCCCCTGGGTTCAATTCCCAGTACCACACACACACACACACACACACACACACACACACACACACAGAGGTGGCACCAACTATGTGCCACACGTTGCATTGGATGTGCACATACACTATAGCATTTAACCCTGGTGACAGTTCTGGGAGAGGGCTGTCCTTGATCTTCATGTTCAATGAGGATCCTGATACCTAGATAGAAAAAGGATGTACTTGGCCTCAAAAATCTGGTGGGTGGGAGAACAAGAATTTGAATCTAAATTGTGTGCCCTTTGTGATACATTGCAGCAGATTCTGGAAGGCAAGGTGTGCTGTGGAAGCACAGTGGGCCCCACGAGGAACTTGGTATGTGCAAGTGAGTGGTGCCTCTATTTCCCCAGTTCTCTAGCACTAAAGGTCCCATCTTAATAACTTCTACATCCCTGGGGCTTGGAGCCCCACCTTGTGTGCCTCACAGCTATTTATCAAATGCTGATCACATTGACCAGCTGGTGTACTGACTGCTACCAGACAGGATGGACAGCAGGCCAGCCAGTTCTCTCCCTCTACTTGTTCACAGATGAACATGTTTATGAGATTCACTTCCATCAATTGAGGGAAATGAGCTGAAAGGGGGACAGCAATGGGCTGGATCACAAAGCATAGACTGAGAAAGCAGGCCATCGGGTCTCATGGCAGCAACCCAGAATGTCAAACCAACAATAAGCCCAGCTCACAGCAGGCAACTAAGGGTAGAGCACAGGAAGCATAACCTCTGGGCATAAAAGGACCTAGATTCCAATCCCAGCTTCCTGGCCAGCACTGTGGCCTTGCATAGGTACTGAACCTTTCTGAACTTGAGCTTCCTCACCTGTAAATGAAGATAGTGCCACTTGACTTGGGTTTGCTACAGGGATTTTAGATAATGTGTGGAAAGTCTATAGCACACAACAGGTGTTTGGTAAGTCACAGCTATTACGGACTTCAGCAGTGATACAAGATTTCCCATACAGGTGTTTTTCCCAGAGTGCCCACACTACTAAAGTTCATTTCATAACAGCCTTTAGAGGTCAGGCATCATTCTCCGAGACCACCAAAACCCACTCCTGCCACCCACTGCCCCTCAGACTTCCAGTCACAAAAATCCTTGCTCATCTTACAGTTCAATCTTTCTGTGAAGATTATATTGCAGGAAGAAGATTCTCAGATGGACTGTGTATTACTTGAGTGTTTTTTAATAACCAACAAGTATAATCTTTGGAATGAGAAAGTATCAACAGGAAAGCTTTCAATGTCCCCAAAGAAGCTCAACCACAAGGAAGCCAGACTCAACACATCCCCTGCACAATTGATTTCTCTGGGTATGGAGCCTCTGGAGAAAGTCACGCTATTCCAAATTTCTCAGAGTTGAGCAAGGTACTTGCAAAGAGAGTCACAAATGTCCATTACCTTGAGAAACTCCAGCGTGCTGCTATCATCTGCTGAAAACCATCAGACAGGCAAAGATTTACCATTGCTTCTAAAATCTCTTAGCCCTTTTCCTTCCATCCCAAAGTCTGGTGTTTCTAGCTCAGGGTTTTCAAACTTTCACTTCCCAGGAAGCGGGGCCTGTCTTTTATGATTGTCCCCACCTATGCATCCACATCACCTGAGGAGCTTGCTCACTCAGGAGGACTGGGGCACTTGCAGTGCAGAGGCACAAGGAAGAAAGCGATTAGAAACCCTAATGCCTAGAGTTCATCCGAGAAAACTAAATGTTTGCAGATTTTTCCTCTCTACTGAGTTTTTTCTCTTCTATAAATGGACCTCTTAAATTAGGCTTGAAAATTAAAGAACTCTACTTTAAATCAAATTATAGCTAAGAGAAAAATTTGGAGAAAATAAATGACTTCACAGTTGTTACTCTGAACCAGGTTCAACCATCTTCACTGACTCTAAAAAGGCCCCTGTCCTTGCCTCACAGTCTCAGGGATGCCCTGAGTTAGGTCCTCTGAGGCTTAACTCCACTGCCCCTTCCCTGGACCAGGGGCCTGAGCACTCTCTGCAACCAGATAGTCTCCCCCAACACCCACTGGCTGCTGATCCCCCTGTCTCTTGGCTTGAGAAACAAAATACTCTTCTGTTCCACTTGGTTGGCAAAGTTGGGAAGGGAAAGAAAATGTGTCATGGAGGAAAAGATTTGTGGGGCTCAGCGGATTCTCCATGGCCACTATTCCAGCAGTGTGAGCCAAGAAGATTTCTTCAACACCACACTCATCTGGGCCCCTGCAGTTTCTGCTCCTCCAACTGCCCTTCAGCCCTGACCAGTTCTTTCTTTATGCCATGCAGTCCTCTCCCTGGCCTGGAAATCTCTACTCAGGAAGCCAGTAGGCACCCTCTGTCGCAGCTGCACCCTCTGTCTCAGCTGCAGTTTCCCTACTGCTACACCCTCCGGCCCCTGCACACACAGGACACCAGGCTACCCACACCACAAATACTGAAAACCATCAGACAGGATCAGGAAGACTTCAGATTAAAATGTGAGCTGATGAATGTTCTCGTCTCCCAGAAGAGGCTTGCCCATTTGTGTATATAAATATATACACAAAGCATGTGGGCGCTTGAGTGCGCATGCTCAGAAGGTAAGGAAGTGAGGTCATTAAAGAAAATCCTGAACCAGGACACAACAGAATATTTGGGGTTGAAGTAGCAGTTCTCTTCCTGGATCAGGCCGTAACCGACTGTGTAGTCCTGGGAAACAGCCCCCGCTTCCCCTCATGTACCCTTCCTACCTTTCACCCAAAAGAAAGACCCCACTGTCCTACCCCTGGACAAGTGACCTCCACCCACCTGCCCTTTCCCTATGTTCACTCCCAGCCCTTCTCATGCTTGACTCTTTCCCAGGAAATTATTAAATTATTTCTGATGCCCTCATTTTTCCCCGCTGCCTTTTTGAGTCTTGGAGAGAGTAGTGTGGGGCTTGTTTCAGAAATTTACCTTAGTTCTGCCAAATCATGTTTTCTGTCTGTCAAACCAAGGTCAAAGTTATCAACACATTTCCTGGTGTGCTATGGCTCAATGAAAACTGCTGAAAAATCTTTGGGTGGAAGTCACTCCAAATCCTGTGCCAGCCCAAACTTGAACTTGATAATGCAGGCTACCCCAGGGCTTCCTGGTGTCTCTGAGAATCTATTCAAGCACTTCCTATGCCTCCACTAAGATTCAGATTCAACAGGCCCTCACTGAGCACCTATCACATGCAAGGCTTTTTAAAAAATATGATCCACTTAAACCAACCACAGAAGATAGGCATTACTATATCTATCCCACTCAGGAGAAAACAGAAGCTCAGAAAATTCAAGTGTGTTGCTCAGAATCACATACCTAAGACATTGCAGGATCCTAGTTCAGCTCAGCTCCCTAACTTCAAACCCAGCACTTTGCATTATAAAATGATGTCAATTTTTCACATAAGAGACCCACAGTAGCTGGGTCAATACTGGGCACAAAAAATATTCATTAAATGCATTTATCTTTGCCTTGCATTTAAGTTTTTAGGCAAATGAGCAAAGTCACACCAACTTGTAATTTAAAGACTACAATAATTTATTTTTGTATCAGAGTCAAAATTCAGCTCTTTTAACTAGAGATTAAGAAAAAACAGTTTCAACAGATATGCCAAGATCATTATTAATACCATGATCATCAGTTTGATTTCTTTTCAAAGAACTTAAATGTACAGGTGAAAGCAAGATATTAAAAATCATCTTTCCTGAGAAGCCAGGTCTCAGAAAAGAAACAGACACAAGCACCTCAAGACCTCCATTTTGAAGCAAAAATTTTTTCCGTTATCATACTTATTTTAAAATTTGTTATAAGGTAATGCATGTATCTAATTATTAAGAAAATACGGTAAATAACACTAGCTATAAAGGGGCTGATTTAACAAGGCTTCATTTTGCAAACTGTATGTTCCTCAAAGGAATTGACTTTGCTTTGCCCACCATGAACTCTAAGTACATAATTGTTGGATTAAGTGTATGAATGAATAAACATTTTTATCATGAAACTATTTCATTATATAAATCAAACAATTTTAACCAAATTTAACATGAACAGACATTTAAATTATTTCCCAATAGCCCTGAAGTGAGATCCCACTTGCTCTACATCATAACCAGACTTGGGAACTATCAGACATTTTTATTTTAGCTGTTCTAGTTGACATGAAATGGATGGCACTGCGGGTTAAATTGCATTTTCTTGATTACTAATGATGTAAAGCTCCTTTTTATTTGTTTATTAGCCATTCTACTATCCTCTTTTGCAAAGTGCTTGTACAGGTCTTTCACCCATTTTTTATTGAGTCATCTTTCATTGTGAATTTTTAGGAAACCTTTATCTATTGTGGATATGGCTCCTTTGTCAGAAGTATGCATTGTGAAAATTTTACCCCAGATTGTGGTTGACTTATTCTTGCAAAAGCACAATTTTGACAAGCTTGGAGACAAAGTCATGTGCATCCTTTAGGACCCCAGCCGTGCACTAAGAATGTCCAAGGTCTGAGTATTCTGAGAGGGCTGCTCCACCAAACGTTTCAAAGATCCCTTATTATGTTAAGAGAAAGCTTCCAGTATTCATCTTGTGGTTCCAGAGAAGCTCACAATCACTAGGCACGTGGAGAGTGCCACAGGACACATGGCCCCATTAAGGACAGGGTTCACACTGAAAGCGCACATCTGTGGGAGAGGAAAAGAGAGGGCCAGGTGCCCATAAATCCATGCAAACAATAAGCACAACACTAAGCATCCAACAACTAGCACCCAATGGAATCACAAGGGGCAGCAACTGACCTTGTACTAGACATTCCTGTAGGTACCCTGTGTCACACACATTGGTCATCCTCTCTCACACTGTCCCGAGTCCACACTGAGAAAGGTGATAAAAGATGTTCAATGTCACAATGAATGCAGGCAAGCCCAGAACATAGTTTTATAGAACTTAATTTACTTTCTTTGCCAAAGTAATGCCTGTTTACAATAGAAAATTTGGAGAATACACATAAGTAAACAAGAGAAAAAAGATAAAAACTCACCAACCCCACTCCCCAGAAATAAGCAGTTTAATATTTAAGGTATGTCTATTCAGTCTTTTTCTTCTGTATATATGTTTTAGCTTTTAAAAATGGGCTCGTGAGAGGTCTGCTGATTTGCAATCTGTTTCTCCTACTTTTCTTTAACTGTGACAATTTTTCCATGTCATTGCCCTGGGTTCTGTTACCTGATGTTTAATGGCCAAATAACTTTCCATTGAACAGTGACACCATGGTTTATTCAACCAATCTCCTATTGCTGAACTTTCAGCTTGTTTCCAGTTTTCCCCTTAAATGTCACCCTGGACAAAGGTTTTAATAACTGAATCTCTGAGTATCCAAGATGATTTTCTTCTAATAAACTTCTGGAGGTGGAACTGCTGAGTCATGAAGAATGCAAAGATTTTAGGTTTGACAGTTTGCACAACTACTGTCTCATTCAAAGGAAAATCTGGGATGGGGATGTGGCTCAGTGACAGAGCACTTGCCTAGCATGCAAGAGGCCCTGGGTTCCGTCCTCGGCACTACCAAAAAAAAAAAAAAAAAAAAAAAAAGGAAGGAAAATGGAACAAAAAGTTTACATTTGCATATTTGTAGAACAAGAATGCAGCCCAAGCCTTTACGAGGGGCTCCCATCTCTGCCCACATAACTCTCACTGCCAGATAACCCAGCATGGGCGGCATTACCTTGATCTCACAGAGGAGGCCCAGGGGGTTCTGCAAGATTCAGACACACGCCTACCAAGTGGTAACTTGGGATCAGGACTCAGTTGTGTCGGAAGGTAAAACCTGTGCTGTTTCCATACTTTGCCCTTTGGCTCTTATTTGCTGAAGCAGAGAAGCACACCAAGGCATTTCTCAAGGGCTTTTTACAAAGGGTCTGTTTAAAGGGAGTCGGGGTGGAGGAGGAGCTGACTGAGTTAGCAATATCAATATTGCAGACACTTAACCCAGTGGAAGATGGCCTCTCACTTGCATCACAGTTCAGTGCTGGGGCAGGGTTGCTCCTGTAGTCATTCAGGTACCCAGGCTCCTTCTATGTAAATTCAATGACCTCCTGTAAGTCCCCTAAGGTCACAGACAGGAGGGTTATCTTGGGGTGGGAAGGGCAAGCCTGGAAGTGGTGCGTGTCCCTTCTCCTCATGCTCCGTTGGCTAGAATTCACAAATGTGTGATGTGACTATGAGCCTAGGAAGGAGGGAGCAGAGATACAGGTATACTATAACCCTGTCTGTCACAGGGTTGAAGAAAATGAGTTTATTTTCCCAACTCTCAGTTAACTAGAAAAATCTACAAATTCCCTTGCTGAACCTCATATGGAAGTTTAGTACAAATACATGGGAGTCCACATCCTGTATTCAGTTCTAGCCCTGATCTCACAGCTGTACATCTTTGGGGATGGTAACAGTAATAGCAGCTAACAATTATTGAGTGCTCTCTCTATGTAAGGTGTATAGTAAATAGTTTAGCACTCAAACTTTGGAGTCAGACTATGCAGGTTCAGATTCCAGCAGTCACATTTTAGCTGTGTGACCTCCGGCAAGCAACTGAACCTCTCTGGGCTTCAATTTCTTCATCTGTAAAATAGAGCTAAGAATGGAACCTGTATCAGAGTGTTGGTAAAGATCAAGTGTGTTGTGCTTTTAAATGCACTTGGAACCTTGTGTGAATGAGAGCAAACTTTATCTAAGTTTTAGCGGCTCCTGTGGGGCTGGTATGCCAGGCATTGTATAAAGTGCTTTGAAATTATTAGACTTCTTTGGGCCAGTTTCATCCTCTACAAAGTGGGGGGGGAGAATATGGCCACAGGGCTCTTGCTGTGACGAAGTGAAGTCATTTATGGAAAGCAACGCCTGGCATCTGGCTGGAGTGAGCCGCTCCTTGAGCGGCAGACACTGCTTGCCTCCCCCGCGCATTCAATTCATCAAGGTTTGCAGGCCAGCACAATTGTCTCACTCTGTGTCGCTGTCGAAGGTCACTGATGACAATTCTGGCGCTCATTCAGCACGGGCAGGGAGAAAAGAATTCTATAAGCAAAGCTGTCTCCCATGTGCACCTCCCGTCCCATTGTGCACAGGGAACGTGGTGTCGCATGCACATTATTCCACTCCCAGTGACACTGTGCCCTTCCCCCCTGCTCCATTCAGCATAGATTAAAAGGCACTGCCTTTCCCAGCTGCCTTTCTGAGCATCTTCCTGCAGACAGGGATCCCAGTGCAGGAGGCGGTCCCTTGGAAACCCAGAGAATTCTCCTGGGAGCCAGGCAGGAGCCTGGCCATGGCCACCACCCGGCAGCCTGGCAGGGGACACCATGCCCACAGCTGCCTTAAGTCACAGCCCTCCTGCCCTCAGGTGCCCAGGAAGGGTCTCTCTAAAAGGAACCTCCAGAGATCTAGGTCCTAGTCACCTTCCTTTATCTTCCACTTGCCTTTCCCTTTCCCCAATCTGTATAGGCATCTTAGTTCCGAATAACCCTTGGCATCAAAAACCAAATGACCACATTGGCTCTGATGTGACTTTGGCTCACCTCAGCCCCATTTTTCCCTGGATAGGAGTTTGGTGGCCCTAAGCTGTCAAACTCCCTGATTTGTCCTTGGAAAGAGTCAGGGTCTGCCTATCTTTCATGACCCGTACCCCATTCCTACCAATAGACCACAAGCACACAAGGTTTGGAAGTTCACCAATACCTGTACCATAGAGCACCATCTCCACTCTCAGTCATCCAATCATCCATTCACTTGAATATTTAGATTAAATAAATCTTTAAGTCAATATTTACTGAATGCTTATGTCTGGTCACTGTAGTTGATGCCAGGAATACAAAGTCTAATCCAGCGTATTCCTGCCTGCACAAAGCCCCCAGTCCAATGGGGGTCAGAAAGGAGAGGGACCAGGAGACAGGTAGCAAAGGAAGAGAATGACGACTAAGGACCACAGAGGGAGAAGACCCCTAACTTGAGGGGTCAGCCAGACTTCCCAGATAAGGGAGTGTCTTGCTTAGTCTTAAAGGATGAAGGGACTCAGTTATACACAGAGTGGGTTTCTTGGCAGCAGAGAGAGCACTGGAGGGGCCTAGGGCAAGCAACAGCAGGGACCTGTAGCACCCATTTGGAACCACTGGAGTGTTGTTCAGGGTGGACAGGCGCAGAGTGGGGCTGCAGCAGGTGGACTGGTGCAGGTCCTGGGTATAGGGGGCCAGCTCAGCTGGGTGTTCCCAGACCTTCCTTATCTCAGTGCTTAAGAGTTCCACATCTCAGAGATCCTCTTAATTCTGGGCAAAGCAGGGAGACTGGTCACCCTACTCAAGTTGCTCTTTGCATGCTTAGAAATTTTGCAAAGATGACAAGGAGTCAGTGAAAAATCGGACGCAGGCAAGTGACATGATTGGATTTCTATTTATAATTTATACAAAACCCCAGCTCCCCTATTTCATGAACATTCACACAGGGATATGCCCTCTTCCAAGAGCATCACACCACAGGGCTTGTGACATCCCAGAGAGCATTGCCCTTCCACCAATGCCTTTCCACCAGATGTAATATCCTGTCCTGGAGGACACCATGAAGGGTCCCTAGAAATGGGAACCCCCGCTTCCCACACACCCCCACTCCTCATGGTAACCTCAGAGGCACTGGCCCTCCTGAGCTGCCCATGCAATCACACAACATGGAAATTCTAAAGAGAGTTCAAGCATGCCAGGATTTTCCTAAAGCACAATTTCTAGCCAGTGCCTTCTAGACTTCAGAGCCACAGAGATGATGTATCTAATGTGAGGGAACAACAGTAGCCTAAGGAAATCCAATACAGAGAGAATCCCACTCTAACGAGCTTGACAGATATCAATGCTGCTGTTTTGTGTTCAAATCTCATTAAGGCTGACCAGACTATTGCCAAGTGGAGAAGAGACACGCTCTATTATTTATTAGTTTTATTTGTTTGCATAAGAAGATTCCAGTTACACGGTTAATTGCAAGCAACATAGCAACAACAGGGGGTGAGGTGGATTAGACAAAAGGGATGTTTTGTGCAAGAGCCTGGAAGGTAAAAGGTGTCTGGGCAGAATTTGTCTCTTCTGCAACTGGAGTCCATGATATTAATTATAAGACTTTATTATATATGTCCATAAATATAGACACTAGGGCTACTCAAGATATTCATGAAATCTGTTTTGGAAATGGCTTGTGGGTGATTTGGAAGAGCTTTTTAAATTCTGGTGTGCAGAGCAGAGGATGCATGGGGGTGGGATGTGCCTTGGAGGACGGCTGGGAAAGGCAGGCAGGTTGAAGTGAGATGGAGAAAGTCCCTCAGAGAAGTGTACACTGGGCTCCATCAGCTCCCCAGAGCCAGCAGCCTCGAGAGAGACACTGGGAAAGGAGAGTCAGGGCGCAGAGCTGGCCCAGCCAGGGAGGTGTCACCACCCTCTCTGGTCCTCCCAGCTCTGCTCCTTCCTCTGAAACAGCCACTTGGGAATCTGAGCCGAACATAACTAGAAATGGCAGAGAAGATGGACATTTTCTAGTGAATCAAGTGTGAAATCCAGACATGAATTTTTTTCATGTTTCACTGGGGATTTTTAGGACCAACGTCATTGCTTCACAGCATCCCTTCCAGGTAAGAGACCTCGCTATTATTCGGAACATTTCTCTCTCTGGCCCACTTGGCTTTTTCACCTTATCTACGCCCTGAGGGGCCCCACCCCCTCTCACCAGGGCCTCTGGGTCCTTGCTCACTCCCCTGCTCCATGTGGTCGTGAGGGCCTGAATCACGCAGCGGCGTGCCACTCTCACTGACCTTGAGGGTCAAAGAGCAGGCTTCACGTGCCCTCTCACAGTCCTCCAGACAGTCCCCTCCTTCAAGACCTAGCTTAGGCAGCAGCATCTCCAGGAAACCCCTCTGCCCCTGCCCCCACTCTGCCTGGGTAGGGAGTCAAGGGGGCTGAGTAATCTGCCCAGGATCCCAGAGCAAACACGAAGAGAAGCCAGGGCTCAAACTTCAGCCAATGCAGAAAATAGACACACCTCACTCCCTCCACAGCCCTGGCACTGAGCCTGGGGCTGGGCAAACTAGAAGAACACGACAAAGCCTCTGCCCTCAGGGAGCTCAGTCTGGTGCTGACAAACATCCTGCCCTCTGGATACAGGAGTCCCAGAAGCTAGAGCTCCCTTAGCATCACCTGGGACATGTGCTGATCACCTGTTCTTTTGGAGCGGACCATCAAAGTCAAAGTCAAACCTGTCCTCCACCAGACACCTTGCAGCTATGGCAGAGACAGTCGGGTTTTACAAAAGGGGGCTTCTCCACTGTGAGAGATGCCCCACCCACCACCCGGCTTTCCATCTGCCATTTCAAAGGCCCATCCAAGCGAGAGGCTTCCACCATGACCAGCCCTATCACAGCCAATAGCAAGGCGCTGCTGTTTATTAAAGGTGTGTGCCATTTCTGCAAGTGACGCCTATCAGCAATTCAGTGCCCGCACACAGCACCACCACCCTGTATCTGCCAGAGAACTTATAAGGTACCTCTCATTGGGTTTTGACAAGCAGCAGCATGAAAGAATGCATCAGAGGTGCCACCGAGCCAGGGGCACATTGCCAAGGAATAGACTGGGGGTGGGGGAACGAAGAGGACCAAAACAGCATCTCAAAGCAAGCAGTGAACCCTGGAAGTGAGAATGAGGCAGACACCCCGCAAAGGCTCGGCCTTGGTTTTCTGCTAGCCCAAAAGAGTTCATTGCCACTTGGAAGTCAGAAGATAAATGACGTGCGCAAGGGGGCAGGCTGTGACAGCTGAACAGAGGGGAGAAGCGTGTCTGCAGTACGCAGCACTTTGCTGCATGTGGAGCTTGTCTCACACCTACTCTGCGAAGCCCTTCTCCCCTCCCCAGAGAGGAGCTGTTTGTTCAGGCTCTGGACAGCTCCGCCTTGTCAAATGCTGTCTCCTGTGATCTTCCACCTGCCTCCTGCCTCCCAGCCTCACCTCCTTAATGTACGCAAGAGGCTGTCACCCAGATGAACCTTCACACACCTCATGTCACTTTTTTTTTTTTTTTTTTTTGCGGTGCTGGGGATTGAACCCAGGACCTTGTGCTTGTGAGGCAAGCACTCTACCAACTGAGCTATAAGAGCTGTTACACCTCCACTCCCGTCTGCTTTAGCACAGACCAACCAATATGCCCCTTCTGTTTCCAAAACAAGTGAAATCAAATGAAAGCCCTCTGAACCTAGGAGGAATGGCAAAACCATTGTCCTGGGAAGGAGACCTGGCTTGTCCTTCCTTGTAGGTCTTTTAACATCTTGGGACCTTGAAAATCTTGTTGGTGTGTTGGGTGTGAAAGTGCTTTATTCCGAACATCCAAGTTATCTTTTGGAAACCTCTTTCAACTCAAAGACTTGTGATGGAACCAAGTCCACAATCCCCCATCATTCAATAACAGCTGTGTCATGGCAGGCACCAGGCTCTGGGGGAGGAATCTGGCTCCCCCAAGAAGCCCATGACCAGATGGAGAGTCAGGCATACAAATATCGAAACACAGAAAGTGGGACAACACATTATGGTCCAGGGCTGTGCAGGAGATAAAAGAGGTCCCTATAATAGCCTGGAAACAGAGAGCGGATCAGGAGATGACTAACGGACATCACGGGCAATGGCTGTCCAGGCAGGAGAGCAGGAGCTCTAGAAGGGCAGCACCCTCTGAGATCCCTGACAATATTCCCATTTGCCAGGCTTGCTGTTTCCTTGGAACAGTGAAATACACACTTTCAAGCTTTTTAAAGATCTAGCTCCCTAGTGTCATTACCAAGAAAGCCAGACCTGGAAAAACTGACAGAGCTTTCCCAGGGCTAGAACCAAGTTTCCTACTCTTGTCTGGGGCACTTTTCCCATGCCATGTGTCCACAGCCTTCTCCAGGCTACCTTACCACTCAAGCTTCCCTCACTGGGAGTGTTCTTTCTTCTTCAGCTGGTTCTAGCCCTCTATTTCTTGACAACTGAGCTCAAGAGTAGCATAATGGCCAGGTGTGGTGGCGCATGCCTATAATACCAGCAGCTCAGAGGCTGAGGCAGGAGGTTCGTGATTTCAGAGCCAGCCTCAGCCACTTAGCAAGGCCCTAAGAAACTCAGCAAGACCCAGTCTCTAAATACAATATATAAAAAAGGCTGAGGATGTGCTGCAGTGGTTAAGTGCCCCTGGGTTCATTTTCCATTACCAAAAAAAAAAACAAAAAAAAATGTAGCACAGGGGTGGCCCAAGAAGTGACACGCTGGTCACACATGCCGGTCAAGATTGGGTGCCAGTGTCACTTCTTCCAGAAGCTTTCCCTGCCCACTGTCCCTCCTTTGTCTTCCCAGAGTCCCCATGCTGATGTCGAAGCACTTGCCATGCTTTAATTATCCATTCACTTACTGTCTTCCCTGCCAAACTGGGAGTTCCAAACAGCATCTGGGATGTAGTGAGTTCTCAGTGAATAGTTTTAGATGGATGGAGGATCAAATAAACGAACAAATCCTATTTGAGGAACCATGTGAGATTTTAGAAGTAACTTAAAACAAATGACAGAACTTGGGTTCAAGTCCAGCTCCACCCCTCACTGGCAGTGGAAGAGCAGCCGAGTTCCTCATTCCCCTGAGCCCCATTCTTGCCTTCTCTGGCATGGGTTTCTAAGTGTACCTCTCTCAGGATTGTCATGAGATTTAAATATGACTATCTCTGCGAAGGTGCTTTGAAAACTGCCAAATGTGCATGTATCTACCAGTTCATGCTTTGCCAGCAAGTAAGGGAAAATGTGATTTAACTCAGCTTTAATAAGGGAATGTCTTGGATTACATACCCAGAAATGAACAAATATGAAAAAATTTGAGCAGCAAACAGCTACATAAAAAGAAAGCAAGATTTTCCGAAGCATGAGATTTTTCTTAAAATAATCTCCCTAAACTTGCTTTTCTTCTCTGACATTTCCAGCTTTTAAGGAGCAAGTGCTGGGCTGTTACTACCCATCTGAAAGACAACAGAGGAAGCTTGCCTTTAAGAAGAAGGCCTGTGACCATATTGTGGTCACTTATTTAAGCAACAGTTCAAACCCATAGATACTCAATTGTTTTGCCTAGTCTCTTGCAAAATCCGCTTCAGCCTCCCTACCAAGATATTTATAGTGATATTTGTGTTTTTAATAAAAACGGAACTTGTGAGGAGAGGTTAACAAAATGATCGTAAACACACGCCCACCCACCCTCATCACCAAAAGATAAAAAAATGAAGATCTGTAGGAATGCCAAGTGAGAGTTGCATGGGATTCTTTTGTTGAGACCTTCCGGGGTAGTTCAATGCTTTGTTAGATGCCGTGGCAGGACCTAAACACCCTCACAGATGAGAGCAAGATGCTTTCACATAACTCTGTAGATAATTTTCAGTCCATCCAACTCACAGCATCCAGTGGTTCCTGCACAGAGACAGCAAACGGCTGCTGAACTGTGCTTGCTGATGAACCCCTCTAACATCTCATTTAATAGGAAGGAGGGGCTGAGAGAAAGGTAAAATCAGATGGCTACAAAGCGAGATCTGAGCTTTTGGGGAAGGAATAGATACTGAAATTCAAGCTCTATGAAAAAGTCGATTCCCCCAAGAGTCCTGCTGGAACGGTGGAGAAAGAGCACTAACTCATTGCCCAGGCTCTTGCTGACTGGTGGCTCATTTGCTTCCTGGTCTGTGCCCAGCCCTTCTCTGGAATAAATCCAGACACATCTGATTTTGAGCAACTATAGCAGGGAAACAGTGCTCCTGCAGATGTCTCCCACCATACACTCACAGGAAAAAATAAAGAAAGAAAGGGAAAAAAACAAAGCATTTTACCCAGATTTATGGGACCATGTTTAAGTCCAAGGGGATCTTGGAAAGAACAACTTCTGTCTCAGATCAAGAAATTAGATGATCAAGTATTTACTGAGTGGTCACAGATAGACGGTCTTGGGGCAAAATTTGGAACGAATATAGAAATATAAAAAACATCCTTGTCCAGGAGAAGGACTCAGTTTGGCTAGAGAGGAGGATGCCAACGTCCTACTCTTGACGGGGAGGAGTACCAACCAGCTGGGGAAGTAGCGTTCAGTCAAAAGTGTCAGGTATAATCAAAGCTGGTCTGTGTGTGCCTGAAGGACTATGAGTCAGAAAGCAGCGGGGCAGGGGTCTTGATAAAGGGCAAAAGGGAGGCTCAAACCCAAAGAAAAGGGCACCTTGTGATACAGGGGAGATCAAACTGCTGAGGGGTCAAACATGGGGAAAATATTGGGGGAAGGTTATGCACCCTGAATGTCCAGATTCTGAATGGCCCTGGGTTCCTTGTATTCTCAGTTTAGACTTCCTAAAAATCAAAAGGACACATGATTGAAAGAAGAAGAAGAAGAAGAGGCGATCTATCTCACCAGCTTCTATTTGGATTCTCTCGGCCTGTCCTCCTATTATGTGGTTTAAGAAATGGATATGTAAGATACATTTGCACAGTTGCAATATAAAGGTTTAAAATAACTAGCTTTTGCCAAAGTGAATGAGGACTGGGGATCTCCTGATAGGTGTCACCAGAGGCTTTGTGGTGGCGCTCTGTGACCATCCAGTCAACTGGCAGCTGCCTATGACAACACAGCAGGCAAACAGCAGGCATTACAACAGACTCTCTTTCAATGAGAGCAGTGATATGTGGTTTTCAAATAGATAATTATTAATTTTTTAATTTTTAAAAAATTTTCTCTGAATGTACCTGGTACTGAAATTCCTAGATAAACAGATATCTACTTGGGACTGACAAAGAGGTCTGGGTGCCAAGTTCATGTATATTTAACAAATAACAAGAGAACAAGATGATGTGTGAAGCCATAAGAGCATTGTTTTGTGGGGTAGAACAGATGGGTGATGGATGTGTTAGGATCAATACATTGTCACCATGGCTGTGACAGGCACATACTGAGTTTTGCTACCTGGACAACTCAGAAAGATCTAGACTCATTATAAATTCTAAATTATTATCAAAATAACTCAATGCCTTGTTTTCATATTGGTGATCTCAATTAAAATTAGTGCACTTTTTCCAAGAGCAAAATAAGCAGGTGATGAGGGGCATAGTATGTCTTTCCTTCTCCATTTCCTCCTCTATTATCTACCTCTCCTATTATTCTTTCATTCAACACATAGCAAAGATTCACAGGGCCCAGCTCAGGTACAGTTGTGTCCCAGGTCCTGGAGATACAGCAGGGAGAGTGACAATGCTCTCTCTACCATTTGTGGATTCTACACTTCAGGGGGAGAGACACCAATAAATAAATTCATACACAAGCATGAAATGGTTTTTTTTATGTAGGATAAGTGCTATGACAAAATGATGACAAACAAAGAAGACCAGATGAGAACACAAGAGGGGAGGTGGGGTCCAGCAGGAGGTGCTCCTTTAGATGATGTGGTCAGACAAGGTCTCTAAGAGGAGGTGGCCCCCATGAAGAGATGGTCATGAGAACATGGGGGGGGCCCATTCCCCAGGGAGAAAGTACAGGGCAGGAATAGTTGGCAGCTTCAGGGAACAGCAAGAAGGCCATGGCAGATACAGGGAGAGTAAAAAGAAGAGATGGGAGAAACAAGCAGAGGCCACATCTTGAAGTGCCATTTAGACATCCAGGTGGGGTGCAGGAGTCTGAAGGTGGCTATTGGACCTGCAATCGTACATATGGGGAGTATCAGGATAGAAGCAGAAGGTAAAGCCAAAGTCCATGAGAAGAGAGAAAGGGACTGAGGTCTGAGCCTGGGGCACTCACCAACCAGAGGTGAGCCAGCCAAAGCCAAGCCGAGAAACTACTAACCAGAAACTATTAACATGGTAGAAAGAGAACATGGCACAGACAGAGGTCTGTTTTTTTGTGGGATAATAAGGGTAATGTGTGAAGTCTTAGTATAGTGTCCAGTTCTATATTATGGCTCTCAAAAATGTTATTAAGTTCTGCAATATTTAAAATAAGGAGGAAATCAGTGTAGACCAGAGAAAGAAACAATATTCCTCCAATTGGATATAAAGGGATTATAGTAGGACCATTTAAGATGAAAATAAGGGTTTTTTTTCCCTTGAAATTCCAACAGCAAAAATGACCAAATGTTATACATTTATTAGAACAGATAGTTGATGGACACAGGAGATCTGGAAACCTGGTTTCCATGGCCATTTCTTAGCCTTACTTTTTATTAAAACCTCTCCAACCTGGTCTCTCTGCCATCTTGCAGAGGCAGGCAGGACTTTGGAGCAGGATTCAGCCTACCTCTTTGGAACCAATGGGTTTTACACATGACGTGACTCTTTAACACAAAGTTCTGGGGACTCAGTGCTGGAGGCCCTACTGATCTCCTCTGCAGACACCCCAGACATCTGGAAGGAGCACTTCCAGCCAGACTCTGCTGTTCCTCCGAGCCAGCCAGAAAGGAGGTCTTGCTGCCAGCCACTTAATACCAGACCACACCCCAACTGAAGAAAATGCAAACCCAGCTGTCATCTGACTCACAACAAATGTGGACCCTCCAGTGGTGAGCTGAGTGGACACTGCAACAGGGGAAACTCCCAGACCTCGAAGGATAAAGGGTTCTAATGGAAAGAACCAGAGGAATCCCTGCTCAGCACTTTGCAGCTGGGAAGGCACCTATACATTTACCATCTCACAAGATGCTAGGGCAAATATGGTAGATGCCACCTCTCACCTACAAATGGGAAAACTAAGGAACACAGAGGGGGGAAGGACTTGCCTAAGAGTACAATATACTGAGTCATGAGCTCTAATTGTATCCAGACCTCCAGATTCCTTGCTTATAAGAGTAATTTGAGGACTGGATAAAATACAGAAATAGGTATGTACAGGTGATTCAGAGATGCCTGGACCCCAAAGCAGAATAAGGTAAATCAAATTTTGGAACTGAAAGACTTCCACTTGAATCCTGACTTACAAACTATAAAACACTGCAACAGCTACTCCCTGCTACCCTGCTTCTGGGTTCCTTCACCTAGTAGTACTTACCTTATTCTAAGATTGTGGTAAAAATTAAATAGAAAAATGTAAAACACATGACACCATCCCTGGCACCCATGCACATAATAAATGTTAGCTTCTTTTAGTGGCAATAACAATATTATCCACTAACTACGTGGGTCGCCTTGGGCAAGTTGTTTCTTTTTGGATTACAGGTGCCCTCATCTGTGAAGTGGGCAGGGGTGTTAAACTGGAGACAGCTGGGAGGTGGAAGAACCCAGTGATTCAGAATGCAGACTCTGGTGCCAGGCAGTAAGCCTCTCAGTGCTGGCTCCTCCACACTTATTCTCTCAAAACTGCACTGTCCCGTTGGGGAGATGAAGATAATAAAGAGTACCTACCTACCTGCTGGATCTTTCTGAAAATTGAATAATGCACATATAAAGTTCTTAATGCAAGGTCGGGCACATAGTAAATACTTGAAGCTCGGTTCCAAACAGCCATTTCCACTTTCTGCAACTCTTCTCCAAAGATGGCAAAGATTATAGAGGCCAACTTCCTAGTGACATTGAGCAAGTCCCTTGCCATCTGAGACCTCCAGTTTCCCCATCTGTAAAATGAGGGCTTGGAGTCTATAGAAGGTCTTAAAGGAGGCTCCACTTCCTGCTCAAAGGTTACAGGCAGCTCAGGATCAAACGGCCAAGAAAATGTCCCTGCCCAGGGAGTCATGGAATCCTCCCAAAACTCAGGGTTGGAAAGCCTGGCTGGCTGCTGTTATACAAGCTTGGAAGCCATATCTCCTGGCGTGTGTCCCCTTAGCATTAACTGTCAGCAAAGCTGGCCTTCAAAGCAACTGCAAATGATGTATCTGTGCACCGGTGGGGAGCCAGCAAGCATGGGCGCCATGTTCTCCTCTGTGGTTAGACCACTCTGGGCTCTGCCAGGACTGCTCTGCCTTAGCACATTTCCAGGCCATTTTAGGACACGAAGACAACGATTCTCCTCCTTCCTGATTTCATTAAAAAAAGTTCTACTTCAATGTTGTAACTATTCTCCCTGTGATATAAAATATTTAGCAGGAACACTTGAGGAGTGGATGAACAGCTACAGGAAAGCTATATCATATCGAGTCTTTACTGCTCAGTCACCCAAAATCAGATGTCACACTCTCACCTGCACAATAGCTGAATGAGGGAATGAGATTCAGACTCTTGAGAAAAACTTGCTGAGCAAAATGCGGCTTCCTCTCTCCCCTCTATCTCTTAAGACCAGTTCAATGAAAAGGTTTGTCCAAAAAGAAGCCTTAGCCATTTCCTCATCAGCCATTCTTTCACCCATTCAGGCCAAATGGGTATTTGATACAACAAGGAAACGTATCGAGTACATTATTAATCGGGCTCAGTGAAGGAAAGGTCACAGGGGTGACTGGCACAATTACGAGATATGGGCAACAGGCCAATCAGAGAGTGAGTCAGGGAGGACAGTAAATCAATGGCTATGAAATCATGGAGGGTTAGGAATAGTCTGAAGCAACCAAAGGTAGGTATTCTGCCCAAACCAGACACATGCAAGGTTGCTGTCTTCAACTATTTATTATTCTGAGAGAAACTTCATATCTCCAAGGTACCTGGTACAGAGAAATGAACCCAGATGACTGCCACCAGATCACAGTAACAAGAACTACTCAATTCAGTAGATTTGATTGGAAATTTATCAGACTGGTTAGAGCTCAGCAAGAAAAGAGATGTCAAGGCGCCCACCACGGGAAACTGGACTTTTTATTTTTCGATTTCCTGATGTGGCTGCTCAATATTCTCAACAGTCTCAAGAGGACATGGGTTTCTAAGAGGCTTTTCCAGATAGAGTGTGCAGGGGTAAGGAAATGGCCCCCAAACTGCCTTAACTGGGCATTGATTCTTTAGAATCAATGTGCATTTAATTCTACAATGAAATGGTAGTGAACCATCTAGAAGATCTCCCTCGGGCGCATAGCTCAAAGAAAATCTCCAAGGAAGTCACAAAAGTTTACTCAGGATATTGTGCCGGAAATGAACCACATGGTATTAAAACCCTCAATCCCTGTGAACGGGCCTGGCTAAGGATACCTTCATATTAAGTGATAACTACGGAAAGAACCATTCATCTTGTTTATTCAACACAGAGTAAACCAGGCAGAAATGAAGTTGTGGTCATTTTACAAAGGTTTTTAGATTATTAGTCCGAACCATCAATGAAAACTTTCATTGCACCATAGGAATTGATTTGCAATGGGTAGTACTCTGCAAAGTTGCTGTAGAAAATTAGTCATCCTAGACTCCCAAAAGAATACAGACATGACATCCGGGCATCTGTTAAGTTTGCTCAAAAACATATGCGAGCCTTTTTTTAAAGAACCATAATTACATCCTGCTGAAACCTCCAAGGACCCTGCTAACTGCCTTTGTATTACAACATCCATTTCCCACTTAGGAGGCTCAACTCTGCTATTTAGTGTGCCTTGCAATCTGCTTGACTATCCAGCATGCTTTCTCAGCCACAGTCTGAGAATGGTCTAGTCATTCACTGCTCCAAGAAGATCAGCTTGAAGGAGGAAAGAGTTGTAATGTGGTGTGGAGATGTGTCCTTTGTTAAAGTCTGACCAGGAATTTGAAGCTTAGAGGGACTTCTGCATAAATCTTCTGGCCAAGCCTCTCATTTTCAGATGGTACCATTGAAGATAAGAGAGAGAAGTGACTTGTCCAATATCACACAGCTAAACTATGAAACATTAGACAATATAGTGATTAAAAACTTAGGCTCTGGCGTCACTTTTTTGCTCTGTGGCTTTGTGCAAAACACTTAACTTCCCCAGGCCACATGTACCTGATGAACATTAGCTGTTAGTATCCTTTGTGCTTCAGAATCATGACCTCAATTAATCCTCATAACAACCATTCAGGGGAGGAAGGGTTAAGGTTACCAACCTTATCACACAGACAAGAAAACTGAGGTCCACAGCCACACACATCCAGCTGTTCCCTCATAGTCCTGCTAAAGCTCTCTTCCCATCCCATCAGCTCTCTTCACTTGCCAAGAGATGAACAGGGAGGCTGGAGGGAGCTTGCTTGTATGTTTCTACACAGGAGCAAAACTAGTGTGTGGCTGCTATGCTCAGACTTGGAATCCTGCAGCACATCTTGGTCCAGCAGGCTGCTCCCTGTCCTGTGGGAAGGAGAGAGCAATTGTGTCTCTCAATCTGCTTCTGGATGATGGGGACACATGTGTTTGGGGAAGCGGCATATTACTCCAGAATTCAACCGCATATTTTAAAGCTAACATCAGAGTACTTGTCACTACTCCATCTCCTGCCCTCCTGACCCCCAAATATGGCCTTTGGGAGAATGTAATTGCCTGCTCTGAGTGACACTGGAGCTGGGTGTGTGATAAAGTTGTAAGTAGTCACTCTGATTATGAACCCTAAAGGAGGGGGAACTGTATTGAATGAATGCAGGAGTGAATGAATGAAGGCACATCAGGGCTATTTATTCTAAACTCTGGAGTGCAATGTGGTGATGTCTCCATTATTGCATCTTCTGGGAACTCAGACTCTGTGAGGATATCAGCCAAGGGCAGGACTGCAAGAAAGCTACAAGGTTGATACTAAACACAGACCCTAAATCTCAAGCTTCTTTGGGCCTCTTCTAGAAAGGTTTTCTAGTCCTTAGGGCCCACAGATATGGCCATACAGCTTTGATGGCATTGACCCCTGGGAGAGAGACCATCCCAGCAGGGGGACAGAAAAGTCTCAGACAAACTGGGACTCTGCCATCCTGTTAGCAGAGCCAGTGGGAGGCTACCTAGAAAAGCCACCCCACCCTGCCCCAGGAGCACCTTGTTCATTCTCTCATTCAGTCTTTGATGAGCAGCTTCTAGAGTACCTACAAAGTGCCAGACATGAGAAGAGAAACACAAAAAGGGGTAAGACTTGGCCTGAATTCTTGACAAGCTCATTGTCAAATAGGAGAAACAGGGAAACAGTTGTCCACAGTACAATGTGACAGGTGCCCTCACAGAGGCCAACTTTGGGAACCTGGAAGCTTGAGGACACTCCAGGGAGGCTTGATTTGGGAGAGGGATAAGCAGGGAAGGCTCCTTGGAGGAGGTGACTCCTGATCTGAGCCCTGAAGGTGGACAGACAGGCCAGAAGATGGTTGCTCCTGGCAGAAGGAATAGTGCAGTCAAGCACTCAAGAGGCTGAGAGAGCATTCTGAGGGGCCAAGGAGTTACAAGTGGTGCTGTGTGGCCTGGACAGAAGGCCTGGTTCTGCTTCAACTCTCTGGGCATGACAATTTTGGACCTCAGTGTCCTTGTCTACCCAGTGATGACTCTGGATTTAAAGACCCAAATACCAAAGGCAATCCGCCCAGACCTGAGAGGCCTCTCTGGACATTCCCCAGGCAAAAGTTAAGAGCTGACAAGAGGTAGTATCAGAACATCCAGCAGTTACTCCACCCACTGGGGGCTCCTGTTAGTTGTCTATTTCATGTTTGGAAGTGGAGGGGTGGGGAGGGGCAGCAAGGGGCCATCTTGGACCAGTGCTCCCTGCGAACATTCTCAGTGTTCTCTCAAAACCTCTCAGAAAGCTCCAGTACTCTTACCAAAGAAGAAGACCTGCCAGGCACAGTAGCACACACCTGTAATTCCAGCAGCTCAGAAGACTGAGACTGAGGCAGGAGGATTGTGGGTTCAAAGACAGCCTCAGCAAAAAAAAAAAAAAAAAAAGGCGAGGTTCTGAGCAACTCAGAAAGACCCTGTCTCTAAATAAAATACAAAATAGGGCTGGGACCGCCCCTGCGTTCAATCCCCAGTACTCCCCCAAAAAAGAGAAAGAACACAATCCCTGAAAACTGTTCTCCCACATTTTACAGATGAGAAAACTGAGGCTCCAAAAGAAGCAATTTGCAGATGGTTCCATTGTAAGGGCTGGATCCAGGACTTCACTCAGAGTCAGACTCTTCCAGGACACCATTCTGCCTGCATCCATCACTGGCAGATCTGGCAGGCCCATTCCAAGGATCTCTCTCCAACCCAATTCTCCTTGCCTTTCCTCACTCCAGGGTCTCCTGCTACCCCTCCTCTATAAGCTGCCCCCGCCCCCCAGGAAAAGCTGCTGGAAGAACTGAGTGAGTGGGAAGGAGGTAGTAAAAGGAGACCACCTCCAGCCCTCCTGTCAGCCCCTGAGGTCCAGACCTGGGAGGGCTCTGCAGGGGAGCAAGTCACTGGGCACAGCTGCTGTCTCTCTGTGTGGGCCAGCACAGTGCTCTCAGGAGACAGGAGCTGCCCTGACGTCATGCCTACTGGTAACCTGACCCTGGATGACTGCTCCCTTCTTGCCCAGAAGTCATCAATGGGCCCTTCATGCCGGTTCAGGTGAAAGGTCAACCCCTAGGGGAAGGGGCCAGGTGGGGCTCTTTTCAGTGGCTGCTGAAATGAGAGATTATTTTGATTACTAACATCTCCCACAAGACTTTCCCCTTCTTAGAGCTGCCCCTAATTCTCTCCCTGGCTGCTTCTAAAATCAGGTTCACTTTCGCTTCGTACTAAGAGAGCAAAGGTGGCTCTCCCCTGGGCCTATGCTCATTCTGGCAGGTATTAGTGGGCCAAGAGCAAGAGTTTTAAAAGCAAAGTCCTAGTCTGGATGCTTATTTCTCCAAAAAGATAAACACCAATGAATAAAGATTTTATTTTGTCACTGACGCATGCACTCTATAAAATGGGTCTAAGCACCAGCCAAACACTGCTTTTATGTAAACACAATTCTAAGAAAGCAGACAGAAGGGAAAGCATGACATTTGCAACCTCTTCAAATCCGTTGAATGGTTATAGAGTGATGCTATGACTTCAGCACTATATTCAATTCCGGAGGACAGAAAACAAACCTGGCTCAATTCCTGCCTTCCGGCACCTTCCAGTCTAATTGGGAACATAACCCCTGCCATTACCATGATCTGATGCTGCTCCTGGTCGGCATTCACTCCACGCGCTCCCTGCCTATCTGTCGGTACTCACATTATCTCACTTGATCCTCAAATTCAGCCCAGGATATAACCGCTGTTGTGCCTCACATTTAACACAGAAGGAGGCTGAGGCACACAGAGAACTTTCTGAAGGTCACTGAGCTGGGATTTTCATCATTTTGACTCCACAGCTGACATCTTAATCTGAGAGTGATTCCATGAAATCATGTATCAGGGATGAAAGAATAAGAAAGAAGAGATGGGGAAAGTTTCAAGTGGATGAAAATGTGTGATGAATCTTGAACAGTGGCCAGGGGTGACTGGTTGGAGGAAAGAGGAGCACAGGTAGAGGGAGACAATGCCATGTATGTTCCCAACACGAAAGCAGGTCCTGGCTGAGGTGGCCCAGACACACTACTGCTGCCTGCATGCCATCATCCATGGCCTCGAAACCTGGGCCTTGAACACTCCTGCAAAACAGAATCACTTCTGGCTCATTCTTACCAAAGAAGGAAAGCAGTGAATTTCATGCCCTCAGAAGGAAGCTCAGGTGCCACAGATGGTAACATATTCTCAGAGATCTTCCTAGGGAGGGGAAGCAAAACATTGCTGCATGGGTAAACCTAGCTTGGCACAGGGAACAAATTCATGAAAAGTAACAAGCAGTGGGAGTTCCTTGTAAAGTTGTCTTACTACAAGAACTCTGGTGACACTGCTATAAAATAAACCACTGCTCTGTGCATTGGAAACCAGGCCCTTAACCTCTGCGGCTCGCAACACAAGATGTTCATGTATGCAGGTGGCTGCTGTACTCTTGTGGTGCCCTCCTTGGGGTTCTCTTTCCAACAAATGTTCCACTCCTCTGTATGCAGGGGCACCCAGGCTCTGGGCAGACACAGCAAGGGACACAAAGATGCTATGACAAGCTGCAGGATCTGAAGGCCCATCACACATAATCAGTCTCAAATTTGGAAGAGGAACACAGGCAGGGGAGCACTGGCGGCTTGGCAAGCTTAGGGGTCACAAGCTCACTGCCAGCAAGGCTCACTGGCCCGAGGTGAAGTCAGACCATGTGTCTGAGGAAAAATGGGTGGAAATTCCTCCATCAGGCAGTAGTGGCAGAGAAGATATGAGTGCTAGCTATGGCTTCTGTGATATTGCCATATAATGAGAAATACATATTTGGCCTCTGTCCTTGGTTCCTGGCAAGGAGATTCCTTGCAATTTCCTAAGTGATAGGGATGGGAAGAGTGTCATTTGTTATTTATTATTTTTGGTATTTGTCTGCATTTTGTTATTTGCTAGTTATTTGTATTTTGTTATTTAATAACAAAATGATTCTTGATAGGCCCCTGGATAGTTTCTGGATAGGGTCAGGTTGCCAGAGGAACCAGATTAGATTAGATTAGATTGATTAGAGAGTGAAACTTTCAGCCCCACTTCCCAACCTCTGGGAGGGGAGAGGGAGCTGGATATTAAACAAATGACCAATGGTCAAGGACATACCATCATGTCCATGTATTGGAACCTCCATGAAAACCAGAAAAAATGGGGTTTGGAAAACTTCCAGGCTAGTGGATGCGTTGAGGTGCTGGCAGGATGGTGTACTTGGACAAGGCACAGATGCTCTCTGTCCCCTCCCTTGGACCTCGCCCTCTGCATCTCTTCCAATTGGCTGAATTTTAAAACAAACTGTTAACAGTAAGTAAACTGTTTTCCTGAGTTCTGGGAGTCATTCTAGGAAATGATCAGTCCTGAACAGGTGGACATGGAAACCCCTAATCAATAATCAGACAGTCAAAAACATGGGGAGACTCAGACTTGTGACTGCCACATGAAGTGGAGGAGTATTATGGGGTCTGAAGCAAACACCAGGTACAGCATGTTGGAATGAATTGAATTGTGAATCATGCAATGAGTAAGAGAGACCTTGTCAATGCAGGGGGTAAAAGCCCACTAGGTTGGCATCAGAAGAGTTCTCTGGCTAGAAATGGATCTTAGTAGTGGAGCTTCAGCTCTACTTGGATTTGAATCTCAGTTTCATCATAAATTAACTTGGAGACCTTGGATAAAACTACTCAACTTGTTTTTTTTAATCCCTAAAATTAGAATAACAATAACACCCATCTCACCAGATCAGATTATAGGTCAGAGGCTGGTATGCAAAGGATCAAACATCGACTATCAAATGGTTGGATGGAGAGATGTATGACTGATGCTAACAGAAATTACATTGCACTTACCATAGACCAGGTACTTTTCTAACTGTTATTAACTGAGACACAAGAAGGGAGATATTATCATTCTCAAGACAACTCTAGAAGGTAGATACTATTATTATCCCTTCTAGTATCTAGAAGGTAGATACTATTATTATCCCTTCTAGTATCTAGAAGGTAAATACTATTTGATAGGAGGGAAACCAAGGCACAGTAAAGATAGCTGAGTTGCTCAAGGTCACTTCTCAAAGAAATGGGAGACTTGAAGTTCAAGCCTAGGTCTAATTGTACAGCCAGTGTTCGAAGCACTCTGATGCTTTGCAGTTTGGGGCACATGGTGATCCTCAATAAAAAAGGTATTATTATTGTTGCTATATTGTTATTTGTGCTATAGGGTGGTGTTTCCCATACTGAAATCTGTGTACTTCTTGTGGTGTGCACATTTTAACTGGTACATGAGTGAACTTTTTAAAAACTTATAGCCATGATTTTATTTTCAAATGTATTAGGAAGAAAAATAGCACATCAAACCCAAAATTTCATTAGTATTATCCCTGTGATAAGGCTAAATTTTTAAACAGTCAATTCAAAGACAGATATAGGACTGATGATGTAGCTCAGTGGTAGAGTACTTATCTAGCATGTGCAAGGCCCTGAGCTCCACCTCTAGTACTGCAATAAACATTTAAAAAGAAAGAATTAAGTAATAATAATGTGGCATAAATCAGGTCATATTGTTGTCTGAAAATGGTATGTGACGAAAAAGAACATAGGCATTGAAGTCACCCAGAGCTGACTTCTAGACATGGGTCCACTGCTTCCAGCTGTGAGAATCATGGAAAAGTCAAACAACCTCTCTGAGCCTTTATTTTCCTATCTGAAGTGGAAACACACCCCTCTTGCATGCTTCAAAGTGAGGATTACAGGACTGAGGTCACCTGCACCCATGTCACAGGCTACAGCAATTCCCAGTTCACCCCACACTCCATCCACACTGCCTCACTCATGGTCTTCCTAGGCCTTTCCCTCATCCTCCTGACCAAGTTGGGACCTGGGTCTCTGGGCATCATTCTTAAAGACTGCAAACTCTCCTTGCAACTCAACTCCTTCCACCTTCTCAGTTGTGCTGATAAGATTTGGAGACTCCACAGGAATCCGAATGGGAAGATACTCCAGGGACACAGAGGAAATTAGATTTTTTTTTTTCAATTACCATAGGCAAAAAGGGTTTCATGTGGTTCTAGTAATGCAAACTGCTTATTTGCCATTTCTCTGTCTGCTGCCCTATCTGGGCCCTGCTGGTGATTGATGGACACAGGAAAGCAAGCCCACATCCACTGCTCATGTTGTTGAGCCCCCTTGGTTTCTATCTGCAGAGTGAATTGGCTCCCTGGGCTGGGTTTAATGGCTTCAGTATCCTGGTAGGCATCCAGGGAGGAAGACATTTCACATCTAGGGACTTTTCCTGCCTTCTAAGCAAAAATCTCCCACTAAAAGGAACCCACATCCCAAGTACTAGCAAAAGTATAGATCAAGGAGTCAAAGAATTTCACAACAATCTAGCAGGACACTGTGACCCAAGGACAAGATGGAACCCACCCCGTCATAGCTGTTACTCCAGGAGATAACTGCCTGGGAATAAAACTACCTCCACTCTAAAGTGTGCCTTTTTTTCAGACTTCCATTGACAAGGGATGGTGGTCCCAAAGTAGACCACTAAGACCTCCATAACAAAATGCAAATTTGCAGGGCTCAACATGAGTTCAGACACAGGTAAAAGTGACAAACTCACTTTTGGTCAGCATTCACAATACACCAGCTACTGTGTTAAACTTTACTTATGGTAGTTTGCTGAATATTGCTCTACAAGGTAGAAGCTATTAACATCCCCATTTTTTAGCTGAGGCAGTGAGGTTCAGAGAGGTTAAGAAACTTACACTAAGATCAAAAAGCCAAAACATATTAAGGGGCAGGGATTGAAATCCAGACTGTTCTAATTGCCAGAGTTCTTTCCACCTCACTATCCGGTCTCCAGTTTTCCACTGTCAAAAGCTCCGTCTTCTCTGGTATATTCCACTTGTCCATTCATGGAACCTAAGTAGATATTTATTCATGTGATATCTAGTTGCTCCATTGGGCTGTGAGCTTTGTGGGGACAGGGACAACCCCATGAGGAAGACAAACATTCACCAGATGATTCTATGACTCCTGGACCACCCATCCCAGAGAGTGCCTCCTGCCCTCCAGTCTGTCCTCCCCTCTGTCCCCCAAATTGTACTCATTCCTCCTTCTGGAGTAAGCCACCCTCAAAGGCTAGGTTCTATACCATGTGACCATATGAATGACCATAACTGATCATCCCAGGGACAGATATAGAACTCAACAGTGGCCCATCTGGACCAGCTTTGTTGAAAAAAGAAATACATACACACACACACACACACATACACACACACACACACACACACACACACACATGCATATGTTATAACATATATATATAATTTGGACAGTTGTTAAAATAGACTTAAGACTATTGCAATAGGCATTGAAATGGGGGAGAGAGATCAGATTCAACTCTGAATGTATAAAGACAGATGGTGATTTATAGCCGGCAAGCAGAGTGAGGGATCTTGGAAGGAACATCACTGAAAGGAGACATCAAGGATAGGGGGATTCTTGCTAAAAGCAGGTTGAGAACTTATACATCAGAGGCAGGGTACAAGGAACTTCATGATATCAAGAGTGGGGAGGCAGCAGGATTCCTGTCGATACTAGGCTGGGCAGGCCAAAGTTGGGATGGGGGCCAAAGCTGAGGTCTAGATAGATAGATGGCTCTGAGGAGCCTGACAAGTTTGGTCCAGGGCAGAGTAGGTCAGCTTCTAGGTTTGACAAGACAAGATGGGCCAATCAGACAATCTCCTGGCCCTGCACTGAGAACCACAGAGGGAAGCTCTCAGGAGACAATGACCTTGAGAGAGATGGGTAAGGCTAAGGAGGGTCAGCCTTGACCTTACGAAGAAAGGGGGGAAAAGAAAAACAACAGCAAAAACAGGAACAGCAGCAGAGGAAGAGTGCTGAGAAGAAGGGACAGGAATTGAAACACTGAGAGTGGGGCAGGGGAAGACCTTCCAACCCTGGAGGCACAAGTGGCCAGCATCTTAAACTGCCCCATTTCCTGCCCTTCCTGAAACCTCGCTGGTGCCCACAGAACCAGCCATTCATTAGCTTTTCTACACACAAAGCTGTTTCTCATGAATGTCACTCCCATTTTTCTAGAAGAATTAGCTGGAAGAAAAACACCATGAACTTAAAGCCATGTACTTCTTCCATGTGAGCCCAGGCATTTCTAAATCAGTGGCTACATGGTTTGTCCCATTTTAGAATGTTCCATGGACTTCAACAAGATACGTTCCCTCAGCAATGGAGAGTCCTCATTATTTGCTCTCACAATCTGTCCCACTGTGCTGCAACCTGTAAGGGCATATTTTGCACTGATTTATTCAGGGCATCCCTTTTGGGGTACGTCAGAGCCACTGTTCTTGCCTCTTATCTCACCTCTAGAAGTGATCATCCCATGCAGATATAAATGAAATGATCTTCCAGGTCACCCATCACCATGGACCCATGGAAACTCAAAGGGGAAATGCACATCTCTGCTGGAGGTGGGGGAATAAGAGATTCACAATAGTAAGACTGTATCCTCACAGTTCAGAATCCCCACACAACTAAAGATTCACAAATGGAGAACATTCACCTCTAGGCAGTGCTCCTAGCCACCCTTTCTCCCATCACAAAATCAAAGACAATTAAAATCTTCTCCTTTCTAAGATGCTACTTCTCCAAGTCATCAAAGAGTCTAGCTCTGAGAGTTAAAGGAGAGACCTATCTCCCCCCTTCACCTGTCCCATGTTCAGAATGCTGGCTCTTGCTCATTCATTCAACAAACATTTACTGATTCTCTGCTATGTGCCAAATGCTAATATGTGTTCCAAATACAGAAACAAACATGAAGCTCAAAGTTTAATGAAAGAGTGACAGCAAGCACCAACTTCGTGCAGGTTTACATGTGAAGATGCTCGGTGTAAGAACTGCAAGACTAGAACTTCTTTGTTCTAGTCTTTAGCTTCTTGGGAAGATTTTTCTCATGTTGTTGAAGAAATTGCATTAAAATGTTGTTGCATTTTAAAATGATAAACATAAGAGGAAAAGAGAAATATTTCAACCTAAACTTAGAATCACACACTCCCTGGGACTCTCTTATCCACAATTCTCCCTTTAGGGACCCCAAAGGAGCCTCCCTCACCTACTAGAAACTGACTGGAACGTGGATTTTGAACCTAAAAGCACAGCATCCCAAGTGTCCAAATTGACATCTCTGGGATGACATCATAAGAGATGGAGGATGAAGGATCCTGCTAGTGGTAACCAAGATATTGATCCTTATCCCTCAAGTTGCACTGTGACCCCAGAAATTCCAGGAACTTTGGATGCTGGAAATGGACCAGATTTGAGTAACCAGGCCCTTACTTCCTCAGCTTACCAAGGAAGAAATCCCTACATATACCCAAGTGCACTTCTTGGCCTAACTAACACATGAAGTTGCACAGCTCCGCCCACTTCCTCAAATGACCCCTAGATTCCCGGTCAGGAACCCTGACCTGGCTTCCTCAGCCACGTGCCCAGTCCCAATCCTTGCTGCTGCTTCCTCCCTGCAAATGGACTCGGATTGCAGCTGCAGGCTTCAGTGCCACATTGTAAAAACACCCACTGCCATCCTCATCTCCTCCCGTTCCTCTTCCCAACCCCCACAACCCTCTCTTTCTAATTATCCCAAAGAGAAGAAAGATTAAAAATTAATGCCCTGAGGATGGGAGTCAGGGATGTCATTATTTTGATTCAAACCCCAGGCATGGAAGAATCTGATCTAAGCTTTAGGAGCAAAGTAACCTAGGATGGGTTTTGGAAAACCTTGATTAATTGGAACTCACCTCTAGGTAACCAGATTTTTTTCTCCCAAAGCTGGAGTCTTAGGGGATGCCACAAAGTGTAACAAAATTCATAAAACATATTCAAGTAAAAAGGCAGCTTGCAAGGGGTGTCTTAGACTCACACAAAAGGTTTAGTCAAACCCCTACAAGGTCGTTATGTGCGGAATGATGAGGTCAAGGTAGTTCCTGCAGAAATGCTACACAAAGGAGGAGCCAGCTGCTTCCATCCACTGTACTCCTGAAAGAGAAAGGCAGGCTTTCTTTTAGGAAAATGCCCAGTGACCAAAGTTCAATCCAGAAGGAATTTTATGTGACCTTTGGTTAACCAAAGGAGAAAACCCAAATGAGCTAACAAGCCCCTCAGCCTCCCAGTTCCATTTCACTCCCCAAATATACCACTTAGAGGGCTTCGACCCAATAAAGAGAGGGAACCATATGATGAGAATTACAACAGAACATAACTGTGTACTAATTATGGTGTTAAGTACTTCAAGTGTATGGGACCTGGTAATCCTCACCAAAGGTTTCCTTATTAACCTCCTAATTGTCACCTAATGAAGATGCAGAGAGTAGAAACGTTAAGTTATCCCATGTAATAAAAACCCAAAGTTTGCAATCTACAAATAACAAACAACCTAGGTGACATTGCCACTCTTCCAGTTGAAAACCACACTACAGATAGTTTAAGGAGTGGATAGTAAAAGTACAAACCAATAGGAGAAAGTGACGTCTAAGGAGTTCAAATGGCTAGAGGACTTCGGCAAGTGTGCCAGCCTGCCTCCCTGCGAGGAGGCCCGTGAGAGAGCTGACTCCACTTGCTACTTCTTTATATTAGATCCCATCCCTCTTTTGTGCTGAGGATCCAGTGATGTGGCTACTGGGAACTTGTATGAGACAGATGGGGAAGGACAAAATAAATGCAGTTACTAATGTTCAGAGCTGACTTCAGGCAACTGAGGTGAGTCTTTTGAATAAATGGGGAGTGGACATCTATGAGATACCTGGATAATTCTTAATTTATAGCACCTTGAAGGACCAAAAATAACTCAGACTTCCAGTGTCTATAAAATTATATTCCCCCAAAATGCCAAATCTTCTTCCTCACCAAAAATTAAACTAAAAAAATTTAACGTTCACTTCTGCTGACTGAGGAAGGTCATTTTATAATCTGGAAAGCAACCCTAAGCCAGAGGAAAGGACTGGAGATCTTCACCCACTTTGGTGATTGACAAGCTGCATGACCTTGGGCAGGTAGGTCACTTACCTGTCTATGCCTTGTGTACTTAAATAACCAAAGGGAGACAGCATCAGTTGATCTCCTGTAACAGGTGCAGGGCACAGTGCATCCAGGGGCATTAAATGACACAATTCAAAGTGCTGGGTCATCAGCCACCATTCTCCCAGATAGAGGTGAGGAGGCTCTGAACCTTAAGACCTGGGATTTGTGCCACCTAGAATGTGTCAACCACACCTGGCCAAATGTTATTCCTCAAATGCTATTCCCTTGTATTCAGGATGACTTTCCTCTTCCCTTTGTCTTCACCCTGGAGTAGGAACTTACTGCCAAATGCCAAGATCACTATTGTGGCCTCCTACCTGGTCCCATGACTTCAGGCTATTGGGTGGTAGAGATCCGACCTAATGTGCCCTCAGGGGACTTGCAGTCCTCAAAACTACCTTCATCCAATTCTCCCAACTCACCCGTTTATTAGTTTTCTTAAATTGCCATAACAGAACACACAGGCTAGGCGGCTGAAGCCACAGATGTATTGTCTCAGATCCAGAGGCTGGCCGTGCAAGGTGAAGGTCTCAGCAAGGTTACATTCTCCATAGGCCTCTCTCCTCAGTGTGCAGATAGCAGCCTTGTTACATCCTCACGTGGCCTTTCTTCTGTGCCCATGCATCCCTGATTACTTAATGTAATGACACCAATCCTAGTGATCAGGGCCCGACCCTTATGACCTCATTGAATCATAACTGCCTCCTTAAAAACCCAATCTCCAAAAACAGTCATGTTGGGGGTTAGAGTTTCTACATGTGAGTTTTGGGGAAGATGCCAATCAATCCACAACAACCAGGGACCACCTCTCTGCGGCCCCACTGAAAGGCCACATTTTTTATTTAAACCTCTAGGCAGAGCTCAAATTCCTTCTCCAGGGATCCTTCCCTGACTTCTCCAAACCAGAAAGACACTTACTTAATATAACTTAATAAAACTGTCACTGATGTTTGAAGTGACTGCCCTACCACTATCACCCTGCCAAAACACTGGAAGTGCCAACAGACAAGGATTTAAGTTTATCATCATGACGCCAGTGCTCCATGCTGTGGCTGGCTGGCACACAGTGGGTACTCAATAAATTAATGTGGGATAAACAAATGAATGATGACTAATGTTGTGCTGTCTCACATTCTCCCCATTGAGACAAGGGCAAGGAGCTGGCCTGACCTCTCTGCCATCTTCCCCCCACCTCCCATACCTGAGTTAGGGCTCAAAGCTTACTGATTGAGCCACATCTGGCTACAGTCCCTTTCCATCCTTCTTCCATGACATGTGAAATGTACTGTGGTAGGTCCTCAATGTTCAGCCCCTGAGCTCTTGGTAAACACCCCCTCCATTCACGCGAGTGAGACAGGCAGGTCAGCCAGGAAAGGACCTGTCGGAAGCAGATCAAGCTGTAACTACTTTCCTCCACCCCCAAAGGGTAGCAGCAGCACACTGGCCCAGACTGGAGCAAGAGTTCACCTCATCTGGAAAGGGCTCGGGACCGGGGCTGAGGCCTCATCCTCACCTGGCATGTAGGTATGCATGCATCCATCCAGACCCCTGACTGCACCATTAGCATCTCAGAGGGCAGATCACTAGGGTAGAGGATATTCTTCTAAAGCAGCAGCCTTACCATAGCCACTCACCTTGGAGAGGGTGGTGGCTGCTGCCCTGATTTGCTGAATGACACAGGCATAGTTCCAAGATGAACATCAGTTACATGTCATACAGACCAATCCCACTACACAGTATGTGTGGGTGTTTGTGTGTAGGTCTGTATATATATTCACAAATGACTGCAAAGAAGTTGGAAAAGATCATTTTAAAAGCAAAATCCAGTTTAAAATACTTAGATCTAAACCTAATGGAGAGGTGAAATTACAGTGAGGTCCTGGAGTCTAGCAGGCAACAGAAGCTGTGGAACCTGAAAGATGTTTGATCCTTAGCCACAGGTTTTGCATCTATAAAATGGATTAATGAAACCTACTCCAGCACCTGGGGAAGATCAAACTGAGATAGAGTAAAAGGAATGCCTGAGACCTTGCTGGCACACAGCAGGTGCTCAATATTACTTACTGTCCTTATCCTTAGCTTATTGGGATCCAAGTTTTTAATACATTTGAAAAAAAATTCACCAAATCTAGCCATCCCTGCTTGGAAAAATTTAAAACATTGAGTCTTGCTTTCCTTCTGTGTGTAAAGGAATAGCAACCACCCTGCTGCTACAGATGTAAGACAAGTGCAAGAACATTGCTACCCAGAGGGTGTGAGGAGTCATCATTCCCTCAAGTTGCCTCCTCCAGAGAGCTACCAGTCCCCTCCAGCCACTGATGTGGTTCCATCTGAGATTCATCCCTCTCCATCAGCTGAGTTGTCACTAACTCAAATCCTCTTGCTTCTTCCTTTAAATAATTACTTCAATTTACCTTTTGCTATTCCACTCATCAGTAGAATAATTAATTAAACTTCCTTAATTAAATGATCACTGCAAAGAACTCCTAAATGTCTGCTTGAATTTTATATCTCCCTCCTCTGTCCATAAGTGGATCACATACTAAATCTTAGAGGATCAGATTCACTTTCATCATTGCAGGAGAAAAAGGAATCTCAAACCAACACCTACCATACATTCATTCCACCAGCATTTACTGGAAGCCTACTGTGTGCCAGGGGATGGAGAAATGGACAAGATCAGGTTCCTCCTCAAGGAGCCAACAGTCTGGTTCAGAGGTAGGACATGTGGGAAAACGTCCAGAACCTAAGGAGAAGGCAGTGAACTGCTACCAGGCTGCAAATGAGCAAGGTATGGAAATAGGAAGAGCATCCATTCTTACAAAGAATGGATGAGGAATCTGGGATTAAGGGCTTTGCTTATGATATATAAGCAAAACTCAGAAGTAGGGCAATGTGAGGGCTGTTTAGGGTACACCCATCAGAATTTAGCAAGAAAAGATTTGGGTCAGAGAGAATGTGAGAGCACAGTAGCCCCAGCAATCCCCTTCTACTGAATACTATGTGGCAGGCACAGAGCTTGTATCTTACAAACTCTGCATCAATACCGTTGGGGAGACGGCTCACGGAGGTTGCAGAACATCTCCAGGTTTGAAGCCGAGGTCAATAATAATCCATTTAGGTCTTAGCTTTCACTCATTAAACCCTAGAAGTTGGACAGTGTTAAGTGCCAAAGCCTGGGGAGATGGCTTGTTCTGAGGACACAGAGGTAAATTTCTATTAGGATGATAACAGCTACACTCTGGATAAAGTGACTTGGCCATGAGTGGATGGTACACAAAAGAAGGAGAAATGAAAACACAGGAGTCAGGCAAGAGGCAATGCCACCCTCCAGGAAAGAATTCCTACACCTGAAACTAGTGTGGCAGAGATGACAGCAGTGAGGAGATACCCAAGAATACCGTGGCTAGGGGCAAGAGTGACTGATGACCAAGTGAAAAAGTCATGGGTAATGACAATGAATCAAAATATAAAATTAAAAATAAAAATTTTTTAAAAAGTTATGGGCTTTGGGGAGGGGATGGAGGAGAAGGTCAGATGATTCTGATCTGCAGTCACAGTGACAGGGAAGTCAGGGAGGCCATTAATACAAACGAAGAGAAAAGGCTAATAGGGCAAGGATGATAATGCCTTCCCCATGAAAGGACAGAGTTTGGGAATACAGAGCAGCTCAGCCAACCCTGGAAATTTTAATTACATGAAGCCCAAGTTCACCCTCTCCAAAGTCATTTTTAAAACTGGCTCTAGGAAGCTTTCATGCTGAGGAGCTGTCAGCCAGGAGAATATTCAAACTAAACCACTTCTGTCACACTCAGTCATCAGCAGCTTTAGAAAACCCCTGAACAATCCTTATTTTACAGTGTTCACCCTCTGTGGGAAAGGTCTGACTGTGAAAGACGAGCATCTAAGGAGGAGCAGAGGAAAATCAATCAGAAGTCACTCCCCAGGCGGATCAATGGGTGTCTGTCAGGGAAATTCAACTTCTCCCATCTCTGCTAGGTAAGTAGGCTCTTAGAGCAAAGAACAGTACTTACCTGGCTGAAGTTCATGGTGACTCACAGTCCCCTGTCTCTCCGGCTCTTTCCTGACTTTAGCACCAAATTCGATTCTGACAGGGAGGCAGCAGGAGCTGACATCCATAGATGACACCAAGATAAATCACCAAAGGGGATGAGATGAGCTTTGAGAACTCAGAACAGCACCTTCCCCCATGCCAGGCACCTTCAGGTCTGGAGTCCACCTCCTGATCTTTCCATGAGCTGCTTCTCATCACTGAGGTCTGTGCTCAGAAGAAACTCCCTTGGGAGGTAACCCCCTACACCCGACTAAACCCAGGTTCCTGGGGCAAGAGATGTTCCAGATCTTGATTTGCATGGTGGTCGCACATGTGCACAAAAGGTATAAAAATCTATTGACATGCAAACTTTAAAAGCACTCATTTTATTAGATATAAGCTACACCTCCCTAAAAAGGAAAGGAAAAAGTAATTATAAAAATGAAACCTCTCCCTCCCCCACCCATTTCACCACTTTGCCCTGTTTATTTTCTTTAGAGGAGAGGCCACTGTCAGCAGAAGTGGCTCTTTGCTTATTGCTTACAGTTCAGAAAGGCACTGTCCAACCTAGTGGACACCAACCACATGTGGCAACAAATGTTTAATTAAAACTAAATAAAGTGGAAAATTCAGGTCTTCCTTCACACTGGTCACATTTCAAGCACTTTGTGGCCAGATGCCACCAGTGGCTATTGATTTAAACAGTGCACGAGCGGAATGTCCCACCATTGCCGGAAGCTGTGGTGGAGAGCATTGGACCAAACTGTAAGCTCTAGGAAGGAAGAGCTCTTAGCTGCCCAGTTTGTACTCATGTCATAGAACGGTGCCTGGCACATGGAGGTACTTCATAAATACTGCTGAGGAGATCAAATTTTGTAATATCGAAAAAAAATAATAATAATTCACAAAGTCAGAAACAAAGACCTGGAAACATCCTAAACGTGCATCTATATGTGATGAGTTATATACACTTCGGCAATTCCACAGTGAAGCTCTACTCAGCTGTTAAAAGACAGGAGGCAGGTTGTTTGTGTAATAATTCAGATATCCACACTTGATTAAGTGAATAAGAGTCTCCTAAAACTATGTAGTGTATAATTCAATTTTATTTCAGAACACAAAACAAACCACAACTCAGGAGTGACATAGACTTAATAGCAGTCACTGATGGATAAAATTAGGGAAAAGAGAAATTTACTTTCTGTATTTATATGTATATGCATTGTTTGAGTATTTAAAACAAAATCACAGGTTACCCTCTCGTATAAAAGGGAAAATATGTAATCTTGACATTGCAATTTGTCCCAAGGATATATAAAGCATTCCTTAAAAGTTTACCAACTTATCAGTTTTATTTCGTTTAATCTTAATGCTATATTTAAATATAATTGTCCTTTGTTGCCCTATATTTATATATATATTTATATATTTATATATAATTGCCCTATATTTAAATATAATTGTCCTTTGTTGTAAATATAAACTCTGAAAATCAGAGAAGTTCATTAGCTTAGCCAGGGTCACACAGCTATCACATAGTACCATTGGCTTTTGATCCCAGCTTTCTGGTTCTATAGCTCATGGCACTCTTCACTGCAGAAAGCACACACAAATACTCCCAAAGCCAGATCCCAAATGAACCCTGAATTAGCCACTCCAACCATATGAAAGCGCAAACAAGGACCAAACTACAGGAGAAGCAGGTTTTGCTCCCAGGCAGTAGGAAATGCAGCAGCATTGAAGCTATCTAATCTTGGACTTTGTCACTAATCATCCCACAATTGTCCTTCCCTGAACGAGAGAGAGAGAGAGAGAGAGAGAGAGAGAGAGAGAGAGAGCGCGCGCAATGCCTTAAGGATCACATGCCAGCGAACACTTGGTGACTCAGGCTGCTGTGGAGACTCCCAGCTCCCAGCAGACACGTAGGTGGTGCCTTTGTTACATTTCAGCCAACCCCCGCCCCCCAGGAGGAGTTTCCAGCTCACCCGAGGTAGCCCAGCCAAAACACCGCAGAGTCCGCCTTTCAGCTCCTGGACAACACATTCCAGGCTGCAGGCCGGGAGGCTTGTTTAGCTTCACACTTGATGCAAATGGGGAGTGTGTTTACCCACAAACACACATGCACACACCAACAGAAGCTGCTGCTGCCAACAGAAGTGGCTGCAGTGGCAGTATTTCTCAGAGCCCAGAATTGTACTACAGCAACGTAGAGCTTGATCACAATGCCTATCAGGAAAAACAATCTAATTCCCTCTAAGCAAAGTTGCAACCACTGCCCAGAAAATTCAGTAGAAAATGAAATGTAATACTCTATTAAGCCTTATTTTGCCAGCGCAAGTGAGAGCTTACCCAAGCATGGAGAGTCATTAAAATGGATCTTACATATATCATTATAAATTTAATAATCACCATGACGGCTAGAGTTCAAGTTAAAATGAATGTCAGCTGAGCATGACCAATTGATGTTACCCCAGCTGCCGCCTAGCCTCACTTGGGGTTATATTCATCCTGCTTCCAGAGGCTCCGTAGTACATGTGGACCCGAGACAGCCAGAGCCAAGAACAGATGGGAAACGCAGACAGCTACACCTAGCCAAGGAGAAGCCATCGTAATTGCATATTATCTCGGTGTACCAGCCCAATTAAAATTTTCTACAGTGTCAGAGATCTCAAATATTCCTCCACCAAGTGTCTAGGTACCAAACTTGGCTTACACTTAGTCAAATGCAGTCAATCTCAGGTTCTGTGCACAAGAGTTATCGATTTTCCTCCTATCTCTCAGAAAGCTCCTGTAGAAACAGGATCAGAAGGTCTAGTGGGCTATACGTTTAATAAATCAAAAACCACAAAACAAATTCCACTTATCTAGGTGCCTAAGAGATTGGGCATTCTCCCTGAATTCAGTATCTGGAGTGGATTTTTTGTTGTTGTTGTTGTTAAGGAATGGAGTCAGTATACATGTTTTTAAAATGTATTTCAATTTATTTTTATCCTTGGAGAGTCTGAGTAAAACTCAATACAAAATCCTTTTCTCATACAGACAGAGGAAGTGTACACTAAAACTGTAAATAAAGAGTAGGAAAGCCAGTTTTCACCTCCACATGTATTTTATCCTGGAGAGAGCCGATCTTTGAGACTCACTAGGAAAGGGGATATTCATACCACACTGAGAGAAAACCAGAAATTTTTCTACCATCCGTGACATTTCATAGGAACTACCAGAAATTATCTTCAGATGAAACAGACTCAGACTCTGCTTGTGCAAATTAACTGTTGATCATTCCTGGTCCCGGCTTTGCCTTCCTCCACAATCCACAACTCCACACTACTCTCCAGTGTTTCTGGCTTTTAAAGACAAGTTGAACTTCAACTGGTAGACACAAGTCCTGGGTGACAGTGACTTTCAGACTGATGACAGCCAATGACCTACACTCAACAGGCCATTTTAAATGGTTATGACATTTTCACAGATGGAGCCAAAGAGTACAGTAGGATGTATTTGATCCATAAACACAAGGGCCCACAGACCACACAGAGAACAGCTTAAACAAAACCACTGCTGTCAGGAGCAACGTTTCCAAAGGTGCTAAGAGCATGGGAATCCCAAAGAAGCTTCAGTACAAACAAACTCGTATTTGACTTTGAGAACACCAATACTTTTTAACTCCCCTGACTAGAGCTTATAAATCTTTGTCTTTCTGGCTCTCAGGATTAATTTTTTTCTTTTTCTTTTTCTTTCTCTCCCCTACCCATCACCCAGTCAGAGCACCAAGCATAGTACCAGGACACGGCGAATCACAAGTGCCACACTGCCTCTTCACCAGAGAAAGACCAGCAAATGAAATCAACCAACACAAACCCCTGACGACCTCTCGGGCTCTGAATCACACACGGCCATTCCAGCACCAGGTGCCAAGGGACAAAGAAAGTTCTGCCACTTACCCTCTTTTGATCTTCTAGTCCATGGGTAACTGGCTTTCTCTTCTGCTGTTGGCTGGACTCAGAAATCGATTCCATTTCCCAGGCATAAAATCCCCTCTCTTCTTCAGCGAGCCTTCCAAATCCACAGAAGAACAAAATCACCCAGACAAAAGTGATCCCTGCACACCACCAGAAACGGCTCCTGCCAGGACTCAGCGCTGCCTTTTCAAAGGTCTTGCTGTCTTCTTAAAAGCCACCAGGGAACCTCGCTCGCCACCACTGCCGTAGCAAGGAGGGCGGCTGCTGCCGACATGGTGAAAACAGGGGGTTTGGGTTTTATGGTAGGTCTGAGATTCACTTCATGAGAACCCAAAGGACAGATTTGGGTAACGAAGAGTCCATGTCCTGGGGCGCATGCCACATTACTGCCCCAGAAATCCTTTTCCTCACTGTCTCCTTGGCACTGATAATTTATATGTCAATAACGATGTAAATGGGCATTTAATCCACCGAGCTGATAACATCCACATCCCTCTCTGGCAGCCCCTGACTCCCATAAATCACCACAAACGCCGTGCGGCCAGCCGCCCCTCGCAGTTCCTGCAAGCGTTCATCACAGCAGTGCTCCCCGCCCGGCTGTCATCCTCCTTCTCGGAGTGAGACTCATACCTGAGGAGAAAATGTTCAACAGTCAGATTTGTCTTTTGTGCAGAAGCACAGGTTGGAGCTGTCCTGCCTACCATCTGGAGCCACAGAGTGAGGCCTACAACCAGAGCAGCAGCCGGCAATCCTTCGAGCCCCTCGATACACTGATCACATCCGTGGACAAGCAACCTCGGGGGCTTCATGGACTCCCCGCTTCTCCTGTTCTTGAATAGCATACCAGAGCTGGAAATGAGTTATCCTGGAAACCTATGTGGTGTGCATCGTCCTCATCATAACAAGAGCAAGCCGCCAAGGTATGATGAGACAGAGAAGCAATGGTCTGTGAAGCAAAAAGCATCAACATTTTTCCCCCAATTCCATCTGCAGGAGACAGCGTATGGCAGGCAAGACTCCGGGGTCTGCTGGGAGGCAGAGAAAGCAGCCTAGATCATCTGAGGACTGAAAAGCAACTGTGCTGTGGAGCTGGAGCTGCATTCCCTGCCTGGGAACCTGCAGGCAGAGCAGACACCCAGTCACCTCCTGGCTGACGTCACAGAAGCTTGGAGGGACAGGGAGGAGGAAAGAAGAGGGGACCTCTGCACTGAGCAAAACACCCACACTGGATGTGCCCTTCCATGGGTGGTTTGAGAGGTGGAGATGCATCTGAGAATCCTCATGAAGATGCATCAATAAATAATGATGAATGCCTCTTAACACCAGCCCCAGCAGGAAAGAAAGGCAAAGGGAGAAAATGACCTTAACTAAAAGGACCTAGTTTCTTGCCAGCCTTTCTAACCAAGTCCTAGCCATTCTACAATTCAGGCTGAGCCAGCCTCCGGGAGAACTGTGGCCAGATCCGGCCATAGCCGGCACTAGACAGTAGCCCCCCAGATACTCTCTTGCAGCTGTCCTGACTGGCAGCTACTTTGGAATGAGGCCGAAACCATCCCCCATCACAAAAGGCTTCCGCACAGCTCAATGCCAGGTTGAAAGGAGGATGGACGTGGGAGTTGGCCACAGAGAACTTGTGAGGAGGAAAAAGAGAACTAGGGGATGCTTGGGAGAAATGTTGCAGAAGGTCCGTAAATTTACAGGTACATCCCTGTTAATTTGAAGCTGTGCCCTCCACCACCTGGCCAGAACAGATTTCTTCAGGTAAGTCCCAAGTCACAATGTTCTGATTTTGGTTAAGAATTCACAAGGAGCCAAATGTCCATAAGTGGGGCACCCAAGGGTGAGTGACATTAGTGGCAGCATTACTGAACCCATCTGTGTGCCCAGGATATGGCTGAGCTCCCAGAGAGGGGTTGACACCCTCTGGTTGCTCACCATGACTACAGCCCCTTCAAGGAATGCCCAGTACAGGTCAAAACTCAGATCTATTTTTTTTAGCTCCAGATCACAATGCAAGTAAACTCTGGTAAACCGGGTCCAAGTAGGACCTTTTCCAGAATCTCCACTGAGACCTCAGTCTAGAGGACTCAGATATGGGTTTCAATTCAGCAACTTCCTCATTGTTTGGCCTTCCTTGAATAAGTATCTTAACCTCTCTGATCTTCAGCTCTCTCCTCTTGAAGTGCAGTTAATGGCAACACATAAGTTTGGAAAAGTGGAGTTCACCTTTTAACCACAGTATGTGATCCAAGATAATACACATTGAATATAGGAACTGCGAACACATACTGAATGTTTGTTGACTACCAAGCACCATCTACTGCTTTATACTCATTCAACAAATCTGCTAAGTACTTTGATACTTTGCTATGTGCCAGTTATCTTCCTTCTAATAGGATTCTCCCCCACCCCCCATGTTAAAGACAAGACTTACCTAAAGTCATACAACTGAGAAATTGTGGGTCTGGGATTTGAACCCAACTCTGACTTCAAAGTTCTTACTTATATCCATGCTGCCCTGGAAAGACCCCTGTTATCTGGCTTTTCATAAGCAGCCTGAGTTCAGAGTGCACACTTTTCATAGCTCCTGTCTCTCTTCATGAATAATAATAAGAAAGAAAGAAAAAAAAACCAAGTGTTCAGAGGGTCTCCTCCTTGTTAGCAGCCTCTGGAAGGGCTGCTTCATTGGCAGCTCTGGGCTCTCTCCATATCTGAGAACAGCTCTGCACTCTGCACCAGGCCCCTGTGCTAGAGGGTTTTCCCCAGTGAGACCCTGTCACATCCCATCACGCCAGCCGGCACACACGACCCAAGTGAACATGGGGACAGACGTTCTGGCTACAGAAATACCTCCCCACCAGCAGGGAGTGGGAGGATGCTCAACACCTCCTGTGAGCCTTTGTTTTTTCCAGTAGTCAGTCTCTGCCAGTTCTGGGGCCATTGCTGTCCTTGTGTCCTTATGCAGAGGGGGTCACAGGAGAAAGGGTAGAAGCAAGGCTGCTGTTGTCAGCTAGCTGCCATATCCAATCTGTTTCCTGATTGGCAGCGGGGTGGGGACTTCATGAGAGCAAAGTCCGGATGTGAATGCTCTGGTTTCTCACTGCCAGAGAAATCTCAGGAAGTTTAAATACACTTGGAGGAAAATAGAGCCAAATGGCAGGACTATGAGAACATTGAACTAGACTGTTGAGAAGCGGACGTGGTTGCTGGATTGGTCCCCAAATGCAGCCATCTATCAGCAGCTTCTCCTCTCTGCCATGAGTCAATCAGGAGCAGCCACAGGGCAGAGCAGAACAAGGAGAAGACTTGGTGGGTTACACTATGAGACTGAAGTGGGGAGCAGTATGGGCAAGCCCCATCTTCGACGTTCAGAAGGCAAGCCTAGCCATATCCAGGACATCCTGAACACACTGCCAGGGTCTTCTCCTGACTGGTCTAAATATAGTCTCCTAAAGGCTGCAGCCTCTCATTCCACATCTGTTCAAATTCTTCCACCTCCTGGATAATCCCAAAGCAGGGGCAGAAACAAAGACAAGATCAGAAGTATAGACCAGCACATAGGAGGACAGGAAAGGGGCTGATCTTAGAGGTAGAGGTATCTGCAGAGAGGCCTACTGTGGTCCCTCCTGCAGGAAACCCAATTCCCTGGTACAGGTTAATTTGAGATTCTACTTTAGGTTTCCAGGTACCAGACAAGTCACAGTCTAGACCTTCCCAGGTGGAACTCTGAGCCCATTTTATGTTTTAGCAAGCATCCTTAAATACTCCAAAGATATTGAAATCGGGCAATGCCCCTCTGACCTCCAGCAACCTCTGCCTCCCCATCCAACCTTCCTCTTCCTGGTGGCTGCCAAGACTGGGGAAACTGGTTTTAAACCCGGATTAAAGGCTGGAAGAGGGGTGCTGACCTGTTTCGTTTTATAAGTGGAGTTAAGCTTCTGAAACAAGAGTGCATTCGTCTTTCCAATAGTCTAATTAACACTCATAACCAACACAGCATTTTTAATTAGTATTTGGTGCCAATAGGGGAATCAGAGGAGCTTCTTGGAAACCTAGCCTTTCATTAATCAATCAATAAATAAGTTACATACAACAACAACAAAAAAAGAGAGCCAAGGAGGCATGGTGGTTTGGGGAACTGGATTGTTTTTTGCTTTTGTTTTGATGTGGGGTTTGGCGGAGGGCGGGATAGGGATTTTTGCTCCCAAAGGGAGTCTTGGAGCAGGACACTTCTGCTCAACCTCCAGGAGAGCTGATGGAACCGCCAACCCCAGTGCCTTTATCTGGATGGGAGAGGCAGCAGAGCATGCTCCCGCCTCTTCCCTGAAGAAAAGAAAGGATCACACACAAAAATAAGTCACTGGGGCCCCAGCTGGGCGGCGCAGGCTGCTGCTGCTGCTGCCGCCAGAGTCCCTTTGCCTGCAAGAAAGGAGCGGGCTCAACCAAGCGCACACTTGGCTCCTGGAGCTTGGGCGCCCCCTCCCAGCCCGTTGCCCGCGCCTGGCCGCCTGCGGCTCCCCGTGAGCGTGGGAGAATGGAATCGAGGCTTGGCCTAGTTGCCCCAGCTCCGATTCACCTACACACACACACAGATATGGACACACTGTAAGGAGACAGACACAGACTGACATATAACAGACACTTGCAGACATCCAGACATACACACACAGAGACTTAGAGATACACACCCAGATACCTACAGAAGCACGGATCACATGGGGAAGCACACCCACCCAGAGAGACAGGCACAGACAGGTACTAGACCTACATTCGGAAACAGATATGGCTAGAAAACAGGCACAGCAGAAAAACACACAGGCTCATAAATACACCCAGACAAGCACACAGAGAAGGACACACAGGCAAGCCTAAAACACAGAGACGCTGACAGAAGAACCCACTACAGAGGTACTCAGACACAGGACCCCGAGAGGGCGTTCGGACACCCACGCCAACAGCAAGGACAGAGACCCAGATGTAGTGATATACCCTGAGACACGATCGAGCAGAGGTGGGACACACAGGGATACACAAAAACACAAGAACACACACAGGGAGATGGCCCATTCTCAGGCGCATATACCTACAGGGACACACACCCACTCTGGACGGGGGCGTGCACAGTGTGGCCCGAGGCTAGGGGAAAGTGCGCCCTGGAGCTGGCAGATCCCTCTCTGAACATCGCACAGCGCCCCTAGCCCCGCATGAGCTGAGGAAGAGTTTCCCAGAGCATCTCTGAACAAGGGCCGGCTGGCGGTTGGCGTGCGCCTATGTGGCTGTGTATCTTCCCGCCTGGTCTCCGTGCTCTAGTCGGGTGACTTCAGAGCCCTCCCGTCCCCAGACCTCCCCCAGGATCCCCGAGCCGAGGTGTAGTTTCTGAACCTCTCAGTGAAGGGCCGACCCTCTCTCTAAGGCAACCACAGCCCTGTCTGGACCCCTGAGCCCAGCCTAGAGCATCCCAAGTCCTCTTCTCCTTGTCCATCCAGTTGCACAGCAAACTTTCCCCAGGCTGGTCCTGGCACCCAGAAGCCCGGCCCACCCTGACCTTCGGGGAGGTAGTGCGCGGGACTCTTACCTGCACCCACGCCAGCTTCGCAGAGCCGCTGCCTCCAGCTGGTCTCTCACTATACTCCAGCCCGGCTCCTCAGCCCCGGCCGCCGCCACTGCAGCCGCTCCTTGCCCTCGCGTTACCCGGGAAACCGCCTCCTCCTCCCTCCTGCCAGCCAACCAGTGCGGTTCACATGGCGCCTCGCAGCCAATGGGCAACCTCGCCATCCCGGTCCCTTTTCTGGGTCCTGAGTCTTTCCCAGGCTAGGGGGCCGAGGAGAGAGGCAGGGTTCTCTCCAGAGCTAGTGCTACTGAAGGTCCAGCCCCTGGAGGATGACAGTCATGTCCTAGTACCATTCTTTTGTGGGACACACGCACCTGACACTTTGAAGAAGACGGTGGTGGCTGGAGAACCTGAGTGAGAAGACACCTCAGGGCACGTGGCTCAGTCTGTCACCAAATCCAGGAATGCTGTAGACAGGTTCCCACCAGGGAGCTGTCCAGCCTATGTTAAACCGCCCCTCTGAATGGAGTGCCTGCAATCTCTCAAAACGGTGCTTGCTCAGTGCCTTCCCTGCTGCAGAACTCTGACTGGGAATAAGTTCTTTCCAACATGGAACTCAAATCTGCCTCCACACCAAGACCCATGTTTGCTTTCTTGGGCCCACACAAAAACGTTCCTGGGGCTTCTTAACAGCCAAGCCTTTAGAAACGGAAGACAGACCATCCAATCCCCAACGTGACCCATCTCAAGACAGTTCTTCATTTGTCTTGTCTTCCCCCAGGGCCATTTTGAAACTCCAGAGTTTTATTCTTTGTCATGCCCTTCTCTCTCTTGTATTTATGGTTAAGTACATAGTGCAAGGTGGAACAATCTCCAGAACCCAGTGCTAATTGCAAATAAGAATTCAAACTAATGAAAACAAAAACTCTCATCTAAGCCGAGGTCAGGTCCTAAGACATGGAGTAAAAGGGAGACCAGACATGTTCTGAGAAGTGCTACAGTGGATATTTTCACTTCTTCATTCATATCTTTCTCTCTCTTTCCTCCTCCTCCTGTTTCTCCTCCTTCTATCCCTCCCTCATATTTTTCTTATTTCATTATCTATTCAAAACTTGCTTCATCACATGTAGTGCCTGAGGTGGGGAAGCAAGGAATCACTCCAATTGATCCTGGCAAGAAGGTGGTCTGGCCTTTCCAAAACCTATTGATTCCAGGTTGCAGGGTCTGTCTATAGCCACAGACAGGTCTCCCCATACTACCACCTGGTGAGGGTCATGTGAACCCAGCATACTTGACCCAGACATCAAATAACAGAAGCTGAGGATACTCATAAAAGCATAAGTGTAACCCTGCTGCTGAGCCCCTGATTGGAGGCTCAGGAAGAGGGGTGAACTTACCTGCCATAAGAGCAGAAGGGACTGATAGGAATCAGACAGAGTACCCAGCTGTATCTCTACCTGCTCCAACCAAGAAGGAGGCTGGAGCCCTCTCTAACTGAGAACAGAGGGTCCAGCTGCAAGGATGTGGGGATGGTAGAGGTGAGGTAATCACAGCTGGGGTGGAAGCTCAGGCCCATTGAAACATATCCACATATATTATACTCCTGAGTCCTGCCCTAGAGGGGCCTGCTGTAGTCTGAATGTCCCCACTGAAACTCACGTTGAAATCCAATCACCACTGTAAGTTAGTATGAGGTGGTACCAGGTGGGACTATTGAGAGATCATTAAATCATGAAGGCACTGGATTAATTAATTCATGGATTAGTGGATTAGTAGGTTAGTGGGTTATTTCAGAAAAGGGTCTATTGTAGAACCCAGTTTGGCTATGCCTCTTGAATGATACCCTATTACTATGTGGACCTGTGCCATCCTGAGATTCTGCAGAAAGTCCCCCACCAACCCTTCAACTTTGGACATCCCAGCCTCCAGAATCATGAGATGAATAAAATGTTCATTCCTTCCAGGTTACCCAGTCTGTTATTCAGTTAGAGCAACAGAAAACAGATTAAGACAGATCCATTGAGACTGACAAATGAAATCCAGTCAAGTGTATTTGAGGTCATTTGAGGAGGAAGACAGTATGGGAATGGTAAGAGGTTGCAGTATTTGCACAATTGTAGGGAGTACGATATAGTTGGAAGAATGTGGAACTGAGTCAGCCTAAGTTGGAGTCTCCTCTCTACCACTTACTAGCTGTGTGATTTTTGTTTCTGACTTTAGATTTCTTAATCTATAAAACAGGGTGGTTAATATTCTTCTGCCAGAGATGTTCTGAAGATCAGATGGACTATGAGTGAGCACATTCTTGGACCTTGAAGAGAAGGACTTTTACCAATAGATGCAGTTTACCCTTGTAATGGTTAGTTTTGTGTGTCAATTTAGATAGGCTACCCAATTTGGTGTAAAAAAAAAAAAAAGTCTGTATATTCCAGTGAATGAATTTGTTTAGGTCTGATTGACATTTAAATCACTAGACTTTGATGAAAGATTACCCTCCATAATGTGGGTGGGGGCCGTATCTGATCAGTTGAATGCCTTGGATTGCAGACTGAGGTCCCTGAGGAAAAAGGAATTCTCTAAATGTGTATATCCTACAGGTTCTGTTGATCTGGAGAGCCTTGAATAATAAAGCCCATTCCTGGAATGATAAAGATTTGCTAGGCTAATTCAAAGAGCAGAGACAACCAGGTGGCTGAATCTGTAGCCTGATCACATGCCTGCAAGTTGCGAGTACAAATTTCCCCAAGTCTAGACCTGCTGAGTGTTGACTTCAACCCACAGCGCCATGCATCGACCCTTCCCCTACTACAGATGAGTGTCCTGGGGAATATTTTTTCTGAAAGAACTAACCTTTCTCTCCTGCCACAATGCCACTAACTCCAGGCCCTACCTGTACACTAGGATCTAAGACAGAGTCTGTCTTGTGGAGATCCACCGCTGCATACACACACAACACTGATTCCATCTGAGTTACAGTGGCAAAAATCTTAACACTCACTCCAACTGCAAGGTCATTTTTGCCTCAATTAAGGATTAACACATTTTAAAACCTTAAGCACAAAATTAATTCTCTCTGAATTGTACACAGAATCAGTTGGCCAACAGACTAGGAAAGAAGATGGAAATGCCCTTATTTTAAAAATCTTTTTAGACTGTGATACCTCCATACAAGGATCCAGGAGAATTTTTTTTGGGGGGGGGACCCAAATCTAAGAATTTTCCCCAAAAATCTTTGTCAGAATTGGTTGTTCCCTTGCTTGGAGTCCCACAGTGTTTTGTTCCCCTCTTTTACAGCATTTGCCATCCCATAATCATCTCTTTTCCTATTTATCTCCTTTGGCAGTTGTTTTAGTCAGTTTTTCACCTCTGTGAACAAAAGACCTGACGAGAACAAATTTAAGGATGAAAAGTTTACTTGGGGCCCATGGTTTCAGATCTCAGTCCATAAATGGCTAATTCCATTTCTCTGGGACTGAGGTGAGGCAGAATGGCATGGAGGAAGTGTGTGGTGAAGGAAAGCAGCTGGGAGCTTGGCACCAGGAAGCGGAGACAGCTACCACTCCCCTCACCAGTACACCCCCAATGAGCTCCTCCTCCAACCACACTCTGCCAGCCTACAGTAACCCTACAGTTAATCACCATCAGGGGATTAATTTGCTGATTAGGTTAAGGTGCTCATGACCCCATCATTTCATCTCTGAACCTTCTTGCATTATGTCATACATTAGCTTTTGGGGGACACCTCACATCCAAACCATAACAGTAGTCACTCATTCATCAATCATTCATACAATCCTACCACAAATTTCATTTGTTCAATAAACATTCTGAAACAGAATAGTGGACAAGGTGGGGAAAGTCCCTGCTTTTGTGGCGACAGTGGAAGATGACAGAAAATAAATATTTAATCCACACAGACTAGGATAATTAGCATTCTGCAATAATAAACATAGGATGGTGTACTAGAGATGACTTGGTGCTTCCCTCAGTTGGATAGCTGTAGGCGACTTCCTTGAGGAGAAGAAATCTAAAGTGAAATCTGAATGAGGAGATGGATACCTCTATACGAGGATCCAGGAGAATGTTCCAGGTGGAAGCAACTGCTCGTGCAAATGCCACGGGGCAGACGGTTGAACAACAAACTTGGATGTTCACAGAGCCAAAAGGTGTCATGCAACTGCAGCATGGAGACTGAGTGGGACAACAGTACAGGATGGATCTGAAGAGTGGATGGAGCCACATCATACGGAACCACTGACTTCACTAAAAAGAGATTCGATTTTATTCAGAGTGCTATTGGAAACCATGGAGTGTTTTGTGTTTGAAAGTGCCTGATATGATTTAATAGACCACTCTGGCTGTTTCCTGGAGAATTAAGAAGAATGGAAGCAGGGAGTTTGCTTAGGAGCTCAGGCAAGAGTCCACTGGACTGGAACAGAGTTCAAGACAAAAAAAAATTGATTCAAGAAAGACTTTGGAGTTGTAATCAACAAGAATTCCTAAAGCACTGGAGGTTGTGGGAAGCAAATGCTGTAAAATGTCTAGATTTTCCTTTTACTTGAATTATAAGGAGTGCTCCCTCAATGCAAGAATCATCTCATACTTTTCGTTTCTATGCTCTGCACTTGGAAAAGAACCCAGGACATGACATGCTCATCAAATATCTGGATAGGTGAATGGATGGATGTGTGGATGCATTAATTCCTTAGAAATACCTTGTTCAAGCCAGGAGCAGTGTCACACTCCTGTAATCCCAGTGGCTCCAGAGGCTGAAGCAGGAGGCTTGCAAGTTCAAAGTCAGCCTCAGCAACTTACTGAGGCCCTAGGCAACTTAGTAAGACCCTGTCTCAAAATAAAAAATGAAAGGGGCTGGGGATGTAACTCAGCAGTTGAGCACCCCTGGGTTCAATTTCTGGTACCAAGGGAGGGAAGAAAGAAAGAAAGAAGAAAGAAAGAAAGAGAAAAGAAAAGAAAAGAAAAGAAAAGAAAAGGAAAGGAAAGGAAAGGAAAGGAAAGGAAAGGAAAGGAAAGGAAAGGAAAGGAGGGAGGAAGGAAGGAAGGAAGGAAGGACAATGAAAGAAAGAAAGAAAGAAAGAAAGAAAGAAAGAAAGAAAGAAAGAAAGAAAGAAAGAAAGAAGAGAGGGAGGGAGGGAGGGAGGAAGGAAGGGAGGGAGGGAGGAAGGAAGGACGGACTTTGTTCACATCAGCCTGTGGAGAAAAGCCTATGGGCTAGCAGGGACAGGAGCACTCCTTTCCTTTTCTATAAACCTGTATGATACCAACTTTATCCTCCCCCAGCATCCTTCCTTTCCTTTAAGACTTAGTCAAAACTTTGGATTGTGCAGAGGGGAGGGGAGGGGAGGGGCAATGGGGTGTGAAAGACAGGAGAATGAGAGACATTATTACCCTATACACACGTATGATTACATGACCAGTGTGACTCTGCATCATGTATAGCCAGAAGAATGAGAAGTTGTGCTCCATTTGTGTACAATGTGACAAAATGCATTCCACTGTCATGTATAACTAATTAGAACAAAATTTTAAAAAACAAAAAAAAATAAAAGATTTAGTCAATTCATTTCTTTTAACATGTCAAACAACCCTCACTCTACACTCCCTCCATACATACCCTTTAAGTTTATGGTATATTATATCCATATGATTATGTTTTCTTGCATCACCAGCCATTTATTTGATGCATTTAATTAAGTCCCTGCATATGGCAAGAACTTCCATGTCTTTCCAGGAGGATCTCACTGATGAGAACACACCAAGTATCAGGAGACCTGGGAGAAGTCAAGGGAGCTGACTCAAAGGTCTGCAGTCAAGGACGCAGCACTCAGGTCTTCCTTCAGAGTCTGCCTGCTCTTGCTTTACTCACACCTTTAATGGGGCTGGCGTTTCGTTTCCAAGCCCACAACAAATCAGAGGAAGCCATTGATTGCTACCAGTTGGCAAACTGACAACTATAGGAAGTAAGAGACAACAATCTGACAGCTAGAGAGGAGCCCATTAAACTATGAGAAACGAAACAAAGGGTCTGAACAAGCTGGGCCTGGACCTTTTGTTTTGTTTCTCATAGGCCGATTGGAAAACAAACCAAAGGAAAGAGAAATAGGAGATGATTCCTGCACCGAGGGGGCGCTCCTTCAGTGAATGGGCAATCAATCTTGCACATTGCATCCATTCATTAGGCTGGTGGATCCATCAGAGTGCTGACTGGGAACTTGACAGGGGTCTTACAGAGAAAGGGGGGTTTGGGGATGCCAGAAAGCTTTTCATATAAATTGGATAATGGAATTTAATGGGCAAGCCCAGGGCTACTAAAAAAAGTGCACTGTCAAAAATGAATTAAATTTTGGATAGTCAATATTTTATACTGGATAAAACTGTTCATTTCAATTTACTGAACAGCTCTCAAGGCACGCAAGTTGCTCTAAATTGACTTCATTTGAGTCAACAACTCTATGAATAGGTGTTATTGTCATCCTCAATTTCTGAAGGAGGAAAGAGGAGACTGCAGGCTCAGAGGGGTTAAGTAACTTCTCTTTGACCACAAAGCTAGTTAGTAGCAGATATTGTATGATCCAATCAAAACTTGAAGGAGAAAATGGACTGGATCCATTTCTTATTTTTTATTCTTCTTAATGCTTAACATAGATCTGGATATACAGTAAGTCTCCAGAGGAGGGGATTGGGGCTTATTCACCCAAAATTTGCCCCAGGAACTGTGCTGGTACAAGAGATGCATCAGAAGGGGTCAGCCCAGCAGAGTTGCTTCCCTGTCCTCAGAGGGAAGCAACAAGAATGGATGAATCTATTCTGCAGTTTCAAGAACATCAATTTCTTATAATCATATTTAAATCACAATTATGGATCTTTTGGAAACAGCTGAATTTTCACTCTTAAAAAAGTAAATACCATAAAGTTAGAGGTTAGATATGTAGAAAAGTCACCACCAGCCACCTCTATTGTCCCCACTTCTTAGGCAACCTGCAGTTCTCATTTTGAGGTCACCTTCTGCAAGTTGATGGAAGTCACTTGCAGTTATTTGCTGGGCCTCATGGACCCAGTGGTGGTGGTGATGGAGTGCTGGAGAGGGAAGAGATGGGTGGGCTGTGACACTCTGGGTCTCCCTGATTCTTGCCCCTGGCAGGTCCTCTTCAAGCGCTCTGGCATCTTCACTGCATGGTGGAGCAGGCAGAGTGGATGGAAGCAGCCGGTTCAACCTGCCCATAGGGTTGAGACAATGCAGCATTGTCTCAAAGAGACAGTGGCTGGGAGTTTGCTGTGAGCTGATGAGGGGTGGAAGCAAGGGGTGGGCGGCTCTGCTTCCCTGGCCTCCAGGAGCTGGCAATTCTGCAAGCATGGGAGGATGCTATAAAAACAAGCTTGCTGAGAAGCTCCCATGGGTGGCAGGCTCTTATCAAGTGGGCTAAGAAGAGACAAGTGTAGAGAAAGAGGCTCTGGATGGAATATCCTAGGAAGATTGGTAAAAGATCTGAGCTCTTAAGTTGATCTTAGTAGACTCTTAGTTTTCAAACTATCTTAAGAAAAGGGAGGATGTATATATTTTGGAAATGGAGTCAAAACTAAAATTGTATAACAAATCCAACGAATATTTATCAGGTAACTATTAGATTCCACACATGCACTGTCCTTACTCCTGGAAGTACAAATACCAACTAATCCACAATAGATGAGTTTCCTGCCCTCAAGGAATTCATATTCTAGCAATGGATCTCATCCTCAAATAGAGAAACAAAGATATAATCCAGATAATCTTAGTGATGAAAAGATGAAAAACAGAATGATGTAACAGTGAGTTGAGGAGAGCAGTATTTCAGAGAGAGACCAGGGAAAACCTCTCTGAGGAGAGGACAATTCAAATGAGACCTGAAGGAACTGGCCGTGTGAAGGTCTTGGGGGGATGGGGAATTATAGACAGAGCGAATAGCAGGTGCAAAGACCCTGAGGTCATAGTGAGTTTGAGGTAGAAAAGAAATAAGTGGGATGGGAAAGTATTCAATGATGAGAGTAGGCTGGAAAGTTTGTTCCGGATGCACTGGAAAGGTGCTGGAGGCTCTTCAAGAACATTCCCAGATGGTCGCTTTGGCTGTGTTGTTGAGACTGAGTTTAAGAGAGGAAGCTGGGAGATCAATTAGAAGGTCACTGAAGTGACCAAGACTGAGGTAACAGTAGCCCAGAGTGAGATGGAGATAAAAGGAGAGGTTCTGAGCCTATTTTGAAAAGGCAGGCACCAAGGAACCTCGGGGCGGGGGCCGCTGAATCCACAGCTGTCTCTGCATTTCCCTCTGGCCATCTGCTTCATGCCCTGGTCTCCCCAGCGGGTTCCTGTTTACACATTGAGTTTCCTCAGGCCTCAGCTCACAGCTGCCTGTCCCACCTTCAGCCTCTGGGTCCACCTAGTGAAGGGAAGGAGGGGGATGGGATTGGCCCATCATCTCATCATGCCAGGCATCTCTCTATGTGGGTCATCTCTCTCTCAGTCATGGGATCGCCTTTAGGGCAGGTACAGAGACAGGGTCCATTGACTTAAGGCAGAGCCACTGAAGGAGTGGGAGCTGTGGCAGGTCAGCCTCTCTCAGAAGGGGCTGTGTGCCAAAAGCAATGCGGCCATCCCAATGGTCAGTGTAGCTCACACATCCCTATTACTTACTGTTCTAGGCACAGTTCTATGTGTTGCACATAAAACAACTCATGTAATCCTCACAATTATTCCATAAAATAGATATTATTACTATACTTATTTTGAAAAAAAAAAAAAAGGAAATGGACACAGAGAAGTTAAGTGGCTTTTCCAAAATCACACAGCTAGTTAGGGGTGAAACTGGGATTCAAACTCAGGTACCTGGCTGCAGAGCCCACAATCATAACCACTATTAAAATCCTTTCTAAGCTCTAGCTCAGACATTACTGAGTAGGAATCTTGAACACAGATGTTGAAACAAGGAGAAATAAATGTCACTGCAGCTGCTGCTGCTGTTTCATCTGGCGAAGCCCAAGGAGGCTGCTGGCACCACCAGGCTTGAGCTCCGGCTCTTCCACTTCTATTTCTGTGATCTGGGTGAAGAACCATAAGTTTTTGAGTTTCAAGTTTCTCATACAAAAATCAAACATGCTGTGTGTCCTGGCAGTCTCACAGGGAGGTTGATAAAGGACGATGATTAGGATGTTAGTGGAAACACCTGATAAAAGGAGAAGAAGATTCTGCAAAGAATAGGAATGAATGAGAGGAAGAGGAGGCCTAGGGTGTCTTTCCCAGAAACCCCATGTCCAAGGCCTGAAGACCTACAGGGAGGGCCAGCCAGGGCAGTGGCAGCCCATGGACTCCAGGGCTGTGCTGCCCCCTAAGGACAACAGGGGCTGCTGAGGGTTTTAAGTGGGAGGAGGAATGCTGTGGTCAGCTGAACTGGGCACAAAGACGTTTCTGTTGAGCCATGTGAAGTACCAGCAGGAGGGATTGTAGGCCAGGAGTCTGAGGGCCTGGCAGGGTGAACACAGGAGGGAGCGGGCACAGAGGAACATTCAGGGGCACCATCAGGAGAGTCCAGGGCCTATGCAGCCCCCTTCTCCCACAGCTAGAGCCACCCAGGGTCTGAGAGTCCTGGGCATTAAGTAAAAGTTTCAATGTCTCCACATCTGCATAGTGTTGGTTTCTTGGGCATGTAACCCATCTAGTGTCTATTGACATTTGTTTCTCTATATTCTTCAAAGGGAAGGTCTTTGCTTTGATGAGGAGACCCGCCCACCCTGGCTTCCCATGTGTGGACCAGGACCTTCCCTGGGAGGACAGGTGTGAAGCCCTGGCTGGGCTCTTTGCTTGGTGCATGGGGAATATCTGCCTTCCCAGAGTTTTGTTTCTGGCTGAAAGGGGTCCCCATTAGATTTTGTGGTGTTCTGTGGCACCAGATGAAAAAGTGCTGTGGAAATCAGGGCAAATTCCTTTCATCTCACAACATGTCCATGGCCTCCTGACTACCCAAAGCCCAGCAGGCTGAGCTGAGCAAGGACCACAAGAGAACTCCCACTTGGATTCTCTTGGGGGGGTTCCTGGCTGCCTTCCGCCTGGAGCTCCCTGGCCCCATCAAGTGCACACACACACACAGCCCCACGCCCACTGAGCCCCAGGGTCACCCCTCCACACAAGTCCTTCCTCAAGGAATCTTTGAAGTCCAGTGACGCCACCACTCTGTGCCGTTGCCTTCTCCCCAAGGATTTGCTGATAGAAGCCTACATATTCTAAATCCTCAAAGAGAAAAAGAAACCTCTCTTCTTTCTGTCTTTCTGGGTCAGTAGATTAGCTTTGTGGAAAAAGAAAAAACAAAACAAAAAACAGAGATGTATCCTTTGTGGAGAAAAAAATCAAGTAAGAGTGCTGGCACCATGAAGCGCCCTGCCTCCCTTAGCTCAGAGTCTCCCAAAGTGGAGTGCGGCACCCCATGTAAGTGGGTTCATGCAGTGATGTCTTCTGGGAGTCTGCAAACCCAGATATCCCAGCTCAGTCTCCCTTAGATCTATGTAGCTATGATTCTGACGATAGTTTTAACACATTTAGGTCCAATTCCAGCAGACTTACTGACCATTTTGGAATAGAGAATGAGATGAATTTATGATTTTTAAAAATGTAGAAGCCATTATTTTTCCATCATACTGAAAAAAAAAGACTTTTTAAAGAAAGAATAAATATTATTGGTAAGAGCATAAGGAAGTAAATTCAACAAATATTCATTAAGAACCTACTACATGCTAGGCATCACCCTAGGCTAGAGTCACTGTGGTACAGTAAATAAATGGACAGACCCTTGATTGATGAAACATACATTCTAGTGCAATTCATTAGAACGCAGAGTGCATCCAAAGTTATAAAAATATATCTGTATCTGTGACGTGGAAAATCATGCACCCTGTATGTGCAAGATGATGAAGTTTCTTAGAAGAGTAAAAATTTAAAAAACAAAAGCCTAAATATTTTAATGAAAAAAAAAACCAGATTTATTACAGTCCATTTTGAATATTAGGATACTACTAAAATAATATAGAAGAATGTTTATTGATTTGAAAAAATGTTAACATATTGCTACACACACAAAAAAAGGTAGGTTACAAGAGAGTAGGGAGAGTGTGATTCCATTTGTATAAAAATGCATATGGGTGAAAGAATTCTGAAAGGTTATTTATCAATATGTCCTGATCACTCACTAGGTTCCTGGACCCTGGGGCCACAGAAATAAACAAGACAAGCAGAGTTTTTTTTCTCTTAGAATTCATGGTAGTTATCTTTCAGTGGTAGAATTTGGGGTAATTTTTATATCTTTGTTTCTATATATTCCATATCTTGTAAACTGGTCCAAATTTCTTTAAACATAATTTTAAAATTCATTTTGGAGATGGAAGTTGGAACTTGGAGCTGGAACACGCACCTCAGGAACTAAGCTTACCTCCTATGTCCTCCCTCCCTTGGTCAAAGTGATATGAATGGCCCAAAATGGTACAGCCAGAAAGCAAGAGCCAGAGAGAGGGAGAGGAGACCAGGGTTGAAAGATACCACATCTCCAGCTAGGACTTACAGAAAAGTAGACAAGTAGCAAGACCAAGAGGGATGCAAGGTAGGCATGAAATGAAACCAAGGAGAAGGCCCAGTATTTCATCATGTATAGGGCTACCAGGCTTCTCTTAGTCCTGGCTCCCCCACAGATGGGGTCAGCAGGGGCTAAAGGCAGAGGATTATAGGAATTTTCTGACACCCTCTTCACCATCTGATCAGTAGTTAAATGTTGAAAACCATCCAAATGTCCCTTCAAGGAATGGTTAAGCTTCTTTTAATACATATCCATATAAATGCAGCCAAACAAAATTCTGAGTTGCTAGCTATTATTGAGATGTGATCATTTCTCTTACAATTCCTTAGAAAATCCGAAGCAAGAGATTGAGGTTTAGTGGGTACTCTCAGAAGGAGTTCCAGGCTCTCACCATACCATCCCTCCTCTCCTCCTCCCCAAGAATGAGTGGAAATGATTTCTAAGACAGGGTTGGGGGAATTTGAGAGGTAAGGAGATGCATGCCTCACTTCACACAGTGGAGCAGGCATGGTGGCAGGACAGTGCCAGACAGAGCAAGTCTGTGGTAGACCCTTGAGTCTCCTGTGATGCCCCTCCCCAGAGTATAAGGAACTATCCAAAATTTGCCATAACTTCTGGGAGGAGTGTTTAAGGGCTCAGAGGATGTCCAGGTGATCTGAAGAGGTATCAGGAAGAGGACAAGGAATAGAGTATGTAGAAGAATGATCAGAAGCCATAGTGGCCCACAGATATCTCAAAGGAGGCCAGTGGGAAGGATGCCAGTCACAAAGATCAGAAAGGCCTGGTTCTTCCACAGCAGATGACTATATAGACCAAACGATGCCAGCATTGGTCATTCACTTTAACTTCAGATCCTCTCCCCACCCTCAGTGTACCCCATCTGCTCTCTGCACAGGGAGCTACCATATTTCCCCAGCTCCTTTGCCAACCGGCTCCTAGGTAAGGTAGACCATGAGAGGCCCTGGGGCCAGCTGAGGTGCAGGAGATGAGAGCCAGGCTCTCATCTTTCCTGACTCAGGTGAATCTCTTCCACTTCAGATGTGTGTCATCTTTGTGAATCTGGCTCATGCCAAACCACTGCCCCCAGCGGGGTCCTCTACCTCCAGCCTGGCATCTTCTGCCCTGGTTCTCGCCAAAGGAACCTGGTTTCTGACCTCTGTAAAACCATCATCACCCTATGTCCTTCCACCCTTAGAGTGATACTGGCTTCCCCTATAGCTAGTCATTGTCTGGTTTGACTTCTGAGTCCCTCCATATCAACAAATCCAATGTCCTGCATTATGGTTGGTTCTGTTTTCCCACCTGGACTGATGAGTCTAATCTGGATCTGATTAGACTTATCAGGATCCCTCTCTGCAAACTGAGTTCTTGGTGCCATAGGATACCTCTGGAATTTACCACAATCCCAGAGGGAAGGAAGGAAGCAGAATATCCTAAACTCAAGAAATGTACCCATTAGTCTTTGAATGATGTCATTTCTATGGAACTGATTAGGTATAGTTTTTAATTTCTTTGTTTTTGCTATTGGGTATAAAAGAAGTTCAAAACAGAGTTAAAGTTATGGAAAAGTAAATCCTCATCTTAGATATAGCTTGTGAGTCCTCCTCACAACATTAAGTAGAAATATAAAATGGATGTGTGCCATTTTGGCCAAGTAAAATTTATATGTGCATGGACAAAGAAAAGTAAAATAATGAATTCCTTATGAGATGGTAAGATGATATATGTATACTTTATAAAACACATTTTCCCAGAAAGATAATTCTTAAGGGTCACCTGGGAGCCTTAACAAAGTAGTCACCTCCTCTGACCCACTGTCAATGTCTGTGGACAATGGCAGCTAGTGTTCCTTTGAGGTACCACCAACTGAACGGGGGCATTTGAACTATATGAGGAGTTCACAGGACTCAAGGTGTAAAGCTAAAAATACAGACAAGCAGGAAAGAACAGCAGAGGTGCTAAGATACACACATCAGAAGCAAGTGCTAGAACTTTCCTGAAGCCACATTATAGTTAAATTAGGTCAGATGGAAGGCTTTAATTGCGCAAGACTGTGTAGGGGTGCAGGGCCAAGAAAATAAGGGCATTTTGTTCACTTTGGGGGGTCACCTTCCTACTGAGGTTAAATAGCATGACCCTACTCTCACTCAAACCAGTCTTTGGAGTCCCCTTGAAAGAAATAAGCCTGGACTAGAGGAGCTGACCTGGACTCCATATCCTCAGACCCATTGAGGGGATGGTGAATGGGCTCTGCAGAAAATTTGGAAAAGACACTCAAGAAGTAATAGGGACCAAAAGGAGACAGTGCAGCGTGGTGGTTCTGACCCTGGACTTGGAGCCTGACAGACCCAGGTTTGATCCTAGCCAATTGCATGCCCCATATGTGACCCAAATACAGCCCTTAGCCACTCTGAGCCTCAGTCTCCCCATCTGTATAATAATGTGGGTGATAGTAGGACTTGCCCTAGAGGATGTGGGGGAGTAGTAAATGAGATAACACTGGTAAAGGGTTAACACGTCAGTCCTCTATCAAGGTTAGCTGCTAAAATAGAATCAGATTCCTAAGTCAATTTTTTTTAAGAGTAAACTTAAAGTTTGTGACAGACCTTGAGACACAGACCCTGTATCACTCACAGAGAAGGTGAAACAAATATGCTGTTAAACCTACTTCACATTCACTGTCATTTGGAGGGAGGGAGAGAGAGAAAGGAGGTAAAAATCCATAAAACCCAATGAGAAAACCTGAAGTCCCAGTGGGGAACCGTTTACAGAGGCCGACACAAGGAGCACACGTGCTCCAGGTTACAGAGGGTGCTGAGTAGCTTCTGTCTCTGAATCTTTACTGATAGGTCCTCACTCATTTCATAAGCGAGGCTTTCCACCAGAGTTAAGACAAACAGGACTCTCAGGTCACTCAGAGCAAAGATGACACATTCCTGGCCATGCCACTCTGCTAAGGACAACCCTCCCATTCAACTTGCCCCCAAGGCCTCTCGGGCACCATCCTGGACCTGGCCAGATATAATTTGGATGGACAGAGAGGAAGAGATGCTATTCAATTTTTTTCCAGGCCACACAGTCAGTCTCAGTGAATGAAATTACAGGTCCAAGTCTGATGCTCCAAGTCCTATGATTCCTAATGTTTTGGAGGCCCAACACTGAAAATCTGATGAAAACTGTGTTCCCTTCCCTAGAAAAATGCATACGTGCAGAGATGTACTCCATTTTCACACTATTTCAGGGTCTTTGGGTATTTACAAGTCTGCATAAACCTTGTAAAGTCTAGAGAGAATTTGGTTCATGGAAAGACTTTATAACCCTCAGATAGAAAATTTCAAGTGACATCCATGTAGGAAAAACAGTAATGTAAAGACAAACAAAATGAATTCATTCTATAGTCAAGACCAGCTGTTCCCTTTGCCAGTGATCCTTAAAACAGCCCAATTTCCACTCACAATTCAAATCCAAAAACCTCCTTCATGCATCAACCTTCCCCCCAAATGTCTCCCACCCCGTGGCATCCCCAAGGCACTGCCCAGTTGTCCCTCCTAACCAGCTGGGTAGTCCAGGCAAGCCTCGTGGCAAAGCTGTCAAGGCAAAGGCAAGAGGTTACATAATTCCAATTAGCGGAAGCCCCGCCAAGTCCAAACAGCTCCTTACCACTTCATCATCTTTCCCCTCCGAGGAAATAATCACAATTGCCACCAACATCCTGGAAACAAAAGCCAACAGAATAAACAGTGCTCTCCAGCAGACCTCAGGATTAAAATGTAATCTCAAAATAAAGTCTAATAACTTTCCCCCTTTGAACACACTTGGAATAAAATTAGCATATAAATCAAAGCTTAATTAGGACATTGTAACAATGAACAGCACCGGCTGGTATTAAGGGTTTCAGGCCCAATATGATGCATCAAATAAACACCGTAATTAGAGAACAAAATCAAGGCGGTCTCTTGGTAATCAATCACCCTGCTAGGTTCAAGCCTTTCAACTCAAGGGTCACCTCTGTTTTCTGTCTTGTGATCTTGCCTTCCAGCCAATCTCTCTCAAGGGATATCACACACCTTCCCGTCTGTGTTTCTGATACATCTCTCTGGCTCCTAGCTCTCAATGGGGAGTCCTGGCACTGAGCAGGGGTGGGGGAGACTTGCAGTTTGCTCAGAATGAGAGCCTGTGGGCTTCCAGAAGGAAGCATTTATTCATGATTTGAGCTACACCAGGCCAATTAGCTACTGATTTTATCCAATCCAGATATATAACTGTCTGGGGCAGAAAGCCAGGAATCCTTAAGAAACATCTCCTCTAATTTTGTTATGTTCCAGTCACACAGCTTCCTGGCTGTCACACACAAACACAAACACAAACACAAACACATACACATACACAGAGCAAACAAATGCCCACCTCAGGGCCCTTGCACAAGCTGTTCCCTTACCCTGGACTGTTCATCCTTACTTCTTTCAGGTCTTTCTGCAAAAGTGTCACTTCATCGGAGCAGTCTTCCTCAGTCCCCATATTTCAGATAACACCTATCACTTATAACTTCCTTTCCTGGGGAGTTTGAGGAGCCACCAAATAGCAACATTGTAAACATGTCAGGTTTGATCCAATATTGGAATAAGAAAAGGCAAGACAGATGAGAGAATAAAATCTCACCTTTATTTCCAATATACTAGTGTTTGAAAATGTGATTTGTGGCTGAGGGAAGGTGAGCTTCAGGGTACCGGTGTGCAGACAGGGTGTGGGAGTCACCTGAAAAGTAAGACAGGGGAAATAGTCAGCTGGAGCTCATCATGGGCAGATGCATTCCCAGCAGAACAGAGGAAGAACTGGGCCTCACAGCCCCATTCTTTGTCCCCAGACCATGGCACCTCCTGCCTGGAGGAGTGGCCCACAGGGCAGGTGCTCTCACCACTTGACAGCAATGCCAGGAAGGAGGATGCTGCCCCCACCCCCACCCCTGCTGAGGTTTACCTCCTAACTCTTGCATCACCTGATGGCTCTTATCAGCATTTGCTCATTTTCCATCTTCCCACACTAAATGCAACTGCTGAATGAGAAGTGTTTTTCTTTGCTTTCTGCCACATCCTGAGTCCCCAGGGCCTAGGGCTATGCCTAGTATGTGGTTGGTATTCAGTTAAATGGTCATGGAGTTAATGAATGAGGGAGACTTGATTGCATCCTTGAAGAAATCCTGAATTCTTAGGTGGCAATGTGCCTAGGCCATGATCGTCTTTGATTCTGTAGCCTAAGAAACTATTTTTTAGTGTCCTTTCTAAGGAACCAGAGCATTCTCTTTGGAAAGTCTGAGCATAATTCCTCATGGTCTCCTTAACTGATTCCTGATTCCTGGCTCAGCTTTTCTGACCTCTAATTCCATCTAGCCTAAGCTCCATGGATGCAGGACATTGTCTTGCTCACTACTATATCTCCAGCACCAAGCACAGCATATGGGGCAAGAAACAGGGGCAGCCAGAAAGAAGAAAGAGGAGGGGAAGAGGAAGGAAGGCGAGAAGAAAGGATGGGTCTCCTTTCTTTCTAACTCTCCTTCCCCAGGGTGAACTTTTTTTCCCAAAAAGCACAGGTGAGCCCAGCCTTTGGCATTATCATCTTCACCTAAGGGATGAGCCCAGAGAAGTTAAGCCACCTCCCAAGGTCACACAATGAAGGTCACAGGAAGAAGATGATAGAAAGACAGCTCCAAACCTTCTGATTCCAAGGACAGTACCTATTGTGTGACACCTGATCCCTTAAGTCCATGTGTCATAAGCACCCAGGTTATGTAGCAAGCCCTCTTCCTTTCAGTGTCCAATGAGGGGACTATGTGGCCTGAAGCTGGGCTTGAGTTTCCAATCATCTGGGGCTAAACCATCTGCTGAGGTTATGCTAGGGCCTAAGCAGGGGTCGCCTCCAGCTTCTCCACTCCCTGTTCTGTTCCTCCTCCAAGTATCTTCTGGCCCCTGGAAATGCCCCTAGACCACCACTATGGAAGCAGAGGTCTCTGACTGAGTTGCATTTCCTGAGCCTTGGAGTTTCAGCAATCACTGACTGGGAGTGAGAAGACCCAAATGAAGTGTCACAGACTATGCCCAGAGGGTCCCCATCTGGTGGGGGAGGCAAAGGTACAAACGACTGCAGGGTGACCTGCCTCTTCTACAATGTCCTGACCAACTGCTGATAGCTCCTGGTACTGGATGTCCACTGTGGGTCAAATGAAGCTGGCCCTCAGCTCGGTCCATCCACAAATATTCTATGAAGCAGTTCCTATTGCTAGTAGTTCCATTTCACAGATGAGGACACTGAGGCTGACAGAAGTAAATTCCTGTTGAGAGTCCTGCAGGAGGTAAGTGGTGACGTCGAGGATTAATTCCAAAGCTGGAATGCTCAAGCTTTTACTGTCCAACCCATCCTCTTCTGGGCACATCTTCTCCCCAGGCTGCCTCTCCCCACACTGAGCAAATAAAGGGTGAATGAGCAAGAACTCCACAATGTGGCAGCCTCTACCTCTGCAGAGGATCTTTTGCAAAATGTGCACTCTTAGCTCTCTATACCTTGTTTAGGCTCTGGGAGGAATTCCCTACCTCACCCTGCAAACCCCTATCATCCTTCTAGGCCCAGCTCAGACATCACCACTTCTGTGCCCATTCTCCTGGGGTCAAGTTCACTCAGCATGCCTCCCACTCCACACAGAGAACATGCTTCTGCTTCAGTGGTCCTCCAAAGGCAGTCCCTGGACCTGAAGGATCCTCCACATACAGAATTGTTAGAAGAGCACATTCTTGAACTTGCATCCAGAGCTGGACACTGTCTTGCTCGCTGCCATATCTTGGAAATGGAAATTGGAAATTATTGGGGTGGGGCCAGTACTGCATGTTCTAACAAATCCTGCACTATGGTCTGATGTATAAATACTAAATTTGGAAAAGTGGTACTTTATTTTTATACATTTCATTACAGACATCTGCATGTGTTTAAGAAACTGACTCTGAGCAGCTGCAAGGCCAGGTCTGCATGGTGCTGAGACCTTGTCACACAGAAGGTGATCTTTTGAATCTGTAAGCAGCTTCTTTTCCCATTCCCAGCCACCTCCCACAATAGCGATGTTATGAATGACAGGCAAACCAAGGTGGAGGTATTTTAGTCTGACAGGCCCTCCAGTGTCCTTCGCAGGAGGTGTCCTGCTGCAGGACTGCACCTGCCTGTTGGAGAAAAGCTTACAATTTTCATTTATTCCTTTCCCAAAAAGTTATTGAGCACCTACCAGAGACAGAGACCACAAAATACAGAAACACACTAGCAAGTATGTCTCATGGAATTTACAGTCTAGTGGAGGAGACACACATTCATCAAATAATATGAGACAATGCTAAGTGCCTTTTCCATTGATTAGCTTCTATAATTCTCACAACTACCCCAGAAGTGGGTCCTAGTTTCCTCTCAACATTGAAGAAGCAGAAATAGAAATAAAGCCATGCCCAGGTTTGCACAGCCTGAGTGCAGAGCTGAGATTTGGACCCAGCAGGGGTTCATTGCTGCTCTTAGCCATAGCACAGTACTGTCTTAACATGTCTGCAGAATAAAAATATGGATTTTGATAATCACTGTGGAAACTAGTACGCACAAGTGTGTAACATGGAAAACCAACACAGTTAGTGAGGGAAGAAGGGACAGCCAGAGAAATGTTCTGGAGGAAGCGACATCAGAGCTGGGACCCACAGGACAAGCAGGAGAGCACTTGGAAATAAATGAGGTGAGGGTGGCATGCAGGTGAGGGTGGCATGCAGGCAAGGTACTTCCACACCCGGGAACTGTACCTGCAAAAGCCTCAAAGAGAAGTCCTGATAGAAGCCATGACCCTGGGAGCCAGGATGGAAGAAGGTGTGTCCAGAAGCAGGAGATGTTGGACATGCAGGTAGAGCTGGGTTGCCATGACAACAGTCCTTACCCTTGGTCCAGCCCAAAGGCTGGAGAGTCCCACATGGGTGAACAACTCCGGGGTGTGTGCAAATGGTGTTCAAGTCCAGATAGTCTCGTCCTTCACCTACTCAGTTATTCACAGATACTAAGCAACCACACAATAAGCACTGTTGGCAGGTGTCATGGCCTTGCTCTCCTAGAGCTCATCCAAAGCCTGCCCAGAGAGAAAAAAATTCTCAGATAATGGACATTTGCATCCCTTCCTCAGCATTGAGCCAGGCTGTGGGCCAAGGCATGTGCTCATGCTCTTCCGAATGGTCAAGTTTGCGTGCTAATGAGAAACAGATTGCAAAGACACAACTAGGCTTCCTAGTGACCAGAAAGGACTGCACTTAACAATTCCAACAGTCACTTCTATTTCATGGGCCTTGAAACATTTCTTAAGAAGCTAGGGTACAATAAATCATTTTTGGCTGCTCTATAAAGTGAACTTTGCTAATAGAATCCAGGGCAGTGAGCATCTACAGACCTGTAATTCATTCTGCATAACATTTACACACTCCACTGAAATCTTGTTAAATGACATTAGTCAGCAAAGCTCAGACTAAAAAGGAGGTGGAGAGCCAACAGATTGATTCAAAAAGGCCTTCAGAGAGCGTTTTCAAAGCTGTCTGTGTTGCCTCCTCCATAGAATGAAAGCAAATACCAGTGAAACTGGCATCTTGGTTTCTCATCACAACACAGGATAAAGACCAAATTCCTTGACTTAGTCTGTAAGGTCCTACATGACTTGGCCATCCCCCATCTCTGACATCACTGGTATTCCCTTGCTTACTTCTCCAAACCAACCTTTTAGGTGCAACTCAAGTAAACCAAGTTCATTCTCACCCCAGAGCTTTTCTCCTGCCATTTCACTACATAAAGTGTCATTCCCTTAGATTCTCACATGACTGACTCTGATTCTTCATTAACATCACAACTTTGGCTGATCAGTTCAACGTTCCTCACCTTCAGTACTTGTTGGTCTCAAAATATCATGTTCTTTAGATTTACTTGGCTTTTTAAATCTGTTCCCCTGCTAAAACAAAAGTTCCATCTAAAGAAAGTTCCAAGTCTTGTCACCCACTGAGCACATTAACCTCAGAAGCTACATGTGTAAGATACAAAGCCTGGATCCCCGAATCACTGCTTGGAGGAGAGCTGCCAGATGATCTACAGCAAGTTTGGATCTGCAATGAGACTTGGGATTTTCCTGTTGCATCAAGCATTCCTTTAACTAATCCAACACTTTTTGATCATTTTCTATGAGGTCATTAACACTTGTCTGCTTAGGAGTCTTCAATTTTCTGTATAGAAATCCTTTCTCTGTTATACTTTCTCTGGAGCTGTCACTCATCTTTTAGCTTTCTTTATGGTATCTTTTATTGTACAATCATTCAAAATTTTTATCTAGTCAAATCTGCCAGTCTTTAATACATATTATAGGCTTCATTATTTGCTAAGAAAGACTTCTTCTGTATCAAAATTATAAAAAATACTTCTCAATATTGCCTTTTTTCTTTCAAATTTTTTCTATGTGGATAGTTAACCATCACGATATTTAAATTACCTGTTGTTGCCATTGCTGATTTAAAATATCACCTTCTGTTGAATTTCTATGTATTCTCTATTCTGGTTCACTGATACAGCTCCACCTGCCCCAGCCTAAATTTTTTTTTTTTCAATCACTGATGCTTTATAGTTTGTGCTAGTATTTGGTAATGTAAATACCTCTACATTATGGGGGGTTTTTTGCTGATTTGGGGGGTATTCTTTCACATTTATTTCAGATTAGCTCCAGAATAAAATTGTCTGTTTTCACCAAAAATATCCCACCAGGTTCTGCACACTGGGTTACACTTAAGCACCAACTTGAGAATTATTGCCTTTACAATCTTGAGCTCACCTATACATAAACATGGTATCTTTTATCACTTATTCAACTCTTCTCTTGCATACATAGTAGAGATTTATGATTTTCTTTATATTGACTGAGTTTGTTTTGTGTTGCTATAGCAATTCCTGAAACTGAATAATTTATAAAGAAGAGGTTATTTAGCTCACAGTTTTGGAGGGTGAAAGATCAAGATTGGATAATCTCATCTGTTTGGCCTCTGATGAAGGCCGTCTGGCTGCATCACAACATGGTGGATGGCCCTACATGGCAAGAGCATTTGTCAGACAACACATGGCCAGAGAGGAAGAGAGTGAGCTGAGAAAGTTGAATTCACTCCATAATGACCTGCTCTCCAGGTAACTCCTTCAGTCCAATGAGATTGAGAACTCACTCAGGAGGAAAAGAATTCACCCTTCTCAAACACTCCTCCTAACACCACCACATTGGAGATCAAGCCTTAATATGAGTTTTGGTGGGACCAACCATAGCACTGGCCTTGAAATTTTCCAGCTACACCTATGTACTTTATAGAGATTGTTATTATAAATAAGAATATTTTCCTTATTGGGGCTGCTATATTTTGGATCTGGAATTTCCCTCAAAGGCCTACATGTGAAAGGGTTCGCCTTCAATGTGTGATGCTCCTGGAGGTGGTGAATCCTTTAAGAGATGGGAAGGTTTTCCAGTCATTAGGGGTGTGCTGTTGAAGGGGATATTGGAGCCCCTTCCTCTTCCACATACTGGCCAAGAGATGAAGGATCTTGCCACATGGTGTGCTACCTCACCATAGGATCAAAAGCTTTGTGCCTAACCCCTGAAACTCTAAAACAGTGAACCAAAATAAATCTTTTTTTTCTCCTCATAAGCAGCCTATCCCAGGTATTTGTTATAGTAATGGAAAGCTGGCTAACAGAGTTACGAGTAGCTACTATTACAGTTTTAAAGTGTTCTATGTATGTACTCTGTGCCTTAATTAAAAATCTCGCCTAGAATGGTGTCACACTTCTGCAATCCCAGCTACTCAGGAGGCTGAGGCAGGAGAATCACAAGTTCAAGGCCAACCTGGGCAACTTAGTGAGACCCTGTCTCAAAATAAAAAAATTTTTAAAAAGGACTGGGGATGTGGCCCAGTGGTAGAGAATTTACCTACCATATGTGAGCCCTGGATTCAATCCTCAGTATACACACACACAAACACACACACACAAAATCTAGTTATTTCAGCCAAACAAATTATTTTACAAATAATTATAATTTTATCTCTGTCCCTTTAATATTCATACTTCTTATTTCTCTATCTTAGTTTATTGCATTGGCCAGGACTCTAGTACCATTTTGAACAATCCTGGGAATAGTGTGCATTCTTATATTATTCTTGTCTTTACTAGAGAGGCTTCCAGTAATATATCATTAAATGTGATGTTTGATCTTTAATTCTTAGACTCTTCATGGTTTAAAACTTTCAGAACTTACCAAGTTTTAATTAGAAAAATATGTTTAAATTTGCAAAATGTACTTCAGCACTCATAGTCATATGGTTTTTCTCCTTTAACCTATTAATAAAATGAAAGCATTAACAGATTTCCTAATGTTAAGCCATATTTGCTTTCCTGGAACAAAACCTTATTTTGTCATGGTATGTTGTACTTTTAATACTTTTCTGGATTTCATTTGCTAATGTTTTATATAGAATTTTTTTGCAACTAACTTCATAATCATATGTAGTTGTTTGGAGCCAACAATTCTCTTGAATGTTAGGAAAACATGATGTGGAAAATTATAAATGCTCATGAATTAAGTGATTTAGTGAGAAGATAAATGGCAGACTTTTTGAGCATACCTGAAGTTGCTCACTTTAGAAATGTTACTCTGTCCTGCTGATCCTCTAGAACTAGGAAAGAAAACTGGAACGTGTGAGAGATCTGAGATTTGGCTTCAACCCTTAACTTTGAAAGTCAAAGAGGTATTCAGTCCTTTTAGTAAAAGATAATAGAAACTAAAGTAATAAAGAAACCAAGACTCTACCCAAGTACCTGGATGGGACCCCTCTAGGGGGGAATGGGCGGAAAAAGAAATCAGGGAAAGACATTGTCGACATTTTTCCTCTGGAATTTTACAAGCAAAGAGAATTTCATATTGAAATTTAATATCTCAGTGGGAACTTAATAATGGGAGAGATTCATGTTCCAATTTGAATTGTTACAGATTATTTGGGTTCATTGTATTTTTCTTTTGCATTGGAAGAGACAAACTGGCTGGGCATAATTTGAATTGGAAAATAAAATAGAAGAGCAAATTTTTGAGTAATGCACAATTACCGAGAGTGTTCCTAAGCAGAATGATCTCAGAAGTGCTCATTTCAGTGTCTGCACTGCCCACCTGGTCTCAGGAGAACAGAAAGGAGCTGTAGTGGATTTCAAATGAGCAGCCTCATCAAGATGAAGTTAGGGTCCTACTGATGACCCTAGGTTTGGCTACAAAACCTGATAGATTAAGACAGAAAAATAAAAGGAGGGGCAAGGAGCTCTTCAGGCCCTGTGTCCATGAATCTCAACTCGGCTTACTTCCTCTTTAGCCTTATCACTACTGATCAAAGCCCAGAATTTTCAGTGGCAATTTTTAATAACATTACTGTTCTCTAAAGGTCCATAACTATCAGAGTGCTGTCTATGGCTTCTCATCTCCAACTGGGCCTTCCTGTCCTCAGGAAAAAATGACCTTGACTTTCCGTTTCTCTACCTGCTCTGTACTTGAAAAAAAATAAATAAATAAAAGAAAGGAAGAAAAGAAAAAGAAAAAAGATTAGGACGGGATTCATTCTGTAGCTCCTGATATTGAGTGATAGTGGTGGGGGTGGGGAGTCTACACCTTCCAGCACAACTGAGCTTACTATTCTCAAGATTTAAACTGGAAAGAGAGATGGAAAAAAAAAATACATTTCTGAGTCTAAGCCAGTCTCTACAATTCAGCTATTGCCAGAGCATTTGTACAAGTATTAATCAAGTTATGCTGTGGCTCTCATGCTTCTGTTTCTGAATAGCACATGTGCCCTCAATTGTAGAAGAGGTCAGGGTCTAGCCATTGTTTCATTTTCCAACCATCACCAGGAACCAAACGTCTGTAACCACAACAGAACAGAGGTAAGGGCTGGACCCCAGGCCTGTCTTCCTCCAGAGCCTACCCTCCCCACTTCTGCTTTTATGGCTCACCAGTTCCATGCATGCATCTCTTCCTCTTGGTTGGGTGTCTTTTGCAAATTCTTCTTTGGTTAACTGAAGAGGTTCCTTAAGGAGTTATTTTATAAAAGTGACATGGGTAGCGCACTTGCTGCATCTGTGCCTTGAATATTTCTTTCTTTTACCTTCATATAAGAATAATTTGAATAGTCATAGAATTATAGGATCTCTATCTTCTCCCCCTCTGAATTCATATTCCTCCTTCATATTCTAGCTTTTAATGTTGTAGATAAGAAATTCAATACCAGCGTAACTTTCTCTCCTTAATAGCTGGCTTATTTTTCCTGTTAAATGATTGTAGGATCTTCCTCTTGTTTACAATTCCAAAATTAATTTCATGATTAGAATTCCAAAATATTAAAATACATACATGTGCATGTATGTGGTAATACACATGCACACACATGTATATAGACATAACTGGATAAAATTGAGCCTTTTAAATCTAGATTTGTATATTTCTTCTGCTAAGGGAAATTTTTAAAATATTTCCTTGGTTATTATTTATTCTATCCTCTTCTTCAGTGTTCTAATTTTGTGGATCTTGGACCTGCTAACTCTAGGTTTCTATATAATGGGAAACTCCTATAGGTTTCCTATCATTTATTATCATAATTTCTATCTCTGTGTGTGTTTTTATTTTTTTGTTTTTGTTCTGCATTCCGGGAAATTTCTCCAAGTTGTCTTCTAATTCACTAATCACTAAGAAAGAAGTGATTTTTTTTCCTTTTGTTTTATTTTTGTCTTAAAACATTTTTTCTGTTACCCAGTTGCTGCTATTTCACATCAGTTTTCCCTTATTTTATTCACTTATCATCTTTTAAATGATCTCTGAGAATATTCATTAGACATTTAAATTTTTTCTTCTGTTCCCCACATTAACCTTATTTCAGATGGAAATATTTGCTCCAAGTTCTCAACCTGATCATCTTCCTTTGAAAGGTGGTAATTCTCCTGATAGTTATGAAGAGTTCTTAACTCCTCATTAATTTAGCTAATTCTGGCTGAAGACATATGCTGATCAGGACTGGTGGGTAATGAGGATTTTGTTAGTTTCTCTAAAGACCACTGTTTGAGTTTTCTCCAAAGCCAAGTGTGCTGAATTAGAAGGGATGGATTTTGAGATGAACCTCTCTTAACAATGCACAAGCTGAGCGCCGGATAGTGGACAGATATTCCCTTTGGGTTCATGAATGGCATCAGCAACCCTCACCAGAGCAACCTGGTATTCATACCTCATGGAGCCCAGGGTTGAAGGTTATGGTCCAGTTCTCTGGGTAATGCTGGCAAACCTCCTACATCCTTCAGATGGACCCCCCCTCACTACACAGTGATACCATGGCTCCCCACCTTCTATACCTAATGCTCACCCTGAATTTCACAGGGATCCACTTTCCTGCCCTTAGTAAACGTAAGCCTGTCAACACTGATCAACCCATCTGACTAGATGTGTAATAGATAGGCCTGAGGAGGAGCTGGAGTATCCTAGGGAGATGCACAGACTTCTGGCCAGGACTTCTGGGAGTGCCCCCCACTAGACTGTGAGCTTTGAAGAACAGAGCTGGGTCTCCAGCTTCTAACACCTACGCAGTGCTGGTATATGCTGCCTGCTTGGGGAATGACAATTGAATGAAAGACACACACCTCCAAACCTCCAGGATTTTGTTATAAATATGATGTTGTTCGGCAGGTCCTTACCATCCCCACTGTCACTCACTCTCATGAGGCTCGGCCATCTTTGGTGCAGACTTCAAGACTCAGTTCAAATATCACCTGAAAGAAACGTTTCCACCCTTTCCCTGGGCCTCAACTCCCTTACGGCACACACTACACTCTACATTTTGTAGTAGGCTCCAAACACATGTGTGCATGAATAAATAACAAATAAATGAAATCCCCACTGAACTGTGAGCCCAAGGCAAGAATCACATCCCATTCAAGTTCATGTCACCGGTCTGTGCTCTGCATGGCGTCTGGCACAGAATAGTCAGATACTGTGCAACTGAATTGACAGTACACAAGGGATTATTATCTCCAAATTAGGGTATTTATTGTCAGTCTCTGGGAGATCAAACATTTCTAGGGGTGGAGTCTCAGGCACCACGGCACTCACTGGAGTTAGGAAAAAGAAAGAAAATCTACCACTGAGTACGTAAGACATGTCAAGTAGTGTCCCAGGAGCTCCCAATGTTCACAAAAGAGGAGCTAATGTTTTTCAAGTATTTACTGCCTGCCAAACAATGCCTTAAGCATTTTACATTTAGCATCACTATGAGACAGACATTAATAGATGTGCAATAGCTTGTTCAACACTGCAGGACTAGTAAATGGCAGAGCTGGGGTTTGAACCCAGGCAATATGGATCTAGACGCTGGGCTCCCAATCACTACAGTAGGCCAGCTATTCATTTAATATCTACATCAACCTTGCTAGGTACTGTTCCTCTCTTGAATAGGGCAGGGGACTGAGGTCCCTGACCATAAAATAGCAACTTCCCTGCTCCTAAAATCTGGGCAAACAGTTTTCAGGACACAGACACAAAACCTTGGGACCTGACACAAAATGACCTTGAGAGCCTGATGGAAAACAAAAGTCTTCAATGAGTAAACCCTGAGGAAAGAGACCAGGTTCTCACAGACCTAGACTGGAAGCAAGGGTCCCATCAATAGTTGTAGGGCAGAACAGAATTATCCACAAATTCCAACTGGACCAGCAGACGGGGTGGGAACTATTCCACCAAGACTCCTGGTTACAACCAGTCAGCTCCCTGTTTTCCTTTACAGAGCCATGTAGATTCCTTTGTCACCTGCCTAAAGGGGAGACAGATTTGATCAGGTCTCCAACTCCTTGTTGGTTGAATTACAGTAAAGCTCTTGCTTCCTCCGCCCCTACATTGGGGATCAAACCTAAGTATATTTTAACCACTGAGCTATATCCTCAGCCTCTTTTCTTACCTTTGAAAGAGGGTCTCACTAAGTTGCTGAGATTGCCCTGAACTCATTATACTCCTGCCTCAGCCTCTCGAGTAGCTGGGATTATAGGCATGTGCCAACATACCTGAAAGTGCTTGCTTTTTCCAAAAAATAGTACCACAGTATTGGCTTCTATGTGCAACAGACAGTGAGACCTTGCTCAGTATCATGACTTCCTCTCATCCAACTAACCTTTACAGCAGAGTAGAGGTTAGACACTGATGCGTGACAGTACAAAATAGGAAACAAGATCTATTTCTAAACCCACATTGCCTCTACTGCATGCATGGCCTCCTTTCCCAGGCTCACTTGAAACGGAGGTGCAGAGGGAAATCTCCTGGCCAAGCTTCATATCGCAAACCCCAGATACTTCCAGAAGACAGTACAAGGGCAGCTGAGGATGCCCATGGCATCCCCACATCTCTGGGTCTCCAAACACCTCAGAGACCTGACCCTGTACACACTTGAGAAACAACAATGAGCTGAAGACTTAGTATTAAAATGGGTTCCATTTCCCAGGGACTATCTATGGGACTGAAATGTTATTTATATTTGTCTCTATTTTCTCCACAATCCCATGGGACAGCTATAATCTCCATTTTACAGGAAAATAAGAACCTGGGCTGGAAAGATGACATTCCTGTCCACTGGGCAGTGAGGGGCAGAACCAGCTTTTGATCCCAGGTATGTCTGACACCAAATTCTGTGATCTTGACTGGGAAGTTTGATCCCAAATTCATCTTTGCCCTATGGACATCTCCCTACAGATCTGGTTCACAGCTGCCAAGTTTGTAAGAGAGTTGATGGGAAGAACTGGGAAAAGAAGGACATTCTAAGCAAGAAGCAGAAGTGGTAGGGAGGCCTGGGGGAGGCGCAGCATTGGCAGGGACTTGGATACCTGTGGGGGCCACCAAGGTCTCACCTGCCTCAGAGAGTTGGGTCAGGGAGGAGAGACCTGCAGGAACAGCAATTGGTGGGGGCGCTGTGTGCAAGATCTTGAGCTCCGTGTAGGAGGAGCCTCCCAGGTCTTAGGCTCAAGACCATAAGTCCCATAATGTTCAAGCTTCCAGCCACAGCACACACCACATACCCCAGGGTCTGTTCAAAGGACCCATGCTGGGGATCAGGGTGGAGGCACAGTCAGCCGTGGCTCTTGGTCACAGGGGGCCTGCTCTGGCAGGGACTTTTGCCTCTCCTCTGGTCACAGTCATAGTCCATAGCCTTAAGCCAAGTCTGCTTGTGCCTCAGGAACTGAGAAAAAACAAGTTATGCTCCTCACAGAGGAAGGCCATTTGCCAGAAAGTTCTCTTTCAAACTCTATTTTGGAGCAACACCTGGACTGACTAGCTTAGAAATTTTCCTGTAGTGCTTTCTGCCAGGCATCTGCTCCCCCAGTCTTTGCCCATGTCAAGCCTATTAAAAATCAGCACACAGTGACTTACAAAGCAACTTGGAAATGCCACACACTGTGCTGTTTACAGTTGGGTGATGGGAATTTAAGACATAATTCCTGCCCTCAAGGAGTTTGTAAAATTCCTGCAAGAATAAAACCACAGGAGTCCCATTAATAAAAGTCACTGTTAATGCCCATGCATTACACATTAGTACACATTATTTGGTCATCAATGTAACATAGCAAAGACGGTCACCAGGACTTCGTAGCTCAGTGTTTTTGTCTGTCCTGGGCCCAAAAAGGTCTAGGTGAAGCCAGGCACGGTGGTGCACGCCTGTAATCCCAGTGGCTCAGGAGGCTGAGGCAGGAGGATCACTAGTTGAAAGCCAACTTCAGCAAAAGTGCAGCACTAAGCAACTCAGTGAGACCCTGTCTCTAAATAAAATACAAAATAGGACTGGGGATGTGGCTCAGTGGTTGAGTGCCCCTGAGTTCAATCCCTAGTACCCTCCCCTCTCCAAAAAAAAAAAAAAAAAAAAAAAAAAAAAATGGTTTAGATGAGAGTAAATACCAAAACAACTTGTGTCAGCCAGGCTAGACCACAGAAGACAGAGACCAGAGGCCTGTGGAGGCATCTGCCTGCCCTATCTAAGCAGCTCACTGCTATGATCAGCCAGCACAGAGCACCAAGGGAGGTAAGGACTTCAGAGCCAGACCCAGCAGGGCCCAGAAGGGGCGGCTAGACACCTGATGTGACCTTAGACTAGTCACTACCTCTCTGGACTTCAGTTTCTTCCTCTGTAAAGAATTCAGAGAATACCAGCAATTTTCTAGCCATTGAAGGTTTATGGATCCCTCTGGTAACCTGAAGGATATAGATTTGCTCCCCAGGAAAAAAAAAAAAAAAAAAAACGCATACATATTTGGCACGAAATACTGAGGCTATTTCTACTACCATTACCCTGATCCAGAGACCCCAGGGAACAACTGTTGGGCTAAGACCTCTACTGATCATTGCAGGTCTAGACGAGAAGAGTGGAGGTTTCTGTCTGACCTTCAAGGCCAGGCTCCAGCAGGCTGGAGGCTGCAGAAAGAAGCCATGTGTTTTAGTCAGCTTTTTCACCACTTTGCCAAAAAGACCTGACACGGACAATGTAGAGGAAAAGTTTGTTTGGGATTCATGGTTTCAGAAATCTCAGTCCATAGACAGCTGACTCCATTGCTCTTGACCCAAATGAGGTAACACACCATGGCAAAAGAGTGTGGAGGAGGAAAGCAGCTTGGGACATGGCCACTGGGAAGCACCGAGAGCTCCACTCACCAGGGACAAAATATAAACCCCAACGACACACTCCCAATGACCGACCTCCTCCAGCCACACCTTATCTGCCTTCACTTATCACCCCGTTAATCCCTATCACAGAATTAATCCACAGATTGGGTTACAACTCTTATCATCTAATAATTTCACCTCTGAACTCTCTTGCATTGTTCCACACCTGAGTTTTTGGGGGATACCTCATATTTAAACCATAACACCCTGGAAGGTAACAATGGAGGAGTAGTGTGTTCCAAACACTCACCTGCCCAAGGTCTGTCTTTTTTACTGAGGACCCAGGACCAAATAAGCCTAATTTGCACCCCACTGCAGACATATGAATGCCTGTTTACTAGGGAAGCCAGATTTCTTTGCTGATGATCTGATACAGCAGCCTAGATTCCAGGAGAAGGAGCCCACCTCGCTCACAGTGGCAGCAATTCCTTCAGCTCACTGGGCTCAGCAGCAAATGCAGTCCTGTGCCCTTAGACACAAGGCACTTCCCCATTCTTGGGCAGCTTGTGAACTCATATGCTTACCTGCGTGTTCTGCCCAGGAGACATCTGTCACTAACTCTAGTCCAAATGGACAGTTGGCTATAAGAGTTGGAACAAAAAGCCAAACTCCCTGACGTGGTGAATTAGGTCGTCAGTCTCCTTAGCACATCAAGTTAGAGCTGAGTGTTGGTCTTAGCAGAAAGTCCTCTCTCTTCAGCATTGTGAATGAGTGGGGCCTGTGAGTTGCCAGAAAATCCACAACAATGAGTGGGAGGAGCTCTCATGAGTGACTCTTACCCCAGTCTGTACATCAGACTCACCTGGTGAGCTCTTCAAATACACAAACGCTGTTTTCCACTTGACGAGGTAAGTCTAATGTGCAGCCACTACTGAGCAACCCAAACATTTAATAAACCAGCTTCAAGGATGGAAGACCAAAAGAACCCTGATGCAATGCCCCAGTGGTGAATGGCCCAAGCTAGGTGCCATGCCCAAGAAAAAGCACAACTCCCACTTGGAGAAGATTCCAGAAAGGCTTCTGGATGCTGGATGGTGAAGACAGCAAATCTTGAGCAAGTAAACATAGAAGTCACAGGTACTCCAGACAGGGAAGAGCTTGAGGAAAGATCCAGAGGCAGCAGAGTCTGCTGGGAAATCAAGGCCCTGTGCTCTTTGCAGGGTGGGGAGTACATATCACCAAATGACTCTAAAATGCCTTTTAGATTGCACCTGACCCTACAGCTCCTGATTGAAAGTGTTTCTGACTTCAGTGCTTAATTCTTTGCTCTTGTGAAAAAGTGTTCGGCAATTGCAACTGGAAGTGAAAGAGGATGAGGTGATAGGTCTGTAAGTAATTTTTAAAGACTTTTCACAACAACATTTTAATTTTCTTACCAGGAAATCATTCTTGCAGGGAAAACAAAAGAAATGAGCCTATTTTTACAGAGGAGGGCAGAGACAAAGGTATATTTCTCTGTCTATGTCACACTGGTGAGTACCTTAATTCTGCTTCAAGATACAGAGCCTGGTCCCCTGGCTCACATAGAAATTTGGAGAAAAGAACCACAGGACCATGGTCTCCTGACCATGGCACTCAGAAAGAGAAGACTGGCAGATGGGCCCTTTGCCTTCTCTTGGGTCCACAGAACTTCACGAAGATACCCTATGATCCAATTCACCATGCAGCCTCCTTCCTAGAAGGATATCAGAGCACAGGCGTGGGCAGACCAGAGTCCAAGTATAACCCAGTGCTTCCTCAGTCATGTGATCTTGGGCAAGTCCTCTGCCACTCCAGGGCCCAGTTTTCTCATTTGTAAATTGGGATTTGCAGATTCAAATAGTCTTTGAGAGAATGGAGAGAAAGAGCATCCACAGAGGGCCTGGCTGGGCAATGGTAACCATTGCTCTTATTCTTTCTCCCCCCTTCCTTGTCTCAGAGCAGCATGATATCCAACAAAAACTTTTCTCCACCTGAACCTCCAAGAAAGTCTCCCTCCCTCTTGCCTTTCTCTCTGTGCCCTTGGATTATACCACTGTGGGGACAAGAGTCTCAAAAGTGAGTCCTCAGAAAAATGAGAAATTACACTCCATTTATGTATGATTTAACAAAATGTATAAATGCATTCTACTGTCATGTACAACTAATTAAAACAAATAAAAAATTAATTTTTAAAAAAAGTGAGTCCATAAGGTTTTGCTTCCTGGGGAAGAAGAGGACATTTTCTGGATCCAGGGCTGCCCAAGCTGCTCTCTGCTGCCCCCTGTTGGCTCAGTGCCTGAAGAGCCAGTGGCCCGTTTTGCCCATAAGTTACATCTTCTGTGGAAATGAAGGTGACTTAAAGCAGTTTAAAAACAAACTCAAAGCATATTAAAAGCATGCATTCTAGAGCCAGTCCTGCCCTTCTGTGGGTGGCTTCTTTGGGATAATAATGTCTGATCTGAATTTTTTTGAAGAAAAAATGGAGACCAGGCTTTGCTTTGACCCACTTGTGGGGGTTCAGGGGGCTTGCTGGATTTCCAGAGGATGAATTCCATCAAGTTCTGCAAGAACCTGGCAGGAGTCTTTTCTTTCCCCCATTCTCAGCCCTCTGCCTGGCATCATCAACCAATCATTTTTTTCCCCACTGAGTCAGACTCATCCTCAAAATCCTTCTTAATACAGCTACACTCCAAGCAGCTGGTCCTAGTCATTGATCAAGGTTTGTGCATGAGATGAAACCTGTTTTACATCTCAGAGTTTGAAGTTCAACTGCTGGAACCTGTAGCCAGGGAGAGGATGTGGATCAAATGCCTTGTTCTGTGCCCACTCTCTCCAAGGGGTGAGGATGCTCCATGGTTGAGATGGCGCAGCACTGGATAAGGTAAGCTGGAGGTTCTGGGCTTCTGAACTTGAAGTATATCAACTATTATATTTAGAAAATGCACTAAAGATAAGTCTCACTCAACAGAGACTAGAAAGCCTCACTGAGCCACAGGGTGGACAGGTATTTTCTTGGAAGAGCAAAGAATATTATGGGGCAGGCCTGGTGCCAAGGCTGAGTGTTCTGGAAATGGCAAATAAGAGCATATTTGAATATTAATTAGTGTGTTTTCCTCTGATATTTCTTGTTTCCACCTTGGAGTGGCTGAACTGGACCATGCAGCACCCACTGCCTCCTGACTGAGTGATTGCAGCAGAAGAGAGAAGAAATGTAGGATCTAATCCTTGGTGCTTAATATCATGAACTTTCAAGGCTTTTGTATAAGACCTAGGATTTTCAGTGTCGGAGGACTGAGTCAGTAAATAACAGATCTGGAAGAAATCGTGACCAGTCTGAGTCACTCCTTATCACTCCCCAGACTGATTCCACAGGCTGTTGTGAGCAAAGGATGGACAGACCAAGCAGAGATCTCAGATGCCAGGAGACACCCAGCAGGGGCTCTCCACCCTATCTGCCTCCCACTGAGGCCAGGCCCCAGGACAGATTAAGCTGGGTGTCTCAGAGCAGACATGACCGAGGATCTGTTCCTGGGTAAAGCCTGGGCAGGTGAACGTCTGGCTGAACATTCCCCTCCCAGAACCCAGCAGACAAAGGAAGATTAAGCAGAAATGGCTGCATGAAGTATAACCTGTGTTTTTTAACATCAGAGTAGGAGATATCCAATCTCAGTCAAGTCAGTGAGATTTTATTCAGTCTGGGATTTCATTTGCCCTTCTCCTTTGTAGTGTTTTTCTCTTTTATTCTGCTTGCAGGCACCAAGGCATGAAAGGAGGAGGATCCTGTTCTCCATCACCACCTCTTCTGCTGCAATCCACTGAGCTTTCCTGGCCATGGCCTCTCTGGGTTCAATCACATAAAGGCTCTCTTGGTCCAAGGCCCCCCAGATCTCAGTATCCTGGTGTGCAAGAACACTTTCTGTGCTTTGCGGATGTGTGGGAGTCCTGGGAGTCTTCCACTTAATATGAATTCACAAGCAGTGTAGGCAAATGATCTAAGTTACATAAATCCTCAGTGACTGAGTTTCTTTATCTGTAAAATGGGCATGATAATAGCACCACCCCTCAGGATTGCTGTGAGGATCAAATGAGTTAATGCATGCTATGTGCCTAGAACACTACAAATGTGTCTGTTCATATTTTTCTTTGCTGTTTATTTCTTTTAAAGGGGTAAGAGTCGGAAAGGCTCTACATAGAAATACCAAACATTTTCTATTTAGTGCAGGCATTTCTGAAGCGGCTTTCTGGGTGGGAGAGAAAGGATAAGGTTAGGGCTTAGAGAGAAAGGATAGTCAGGGCTTTAGGGACAACACATAGTTCTTAGATGCACTGATGTAGCAGTCCTAGAAGTCCTATTTGCCAGGCATGACCCCTTCATTGCTGGATGGTAAAAAGGAAGTCTTGGGATAAAAAGGAAGTGGCCAAGGCAGTAGGTAGAGGAGAAAGGACAGAGCCCTCTGGGAGCTCAAGACACTGGCTCTTTAACCACTGAATGGTATGATATTTTTGTCTTTTAACAGCCAGTGTTTCCTCACCTGCCTGGCCTTAGCATGCCCACAGGAGTGCACTGTGCACGTGAAGGATTGTCGTGGTGTCCCTGACCCTCAGTGAGGGCAGGAAGAGCAGCTCGCTGTGCGTTTTGTTGGACTGCCTCTTGGCTGGGTGCTCATCCAACTCACCAGGTAAAGAGGCACAAGCTTGAATCCAGGTGAGACCTGAAGTCCAGTCTAATCAAGCCCATTGAAGCCAGTTTATCTACCCCTTCACGTAGGGCCAATCTGAATGAGCTCCTAAAAACAGGGTTTCATGCTAGTCCTACCCTGAATCTGTTGGCCTTAGCTCACCTCTAGAGCTCCTGGGCTCTGCAATCCTCAGACCCTCTTCTTGGCCTGACGCCTAAGGTGCATCACTGGCTGAGTGTCACCTTCTGCACTGTGGCTTCTACTTGCAATTGTCCATGGGTCACATCAGCTTCTCAAGCAATGTCCCAGCCCAAAGATGACAAGCACATCTTACCTCCTATGCCAATTTGTATCAGTGCCTGCCTGGAAGGTAGTGTTTGGAAGGTGGCCACTCAGAGGCAGAGAACAATCATGCCCCACTATCTGCCAAAGGGTCAGGGAGCATAAGAAGCAACAAGTATGTTGTCAACCCTGCCCCAGGCCCATGAGCCTGAGTGGATTCTTTTGCTCCTGTAGGAGAAAAAGGGAGAGACAGATTTGAGTGGTACAAGAAGTTTCCAGAGGTGGATTCACCAAAATCTGGATGCAATCTCCAAAGCCTTTTGGTGACTATTAACAATTTACCAAATGGTGGCCAAGGGCTGCCCTAAAAGGCAGGTGATAAACAGTCCCAGTTGACCTGGAACTCTTCCCGTTTAAGCACTGCAAGTTCCATATCCCAGGAACTCCAAGGTACCAGGTAAACCAGAACAGCTGCTTATCCTACTGACAAGAGATGTGTCAGGCCTTGCCTGCCCCTGCCCAGGACTGACAATGCAGCTTAGTCACCAGGAGCACAGACCCCTTCAGAGGGCAAGGTGTGCCCAGTGCCCCTCTGCTGACTCTGAGCATGCTCAGTGGCTCTTATATGAAATATATGACCAAGATCCTGAGGACTTTCGATTCCTCAGATTCTTCCATATGGATGACAATTAAATACTGTGGAGAGAGCCATCTGGAGGCAGGGTACTTAATGGTTCTTACCTGCTCAGGAAATGAGATCTATGAGACTGTGTCCACACAGCACATCTGCTAGTAACTGGCCAACCACAGGGACACATGTGGACATGCTTGGAGTCAGGCTAGTTTCATTCATCCAATACCCTCCTTTCTTCAGCTCTGAAGATCAGTTGCGTGCCACCCTGTCTCCTTAAATTCCTCAGTCAACAACTTGTACCCAGTAAGCTACCTGCAACTAAAAACACTTTTAAGATGCCCAACTGACACCTCCTTTGGCACCCAGGAAAGAAGACACTCCTCCTTGGTTTTCTCTATAAACTTTTCCACAGGTAGAAAAAAAGGTGGTGGTGGGCAGGGGGGGCAAAAGCAAGATACGGAGCAAAATCATTTGCATCAGTCAAACATTCAAAGCTAGCCATCCAAAGGAAATCAGGAAATTGAAATTAACTGCAGCTCCTTGGTTTGTGTCCTTTCCGCCTCAAACTTGCTAAGAAAAACCTCTGCTTGCACTCACTCGGCTATGTCTGTTCCTGGTGACATCTGTCAGCCAGGGAGTTTAATTGTTGGTAACAGTATTTCCCTGTTATTCGACCACCACACAAATAGCACAAATATGACTTAACCACCCTTGCCAGAAATCACAAACGTATGCCGTGCCTGCTGAACACCAAGGCTGATTAGCACAAAATTTAATTTTCGTTAATATCAGCCCAAGACAAGTAGAGCATGAAATTAACCTGATGTGTTAATATTGTGCTTCACAGTTCCAACTGTATCCTGTAGACACTGTCACTGGAGACAGGTGCCGCTCTGCATGGGGAAGAACTCCCATGCAGACTGAGAGGCAGGATGAGGCCCAGGAGGTTGGTGTTCCTGCAGCCATAAGTGTTCCAGGAGACACTGGATGACAACTTCAGGAGATGAGTGGCAATTAGAGATGGTGGTGGGAATTAAGGACTAGTAGCCTTTGAGGTCCTTTCTATTCCTGAGGCTCTGGGATTTAAAATCTTAAAAAAAACTTCCACAGGCCAGATGCTGTTATTCAAGAGTGGTTGGCAAATTACCACCCCAAGACTGAATGGGTCCACTGTTTTTGTATAACCCTGGAGATAAGAATTGTTTTTACATCTCTAAATGGTAAGAAAAAAAATCAAAGAATATTATTTTATAATGTGAAAATTATATGAAATCCAAAGTTTAATGTCCACAAATCTTCCTGGGACTCAGTCATGCCCATCCATTTTGTTCTTGTTTCCCACTGCCTTCTCTCTACAACAGCAGCATTGTGTGGTTGAAACAGAGACCTTACAAACTGGAAAACCCTAAATATTTACTATCTGGATCATTACCTAGAAATGATTGCAACCTCTGATCTCAGACAGTATGAGTTTTCAAATGGGTTCTTTGGAGAAGGGAAAAGGATAGGACTTCATGCCTTTGCCAAAGTGGCTGTCTTTGTGTCTGTTATACACAGTGTGTTTTTGTTTGAAAAAAGGGAATTATAGATATAGATCCAGGAAGTAAATAGTAAGTTAAAAATGCTTTCCCTCTTGAGATGCTTTTTGTGGTTTGTGAATGGTGGGCTGCAAGGTGGCTCCAGGAGATCTCTAGAAACCCAAAACTAGACCAAAATGCAGTTCAAACTAAAGTTTTGTGCGTGTGTGTATGTGTGTGTGTTTGTGGCCACAGCTGCGCCTCCAACCAAGGGGTTTAGTTCCAGGGCAAGTATACAGAGAAATACAATCCTCATGGAACACATTTCAGGAATTCTCCTATGTATACAAACTTCCCATCCCTCTCTGGCAAACACCTACTTATTCACATTTAAATATATTTGTTTATATTAGTAATCAATTAAGTCATTCATAGACCAATATTTATAACAAATCCTGGGAAACTATAAATGGGACTCTATTGGGGGAAGGTCCTTGCAGATGTGATTAAATTAAGGCTCTTAAAATCAGGAGATAATCCTGGATTATCTGGGTAGGCTTTATCTAAATGCCATCCCAACTTTCCTAATAAGATAGATACAAAGAGCAGAAGCCACACTGAGGAGAAGGTGATGTGACATGAAGCAGAGACAGAAGTGACGTGACCGCCAACCCAAGAATACCAGGATAACCAGGGCCAGATCTGACATGCCACTGAAGTAAATGCACATCAAATGTTTGACTCCTTTCTGGCCTTCTCTGCATTATACCAGGCTCCTGATTGTGCAGAACTCAGCTGCATGTCTCCTAAGCCAATAGCACATCCACATATGAGCAAAACCAATCTTATGATGACAGCGTTGTAGTCAATTTTCCACAGATTTCTATTGGTGATATTCAAAACCATGGAAATAGACACAGCCTAGCTCATTTATCCAGTCATAGTTCTGGTTTGGAAGCTTGTTTTGCTTTGTTTTTATTTCATCCAACAGCACAGCAAACACAAGCAAGTACGTAGGATGTTGTGTTCAACAGAAAACTTTGACTTGCTCAAGTGGCTCCTGGATCAAAGTCTCCAACATGTATCTGATCTCCTTCCACATGCCCACCACTATGCCAGCACGAAAATCAATCATGAGTGCAGGAGGA
>JAJEJO010002040.1:307646-318961 GCA_020662805.1 Glaucomys volans
ACAGAGAGGTTAAATAGGAGTGTAAGGTTAACTACATGAACACAAGTTTCTAAACCCAAGAAACCATGCTACTAACCACTGGGTGAAGATAATGAGAGATTGTATGTGAATACATTAAGATCGAGATGAAAGTAGAAAATATGGGCTGAATTATTCTCAAATGATACCTTGCAAGGACCTTTTAGCCTTGACTTGAAAGATGAGCAGGATTTGGATAGACCTCTAGGGTGAGCTGGGTAAGTGAAGGTCTAAGAGAAGGAATAAACACTGTGCATCAGAATGAGTGCAGGGAACTGAGTTTGCTGAAGAGCCATGGGAACTGAGGTGGAGGACACTTGAAGGGTGATGGCCACCTGCACTGTGTTGACTGTGTTGATTTCATAAACATATCCATGCACCACAGCTTATCAGATGGTACACGCTACGCAGGTCTAGTATGTCATATTTGAATGATACTTCAATGATGCTGCTTTTAAAACTGAAAATATAAAGTTGACGTATAGCATGATTCAATTTATATGACATTCTGGAAAAAAAAAAAAGAAAAAAAAAACTGATCAATAGTTACCAGAGTTACCAGGAGTGGGGGATGGGGGAAAAGGGAATTTGGAGATAGAAGAATAATAGAAATGTTCTAAATCTTAATTGTGATGTTGATGACATATTTACATTCTTTTTGTCAAAAACACTTAGAACTGTGTATTTAACAAGGATAAATTTTACTACATGCAAATATATACCAAAAATCAGACTTTAAAAAAACAGATTATAAGCATAAAGATATACATCTGCATGTATTTGTAAATGGAGGTCAATATATAAATCCTGCTGGGGCCAAAATGCTGAAAAACCCAGTGCAGACTTCAAAGACTGACTCCCCATGTATGTATTTCTTTTTATAGTTTTAAAGTCTTCTCATATCTGTCATTTGATCCAGTCACCAACTATAGGAGGAAGGGAGAGGAAAGGATTGTGTACTAATCAGGGAATGAGAACACTGAGACCATGGAGGTTAAAAAGATTCTCACTTACCATCACACAGCTCAGAAGAAATGGAATTAAGCCCAGTACTGGCAGACCTTCTGACTTCTAGCCTGCTGCTCTTCCCATACACTCACCAACCATCCCCAACCCACCCAAAGTTTTGAGGTTCTTCCTGATTGCAATCCATATATTTTTTTTTTTTTTTGGTACTGGGGATTTAACCCAGGGGTACTTTACCACTGAGCTACATCCCCAGTCCTTTTTCTTTTTATTTTAATTTTTTATTTTGAGACAGGTTCTCACTTAATTGTTGAGGCTGGTCTTAAACTTGCAATCTTCCTGCCTCAGCCTCCCAAAGTCATTGGGAATGGAAGCATGAAGCCACCAGACCCAGCACAATCCATTATCTTGTGTGTCTAGAGAGAAGAAATCCAAATCAAGACTCCCCATCCAAGTCTCCCTCCACGTTCAACTCATGGCAGCATGACTGAGAAGTGATGCTGATAGCATCTGGGCAGATCACTCAACATTCCACTCCTTAAAGGGACCCAAGGGGTCTTCCTTCCCTATTCATTACCTCAGTCTAATCATGAGAAAAATAGCAGACAAAACCAAGACCAAGGAAAACCTATAAATTCCTGACCCATACTCCTCAATACTCTTAAGGTTTTCAAAAACAAGGTTAAGAAACCATCACGCAGAGGAGACTAAGTAGATGCAACAACTAAGTGGAGTGTGGTGTGCTGATGGGAACCTGGGATAGAAACGGGGTATCAGTGGAAAAGCTAGTGAAATCTGAATAAAGACTGGAGTTTAGTTCTGAGTAATGTGCCAGTTTTGTTCCTTAGTTTTGATGAAGGAGCCAGGGTGACATAAGGTGTTAACAACAGGGAAGAGGAGGAGATAGGCATATGTGAACTCTGCTGCCTTTGTATCTTCCCCGTAAAACTCAAATTATTCCAAAATAGTTTATTTAAAAGAATCTTGGTGGAGGCCATAGATGCTTTTGTCCTTCACTGTTGAATCTTTTCCCAACAAACAAAGGGCATATTTTATTTTTAGCTGGGATAATTAATTTTCAAGCCAAGCACAGGAGCTTCTGTCCCAGGGAACTTCCAGGTTCCCCTGGCAGCCTGAAGATGAGAGTTAGCCAGCATTCCCAATCTGGACCTCTAGCCTTTGGCCTTCTTCCCAGGGATTAGCAGAACCTGGCTCTTTGAACACAATAAAATTGTCCTGATCGCGTACAGATCTGGACTCTGAGGTCAGAGGGCGAGGGTGGCCTCTTTGCTGCTCTCTTGAAGCCTTGCTGGTCCGATCTGCTCTGGGCAGGATCACTGCTGGAGGTAGCTGAGGACAGGTGTCCCATCTAAGGCCAGGGGATTCCAGTGCTCCCTGTGAAGAAGAAGTGTGTGAGTGTGAGAAAGAGAGACAGGCAGACAAAGACAGACCAGACTCATGACTGGGAGAAAGGGTTAGGAGGAGTTTATGGTGAGTGACCTGAGACAGGCTCCTGGAAATAATCCCTCAGCAGGGAAGCGGCTAGTCCTTTTGGAAACCAGTGAAGCAAAAAAGTGGTGTTGACCAACCTATTGTGCAGGCCATTTTTACTATCAGCAAATAAGAGAAAGGCTGAAACTGTCCTTCAGTACCAAGACTAATAGTCTTTGTGATTCCTTCCCTCTGACTCCACCCAGCTTTCCACCCTGCATTCTGCCCATCCTGCCCGCACATAATTTTTTTTTCTTTTTGTTGTAATAATCATTGCAGTTCTCCATCTTTCTGCAACAGATTTTCCCCCTTTCCTCTTCTCCTCTCATCCTCTCTTGAAGAATTGTTCTATTTCTCAAATACGTCCACTCACTTGAGGCCTTAACCCTGCCTGCACCCTTGGTGGCAGCCTGCAACCCACAAAGCAGTCACACCAAGTCATGCCCCCAGCACATCTTCAAGGGCTAGTAGTCTGCTCTGACAGGTACTGCTGAATGAGTCTGCTGAATGAGGGCACCATGAAAAAGACAAAGATCCCCACATCCTTTCTTCAGAGCAAGTTTGCCACATTTGCTCCTAAAATGAATGTTTCCTTTTCAACTGTCTTATTCAGGGAAAACAAAGTTTTAGATGAAGTATCAGAGAGGATCCAGTCAGGAAACAGAAACCACATCAGTAATGTTAACAGAGATAGTTTAGAATAAATGGCTCTTCACCAGAAATTGGAGAACTGAAAAGACAAAAAGGGAATAATGAAGTTTCTCTGAGATAACTGAAGGAAGCACTCTTGTGGCTTGGCTGGAGGGAATAAAGGGGAAAGCAAGGAGGCCCCTACAGAAATGGAACCAGACCCCAGAGGAAGGTGTGCTAACTTGCCAGGACTGGGTCTGAAAGTGGAAAGGAAAGAATGAAAGCCAGAGCCAGCTGCTCTATTGAAGTCAACTGCCACTGCCAAGGCAAAGAAGCAGTGCTGGAGTGATGCTGGCAGGAAATGGAAGCAAATGGGAAGGCACGTTCCCTCTTCCTGACTCGGCTCCACAAAGCACCCCCTACTGGCAGAGCCTAACATGGATCCAGGGACAAAAGAAATGGGCTAGCAGAATTCCAGTTCCAGTATCACAAGACTGTGTATGAAAAAGTAGGTGGGAATTTGACACATGGTAACTCATTAACCAGGAAGAAGTCCATGGAAATGGAAGAAATGAAAGGCATAAATTTACAATTTCTCAAATGACCATTCCTTAGATAAACTATGTAAGTGTATGTGCATATTCTGTTATATTATATTTTAATGGTAACTCCAGTTTCTAAAAATGATATCTAATACACACTGAGACTTGGCAAAGAAACCAGGTAAATGTCCTAATTCAGCCCTCACAAGAACCTGAGGAGGTAGATACCACAAGAATCTTAATTTTATAGACACAAACCTTAAGACTTAGGTTAAATGATGTGCTTATGATGCTCAGAGAGTAGTAGATCCAAATCAAGACCTCAGAAAGTTGATGTGTAGTCATAGCATCAATTCCTATCTGCTGAACCCCACAGCTACAAAGTCTGCTCCTCCTTCCTATGAATATTGTCAGGACTTCCTCCAGCAAGAGAGTTAACCGATTCCTCCACGATCTCTGCTCTGATGTAACACAGCTCCAACTCCACAGTGTATCAAAACACAGCAGCAGAGCATGCATCAAATGAATTACACACATCTACCATAACACTGAAGGAAAACAGAAAAGGGTGCCTGCAAACAAGTGCGACAGTGTAATATGCAGCCAATAAAATTATGATATAGACACACATGCATTAACGTGGAGAATTTATACTAGGCACATGGGAACTACTTATTAGATTTTTGGCATTAACATATTTTGTCCTCACAACAACCTAATGTAGTAGATCCCATTGTTATCATCTCCATTTTACAGATGAGGAAACTGAGGTACCATAAAGGTTAAATAAATTAAGGTTATAGAGCTAGTAATTGATCAGGTTAGGATTTGAAACAGGTGATCAGTTTCAGAGCACATGATGTTCATTATCACCCTATTCTGATTGCTGTGGAATGTAAAAATTGTCCTGACATCCTATTCAGTTAAAAAGAAAGCATTTCAAAAAATAATGTGTATAGTGTTGTGCCATTTGTATAATATATGAATGTATTTGTGTTTACATATACCTGTGTATGTGTGTGTATGTGTGGGTTTAATTTTAGTCCATAGGGCAATGTCTGGGGGGGGGTCTATAATAAAATATTAACAACAGCTATCACATAGAGGTGATTTGTTCTTTTTCCTTTCTTCTTTTTAAATAACTACATGGCTTTCTATAATAAACATGGTCTTTATAAGAAATTTTTAAGGATTTCTTTAAAGAAATGATTGTCATCTTGGGGAAAATAATCCGGCAACTGGAACAGCTTTGTAATATTTGGTTTGGAAAAAAAAAAAAAAAGAGAGGAAACTTGTGTCTGTAACAGACATGAACAATGGAAAAGAGACTCAACAGCATCTCCTTCAGCCAGGCATGGTAACAAAACAGTTGCTGACGACCACTCCCTACCTGGAGAAGGCAGGACCCAGATCCTGTGCATGGTTGGAAGTGTGTTCCCTTCTCCTCTGTGCCACAAGAAGGGTTTGCAAATTTTCTGAACATAAGTGTGATCATTTCACTTTGAAACTCATGCCTCCCAGATCCTGATCACAAGGATGGGTCCCTCTGAACAACGTCTGTGTACTGGAGAACACTGTTGTGGTAGCAATGATGTGCACCAGGAGTATTCGCTCCAGTCTCCCCAAGCCATGTGTTGCCTTGGAAACACCATGATTCTCACGGAGATCTAAGCAAAGGGAAATAATAAAAATAATAAAATCTTACACTTTAAAACTACCTTTCATGCCACCAAGACGCCTTGCTAAATCCTTCCTCTGAATAAAAAGACAGACAGGCAGAGTGGCTCATACCATGTGTCATCCTGATAATTAACAATTAGAGAAAACAGATTGATCTTTGTTGTCGGGATAATTCATGTCAGAGTAGTTTTCCATCTGAATTAAGTGGATCGCCAAGGTCAACATTTTCATGGTCAGTAAGATTCTATCCCATATCTAAGCGCACAGACATGAAAGAGGCCTCTGTGGGAAGAAGCCATGAAACATCTTGTCATCGTGGTATCAACTCACATGAAAGAAAGGTCTGACGTAATACAGGGAATCTTCCCTCTGGAGCAATGATTGGCAATCTTGTTCTGTTAAAGGCCAGGCACTAAATATTTTCAGCTCTGCTGGCCATGTGGGCTTGGTCACAATTACTCAACTCTGCCCTTGCCGGGTGAAAGCAGCCACAAGTGAACATAAGAAGGAATGAGCACAACCATGTTCTAATGAACTTTCTGGAAACAGGTCATGGGCTAAATTTGACCCATGAGCTGTAGTTTGCTCCTTGCTCTAGAGCATGGGCTGAGTATCCCAGCCTGCAGTCTTCAAGGGTTACTTTGCAAAGTTGGCAAAATTGTTCTTACTGTTTCATTCATTAAAGGTGTTACATCCCTCAAGCCAGACCCAGGAAGAAACCTTGGGAATCAAAAGCAGAAAAGCAAATAAAGTCTAGAGCTTATGTTTGAAGAGAGAAGGACCTAATAAGCAAGTAAGCAAGAAAATCAACTAGAAAACTTCTGGTGAAGGCAAGGGATTCAAAGATAATAAAGCAGTGGGGGAGGGGAGGCTACTTTCCATTGGGCGGTCAGGGAAGACTCCTGAGCAACTCTTTGAACTCACTAGAGACTGAAGAGGAGCTGAGAACACAAAAAGCTGAACAAAGAGCAGGTTATCAGGGGTCAAGAACCAGAATGCAACAGCCTGAGGCTGCAACGGGTGGGTGGGCATAGGGAGACCAGCCCAGCTGGAATTAACCTCATAATAAACAAGGACAGTAGGGTTTGAGGGAGGGCTATGATAAGAGGTAGTCAAGGGTCACCACAGGCTGGATCTTCTGAGCCTCAGAGTTTCACCTTGACCTCCCCTTTCCCCTGTGCTGCAGTCTGGGCTCTTACTCAGGCCCTGGACCTGCCCCAGCTCTTCCCACGTCCAAGAGTGGCTCCTCCTTGAACAAGTCTAAAGGCGCTTAGGCTCCCCTCTCAAGTAAACACAGTGGTCTTGCTCACAGTGATTGACTTAAGTAAAATTACAGGAGTATGATTTTAGGTATCTAATCAAGTATCTTCTTAGCATGTGACTTTCTAAAAATCAATGTTTAGACCAAGAAGAATAAGGAATCAACTAGCTGAGTGATTCATGGCCGTGTTCACTGAATGAAAAAAAGAAAGTAAAACGCACTTAATTCCTTCAGCTTCTGCATTCTCTGTCAAGGACAATAATTTTTCAAACTAGAAAGCACAGAACATACATGCTGAAGCAGACATCTAAACTCAAGGTAAAGAGAACTGGTGAACTAGATTTAAACTAGTCCAAATGCGATGAATGGGCCAGGCTCACACCAATGATAACCCAGGTAGGGAGGGCATCTCCAACAAGTGTGTGTGAACTGTGGGACAGGAGAGGAGCCAGACAAAGCATTGTTCTTTTTTTGTTTTGTTTTGGTTCCAGGGATTGAATCCAGAGGTGCTTAACCACTGAGCAACATCCCCAGCCCTTTTTATACTTTATTTAGAGACAGGGTCTCACTGAGTTGCGTAGGGTCTCACTGTAGGGGGTTTTCAGCCACATCCTGCATGGATGAGAAAAGGGTTAACTGTCAGAGGATGATGTTGGCTATAAATCAAACAATTACCCATAAACTTATCTAATCAATAAACACATGAGAGCCAGTACTCTTTTCAAATGAGAGGTGGCATGACAGATTCAGCTATACCAGATCTGGCCTCTAAAAACACAGAATAGCCCAACTCTCCTTTATTTATAGTCACACAGGTAAAGGGGCTGAAGACTGGGAGGGGCTTCTTCTGTGATGAACAGAATGGGGTGGAATTAGGGGAGCCATTTGCTCAGGAAAAGTACCATATAACCAGATGGCGAACCACTCCCACACAGGGCCACATGCTCCTGGTGGTCTGGGACAGTCCTCCATGGCTGCTAGTTCCTGGGAGTCAGGCCTCAGTGTCCCAAGGCTCAACCACGTCTGATTCTGCTAGATAAGGATGGCTCCCCACATCTCACTAAGTGGCTAAGGCTGGCTTTGAACTTGGAATCCTCTTCCTTCAGCCTCCCAAGCCTCTGGGATTACTGGCGTGAACCACTGCACCCAGCAGCAATGTTCTTTTCAGAAAGGGTAATGAAGTAGATTCCAAAACCACAACTCGCAAGTTGAATACCAATCCCCCCAAAATCATAAAGAGATAATTAAATAATAGCACTTCATAAACAAAAGGAAGTGGCACACACTGCAACCAGCATGGCGCCCCAAAACAGATCTCACAAGAGCACCTGCATTTCTCTTAGGATAGAGTGGCCACAATTCAACAGAAGCAAATCATACAACTAAGCTGGAGTGCCAGGCTAGAGCAGTGCTTGACCGACAGAGTTCCAGCCTTCATTAATGGAGGTCTCTAGTAACATGCCACCGGGCTCTGTCCTTCACCCTTTCGTGTTCAACACACTTATCAATACGGGGATGAGGACATGGAAGGCATGCCTATCAAACTGTGCATCAGGCAATGAGGTCCCAATTGGGCTGAAGCTAATGAAAAAAAATTGAATATTAATACATCTTCAGTCTTTCACAAGTCAACTCTAGAAGTGCAGGATGTAGAGTTCTGCTTAAAAATAGTTGACACAGGCATTAATCTTCTTTCCCTCCCAGGTAAAGAGAATTGGGAAAGAAACATCAGTGGATGTGAGATTTTAATAAATTTTTGCCACTGTTTCCCACTGATCCTTAGGGAAGCTTAAGAATTGATCAAAACTGCCCCAGGGAAGGGCCAGGCAGTGCAGAGCTGAGGTCGGTCTGTGTGAACATTGGACCTGCTCATCCGTCTTTCCAGGAGACATGCAGAGCAAGGGCAGCTAGATAAGTACACCACCCTGCCACCACCACCTCCCAGAGAGGGGATAGGAAATCCTGCTCGCTCTGGGAAAACAGAACCACCCCAAATAAAAGACTCGTATGGTGATGTTTGAGTTGTCTCCTTATTAGTCTCCTACCCAATCACCTAAGAGCAAAACCAGCTAATTGACACCCCCATATCTAGACATATCTAGATACAAAAGTATCCATCAGATTTTTAATACCTTACTATTGGATGCAGATGGACACTCATGATCTTTGAAAAGGATCATCAGTGTGAAGAGAGGGGAAACTCCATAGAAAAACAGAAGGTAAAGGAAACAGATACAATGCAGGAAGCAAAGACTTCAAAGAAATGCATCTAATCAACTTCCTTAAAAATGATACTGCATACAAAATAGGACAGAATATTAAGAAAAAGAAAACATTAAGAAAGCTTGTGAAATAAAAAATAAAATAATCTGTTTTTAAAAAGGAAAGAGTTGAGGGATAGAGATAAGAAAATCTTCTAAGAAGTAAAACAAAAAGAAAAAAGAAATTGAAATAGGGAGACAACGTTAAAGATTCAACAGCTGAAACATGAGGACCAATGTCCAACCAATGAGAATTCCTGGAAAAATAAAAAAAAAGAGAAAGAGAGAGAACAGAGGGGAAAAAAGAGAGAGGAGAAATCACTATGAACAAATGAGTGAATGACTGAATCTCCAGGATGAAGGACTCACGTGGGCCTGGCACAGTGGTGACAAAGGACTACCACCAGGGCTTCTCACAGTAAGACTCTGAATCCCAGGGATAAAAAGAAAACCCTAAGAGCTTCAGAGAGAAAAAATGAGCTATTTATGAAACACCACGATCATACCAATGACAGAGGACTTCTCAAGGTCAAAGCCGTATCTTAAGAACTCAATCTGTAGCACAACCTGACTTAGAGTACAAAATAAAATGTAGAATAGAGTAGGAAAGAATTACTAGGATAAAGTAAGCCGGCCCCCAAGAAACAGTGTAAACACACATTGCATAAATCATGTATGTTTTTGTTGGAATATAATTGGTGAAAATGTTAGTTTTTTAAAGGCAACAGTGGTTTTGTTTTGTTTTGTTTTGTTTTGTTTTGTTTGTTTTTGCTATTTCATTCCATTCTGGACCAAAGCTCTCTTTAAGTAATTTATTATGGGAAATTGTCACGCTAACTTAAAGGAAAGGGTGAGGGGGTATGTAAATTGTCTCCTAAAATATTAAATTTAAAAACTCCTGAATGTGAAAAAGAAAAAAAAGATTCTAGTTCTCAGCCCAGGATTCTGTATCCAAACTACCTTTTGAGTGTGAGCAAACAGAAACATGGAATGTTGAGTCTTGAAAAAGTGAAGACAATGAACACTCTTGAATCCTTTCATAAGAAAGTACTAGAAGGTCCTCAAGCACAGTGAGGGCAAAGTCAAGAAAGTCTAAAATAAATGCAGGTCCAAGGAGCTAAGGGATGGAGCTCTCTGACCTCCAAGGTCTGCAACCTGGACTGTAGATGTGAGTGTGGCTTCCCGCCCTGAGACATCTGCCTTTCAGCCCATGCCTCCAGCAACACTCCTTCAAACCCACAGGTGTGACCCAGCACAGGGGCTTAGGTTACCTGCAGAGAAGAAGCTAAGGCAGCCAGGTGAGGAATGTGCGGAAAGAGGAGGACCTCAACTGCACCTTTGCTGGACCTTCCTTATCTTCTTGGGTCTCAGTGATTCCCATGGGCGTTGGCCTTCCTCTTTGATCAATCTCAGGACTGCTCCTCCTAGTCTGCAGAGGGCACCTGCAGAACTGGCAGAAAGTTCCCAGCTGGTCCTGCTCTCTCCTGAGGTCTGCTGAATGCAGCTTATTTCACTTTTTTCTTCCCACACTGGCAGTTCTGGAGAACAATAAAAAATCTAAAATATTTGTATTCCACTCAAGTTAACACAACATTTTCTGTAATTATCCCTGCTGCTAAAATCATTTTGTCGTGTGCTTTTTGAGAAAGAGGAGGGGGTAGGGGACCAAATTGATTCCTTGGCAACAAAGATCTAATTAATCAAAAGTCGTTCTTAGTCATTCGGGGCTTCTTTAGTGCATGGAAACAGCAGCCAAAAGGGAACAGGAACATTTAGCTTAAGAATCAAGAAAAAACATTTCGGGTTCTTCTTAAGGTACCAGTTTCTATGAATGTGCTGTGGGAGGCAGAACAGCATAAGGAGACAAGGGTCATTAGCATCAGCCTGAGCTGGGCTTCAATCCCACCTTGGCATTTCCTGGCTGAATGACCTTGAACAAGTTACTTTGTCCATCAGATTCTCACTTTCTCCCCTTCTATAAAATGAGAATAACAATAGCTCCTCATATGGTCAATGGAGAGGTTGAGGTGATGTTTGTAAAATCTCCACGGTTTTTGTCACATGGAAAACACCATGTTGATGATGACTTTTCAGGATGCCCAAACATTGCTGCATTTATATAAACTTCATGTTTGGGGGAGACTATGTTTTAGTTTAGATTAGGTTTTTTTTAAGTCTATTTAAAAAATAAATACCTTTTTAAGGAATATGTACTAAGGACACAGTAAGAGATGGATGTTTGAAGAGATTGAGCTGTAGGAATGTTTATCATGCTATTGATTCTAATTGAAACAATCAGACAATCTAAACGTCCTCAACAGGGCTTTGTAAAATGCATCATGGTGCATCCATGCAATGAATAATCACTCTTTCAATCACTGCCAAAGGGAAATGACTATTGATGAAATATGTTTAGTGAGGGAAAGCATAGGAAGCCATGTTCTGGTTTCTGAAGTATAAACCGTA
>JAJEJO010002040.1:319061-394581 GCA_020662805.1 Glaucomys volans
TCTATAAAATGAGAATAACAATAGCTCCTCATATGGTCAATGGAGAGGTTGAGGTGATGTTTGTAAAATCTCCACGGTTTTTGTCACATGGAAAACACCATGTTGATGATGACTTTTCAGGATGCCCAAACATTGCTGCATTTATATAAACTTCATGTTTGGGGGAGACTATGTTTTAGTTTAGATTAGTTTTTTTTTTAAGACTATTTAAAAAATAAATACCTTTTTAAGGAATATTTACTAAGGACACAGTAAGAGATGGATGTTTGAAGAGATTGAGCTGTAGGAATGTTTATCATGCTATTGATTCTAATTGAAACAATCAGACAATCTAAACGTCCTCAACAGGGCTTTGTAAAATGCATCATGGTGCATCCATGCAATGAATAATCACTCTTTCAATCACTGCCAAAGGGAAATGACTATTGATGAAATATGTTTAGTGAGGGAAAGCATAGGAAGCCATGTTCTGGTTTCTGAAGTATAAACCGTACTTATTTTGTAGAAAATATTTTGTATATGGGGTGTGGTGGGGAACTCTCTGGAAATACAACTGAGAATTTTTGTTTTTGAGTCTGTTCTTCTTCAGTCCACTTTTGTACTTTTGTACTTTTTTGTACTTTTAAATTCCCTTATGATAAGCATACCGTCTGTGATTTAAAATTTTTGAAATTTTTCTATTTTCTCTAACTTGCAATGCTGGAGATCAAGCCCAGGGCTTTGTGCATGTTAAGCAAGTACTCTACCACTGAACTTACCTGCCTGGCTTTACTTTTCATGAACAGAACCATAGATTTTCTAACTCTATTCAACATCATACCTTTCTGAATGTGAATGTGGCCCAGAGAGGTGGTGTGCAGATCTTCCGCCTGGGTCTGATGAGACTCAAGGCCAGACTCTTGCCATTGGGCCAGGGTGCCAAATCTGATTGTGTTTTTCTGCAGCAACTCTCAGCAGCAGCGCACTGAACAAAAGGGTAAAGAAAGAGTTCTTCACAGAACTAGAGATCAGTTGGGAGAGTATTGAGCTACAAACAAAACCAAAAAAGCATGTGGAAAAAGAAAAGAAAAGAAGGGGAGGGAGGGAAGAAGGAAGACGAAAAGCAGATGTGTGGGCAAAAAAATCACTATGCAGGTCCTACCTTTAATCTGTCTCCATGACTGGAGCTTAAATTAATCCCACAATAAACCTCAATTTTATAGTTTCAGAATCCCTGAACTTCCATGCACAGTCCATGAAAGCCTGAGGAAAAAAAATTGTTTTAAAGACTGAGACGGTGATGTAGTAGAGGGGTGATGCTGACCTGAGAGCTGTGGCTCTGATGGAAGTGTGAAGATGTGCCTCTGAGGCTTTCGAGCACTTTCCTGCAGAGACTCATTCAAGACGTGCAGCAGATGTTCCTAATGAAATGGCATCCTGTTGCATCTCCAAGGGGAGAAACAAAGCTGGGAGCAGCACAACCTTCACAGGAGATGGAACATTCCATCCACTGAGGTGCAAGAGAAAGCAGTAAAGGGGAAGTATGAAGAATGATATTGGAAATCTCAACTTGGCCTCAATATTCCATATTTATTCATTTAATCCAACAAATAGTATTTGTGCTTCAATGTGCTGGATCTACAAAAGTTACAAAGATTAGAACAAGGTTAATCCTCTTGAGCTCATCATCCAAAAGATGTGTCCCTCCAGATTCCTTCATGTGTTCTATTGCATTTTCCACCTAGCTGCTCTTCTATATAGAAGTATGGTCTATTTCCCCTCCCTGCAGGTCTGGATGGCTTTGTGACTACCTTGACAAGTAGCATCCTGCAGAATGGGTGCGGCCCATTCGCCAAAGTTAAGCCATAAAGGATGATAGAATTCTACCTGCTTCTCTTACTCCTGGGCTAGAGGAGGCAGTACTACTATGCCATGAGGACAGTACTAGAGGACAGTACTACCATGCCTGCAGACAGACTTTTGGACTGGCCTATGTAGAGAGGAACTGAGGCTCTGAGCCTCAAGCCAGCCCCTGGGAGTGAAGGAGCCATCAGATGAGTGTAGACTCCAGCCTTCCAAGAGACTGCAGTGGATCTAGACATCATGGAAAAGACACAGGTCAGCGCTGCTGTACTCTGTCTGAATTTACGACCCACAGAATCTGTGAGCCTAATCAATGGTTGTCTTGTGTCACTAAATCTCAGGATAATTTGTTATTCAGCCAAAGGAACTGAAACATCTTAGGTTTTGCTTAGAGTGTAGGGTTTTAGAGTCAGGAAGACCAGGCTTTAAATCCTAGCCCTGCCAGTTTTAGGGTCCTGGCAAAGTTACTTAACCTGTGTGAGCCTTGCTCTTTGTCTCTGTAGAATAGGAATGGCATCTACTTCATATGGCTGCATTGAGGGAAAAAACCTGGCAGTGTATACAGCAGTTAGCCCGGAACTGTGGAAATGGAGAAACTTCTGGGGTAGTTGGGGAGACTCTATTCATCCATAACCTAGAGTTGTCGGACAAGCATCCTTGCAGCAGGTAAAAGGAACACATCCTTGAACAATCTGACCAGGACAGGAGGTACAGAACTTTCAGATGCTCCCAGAGGGTGATCTCTGTGCCAGGTGTGGATGGATGGCCCCACAGCCCTGCACTCGCTCTTCTACGGGTCACTTAAAGTCATCTGAAGAATCCGCTTTGGTCTGAAAATAATTCCAGCCCAGCAACCCAGTGTCTGCACACTCTTCATCCAACTTCCCCAGAGCTGCCAAGAATCCAGAAAAATCCTGGCAACTGTCTGGGCACTCTCCCCTCATCTCTGACCCTTCATCTGCTCTACCCTGAGCTTCACCCCTCTTCCATACCTGCTCCTGCTCTTTTTATTTGTGGAAGTCTCTTGGTTGCCTCAGCCTGAACTTAAATGCTCCCTGAGGCTTTAAGCTCCTTCCTATCTGCCAGAACTTTCTGCCTAACCCCAACTTCAACACCAGGCTAACCAAAATAAAAATAATTAACTAGCATTTATTGACCACCAGGAGCTTCTTCATATTATCTCTTGTAAACTCTGGCAATTCTCTGGGGTTGGTATGACTGGTCCCATTTAAGATGAAGAAATAGATGACACTCTGAGAGACTAATCATTTGCCCAAGGATGTCAATAAGGTGGTGGTAAAGGCACTAAAATTAGCACATCCTTAACCCTGATTTATAATCTAACTTGGCCTATTTAGCATGAGCTCACCAACCCTACATCATGCACTTGTACCAGGTCATTTCTCACAGCCTCTCCACTTGCCTCTGGTCTTAAGTCTTTCCCTGACAGTCAGCCAGCTGCTGACTGGACACAAACCTCTCTGTTGCTGCCTTCTTGTCTCAGCTTCCTCCACAGCGGCCAGGACACCCCTGTACCAAAGGTAGTCAGCCTGGGATGATGAATGTGCTTAAAATAGTTCAGCTACAGGTGACAGAAAGATGATGGGCCAGAATGGGGGAACTCACAGTACCCAACATGTGTAGAGGCAAGTTCCAGTTCTGGCCTTTGCCGAGATGTCACTCTGGGGCTTCTGGTAGTCTGGTAGATCTGTAGTCCAGACATTCCCTGAATCTGGGGTAGAGAATGAAAGTGGGGTCTGATTTTCCAGGCAGTAGCTCTCACTTACTGCTGCTAATTATCAAAGCAATTGTCCAGCTGTTTGTTACAAACTGCCTGCTCAGTACAACCAAGTTTGAAAGGAAGTTCCCTTCAACTATCAGTATTTCTGATTTAACAAGCTTGGTGCTCAATGAATATTCAATAAATGTTTGTAAATGCACACACACACAAGCCAACTCTGAGTTCCATGCTATCACTTCATTCTAAGTACCCAGACCCATCTCTTGAAATAAATTCTTTTGGGGGTGGGGATTATTATAGTTCAGGGGAGAGCTGATGAGGACCTAGCCCTAGAGGTGACAGAAGTAAGGGACAGATGAAAGAGTCCCCAAGTTTGGGGGAGCTAGACAGACTAGTTGTCAGATTTAGTATGAAAGGTGGAAGAAAGACAGAGTCTAGGATGTCCCAGGATGTGAGAAGATGCTGGGGACTCTGACCCACCAGTTAAAGGAAACGATGGGATGGTGATGGAAAGGGCACACACCTAGTATCAGTGGATACTTATTAGACAGGGAAAGAAAGAAGGAAGGGAGGGAGGGAAGGAGGGAGGGAGGAAGGGAGGGGCATGCCAAACTCCAGGGACTGGCAGGATTGTGGCAGGACAATGTCTTAACAGGTAGTTGGCTAGATAGGAGCCATTCTCCAGGGAGTCCTCTGTGGAGGTGATAATTGAGGCAGGTGGAGGAAGAAGAAGGGTTGGGGGTCCCTGGGGAGGGGATGGAGTGCAAAGGAGGTGGGCATGCTTAGCTTGGAGATAAAAATGCTCAGCCGACATGTGGTGGCTACTTTCAGTCAACAAGGAGGCCTGCCATTCGAGTGAGGGCATGATACTCTGGGTATAGTCAACCAACCCAGGGTTGCAAATACTTCTTCTACAGGTTACAGGGACACCAGGATGTGCAGAACACACTGAAGCTGTGCCTGGGATGGAGGAGTAAGCAGGGACTTGAGAGGGACCCAATTGAGTTGAGAAATAGGGAATTTGAAAAGAAGCCAAATCATAAAGGCCAAGATCAATATGAAAAGAGAGAAAGCCAGGGGTCTGAGAAAGGAAGCAGAATTGGACCAGGGAACCAAGGGCCACTGGGAAGGCTAAACCTCTGTCTGGGGTAGAGTACTCAATAGTCCAGACAGGCAATGTGGCCTCAAAGGGAAGAACCTAGACCAGGGAAATGAGACCACATCAACCCTCAGCCCAGTAACACATATTTTTTTTTTTTAACTCACCAAATGGAATAGGGGTACAGGGTAAATGAATTTTCCCATAACTGAGCATATTCTATCCAAGGACACGCTGGACACCCCTTGGAAGGGACGTGCTAACACACTGAAGCAGCATCTGGGCTGGAGGACCACAGGAGCTTTAGGATTTGTCCCACCCTGAGACACCAACGCTCATCAGCCAGCTTGCCACTCTTGTTTATCACCATTAATGCTCAGCACCACCTTATGACCTGCTGATATTTTCTTTTTTATATATATTAGATTATAATCCTTCCACCATATTATTATCTATTTATTGCAAAACAAATTGTGGGGCTGGGGATATAGCTCAGCGGGTAGAGTGCCTGCCTCACAAGCACAAGGCCCTGGGTTCAATCCCCAGCACCGCCAAAAAAAAAAAAAAAAAAAAAAAAAATTTGTATTGGGTTACATGTTTATGTCTTCCCTGAATGCACAAATTGAAGTCCTAATCCCCAGTGGGATGGTGTTCAGAGGTGGGGTCTTTGGGAGGTGATTATCATGTTTGGATGAGGTCATAAGGGTAGAGCCCCCACAATGGGATTAGTGTCCTATAAAAAGAGAGATGGATGAGGGCTCTCTGTCTTTACCTCCTGTGAGGATACAATAAGAAGGTGGCTGTCTATGGGCCAGGAAGAGCCATCACCAGACACTAGAGTGGCTGGTGCCCTGATCTGGGATTTCTCAGCCTTCAGAACCAGGGGGAATTAGTATTTGTTGGAGCACTGGAGCACTAGTCTGCAATATTCTGTTTGAGCAGCCTGAACTAAGCCAGAAATTGTCTTCAAGCTTAGTAATTTAAAAACATTTACTGTCTCACAGCTTCTGTGGGTCAGGAATCCAGGAGCGGCTAACAGAGGAACTGCTTCCCAGCTCACTCCGTGCTGTGGGACAGAGGCCTCAGTCTCCCACCAGCTCTTGGTCAGATCCCCCTCAGGTTTCTTGCAGCAGAGGTCTCCCACATGGCAGCTTGCTTCATCAGAGCAAATGAAAGCCCAAAGGCAGAGTGGGCTGGACAAATGGAAGATGCAGGCTGTTTTAGTCACTGCTGTGACCAAAGAATCTGACAACAACAATTAGAGGAGGAAAAGTTTATTGGGGGGCTCATGGCTTCAGAGGTCTTAGTCGACAGATGGCTGACTCCATTCTTTGGGTCCCAAGGTGAGGCAGGATGTCATGGCAGAAAAGTGTGGGAGAGGAAAGCAGCTGAGGCATGGCACCATGAAGCAGAAAGACTAACTTCAGCTCACAAAATATATGCCCCAAAGGCACACTCCCAACGACCCACCTCCTCTAACCCCTCCCTACCTGCCCCTAGTCACCACTTGGTTAATCCCTATTAGGGGATCAGCACACATATCAGGTTAAGGTTCTCATAACCTAATCATTTCACCTCTAAACCTTCTTGCACTATCTCTCACATGAGCTTTTGGGGAACACTTCACATCTAAACCATAACACACAGGCTTCTGTCACTCAATCAGAAGTGACATCCTATCACTTTCACTGTGTTCTATTCCTAGTGGTGAGTCACCAGGTTCAGCTCACACTCAAGAGCAGAGAATTATACAAGGTTGTGATCATGAGACTGATGGCTTTCAATAAGCCACGTCAGAAGTTCCCTGCCGCACTCCTTCACAAGCCCCACAAGGGCAAGCTGTGATGGTGTACCTGCCTCGATCACCTCCCCACCCCAGTGCCTCACAGAGTGGGTGTCTAATATACTATATTTAAAGGAATAGGGCTGGGGTTGTGGCTCAGTGGTAGAGTGCTTGCCTAGCATGTGTGAGGCCCTGGGTTCGATACTCAGCACCACGTATAAATAAAATTAAAAAGATCCACTAACAACTAAAAAATATTTTTTAAAAAGGAATAAACACAATAACTACAAGCTCCACAGCTCCCAGTATTGCACCCTAGAACATATGCTTAGTGCTTTAATTTTAACTGACAAATTATTATATATATTTATGGGATACAATTTCAAGTCTAATATACGTATACATCATGAAATGATTAGATAAAGCTAATTAACATATCCATAACCTCACATACTTATCATTTGAGGGAAAGTGAGAAAATTTTAAATCTATTCTCTTGTCAATTTTGAAATATGCATTAATATGTACTTGTTGAATCAAAGAATGAGTAAATGACCTGAATATCCTTTGGTGAGCATTTCATATAGTCCCTAAATCACTAGATAAAATTTAGCAGCTGGGCACGGTAGTACACATTTGTAATCCCACCTACTCAGGAGACTGAGGCAGAAGTTCAAGCAAGGTTCAAGGCCAGACTGGGCAACTTAGTGAGACCCTTCCCAAAATAAAAATGATTTTTTATATTTTAATTTTTTATTTTGGGAGGCAGGGTACCAGGGATTGAACTCAGGGGCACCTAACCACTGAGACACATCCCTAGCACACTTTTACATTGCTGGTGGAGTTGCAAATTGGTACAGCCACTCTGGAAAGGAGTGTGGAGATTCCTCAGAAAACCTGGAATGGACCCATCTTTTGACCCACTAATCCCACTCCTCAGTTTGTACCCAAAGAACTTAAAATTAGCATACTACAGTAACCCAGCCACATCAATGTTTATAGCAGCCCAATTCAAAATAACTAGACTGTAGAACCAACCTATATGCCCTTCAACAGATGAATGGACAAAGAAACTGTGGTATATATACACAATGGAATACTATTCAGCCATAATATTATGGCATCTGCAGATAAATGGATGGAATTAGAGAATATCATACTAAGTGAAATAAGCCAATCCCACAAAACCAAAGGTCAAATGTTTTACTTGATAAGTGGATGATGATATATAATCAGGTTGTGGGGGTGGGGGGGTGAGAGAAGAATGGAGGAACTTTAGATTACCTAGAGGGAAATGAGAGGGGGAGGAGGTGTGGGTATGAAAAATGGTGGAATGAGACAGACATCATTACCCTATGTCCCAAGTATGACTACATGAATGGTATGTACATGATGCACAACCATAGAAATGAAAAGTTGTATCCCATTTGTGTATAATGAATCAAAATGCAGTCTGTAAAAATAAAAACAAAAAATAAATTATTTTGAGACAGTGTCTTCCCAAGTTGCTCAGGGCCTTACTAAGTTGCTGAGGCTGGCTTTGAACCGGCCATCCTTCTGCCTCTACCTCATGAGCCGCTGAGATTATAGGTGTGGGCCACTGCACATGGCCATAAACATGTTTTTCAAAGGGACTTGGGGAAGAGCTCTTGCCTAGCATGCTGCAGGTCTTGGGTTTAATTCCAAGTACTGCAAAATTAAGTAATTGATTAATTATTTAGTTAATTAATTAGGAGACTGAGTGACTTTATGAGTGCCGTGGAGAATAAAAATTTCCAGGTATAACTACCATAATTCCTGTTTTCCAACCATGTGTCTATGGGGCCATTTTGAAATGCTTAAATAACTTAGGAAACCTCCTAGAAGATGTGTGGCGAAAGAGCTTGCTGTCCCTAGAGAGCGAGCGAGAGGCAGACCTCTATCCTCTTACCAGGCTGTGGCAGGAGCTCTGGAGAGTTTAAATTTTAAATTTGCATAATTGTTTCCCCTTGACTGGCTCCCCCTCTGCCCTGCTAAGGCTGATGTCCTAGAAATGCATTTCCGAGTGACAAGTATATTGTCAACGCAGATCAGATCTGTGCACTGCAGCACACTGATTGGCAGGCCTATTAAAATACAAAGAGGACCCCAAATGAGCAACTTTGGAGACCTGAAGGGGAAGACTGGCAAGAACATGTCCTCCCCACCCCCAGCCCCACTCTGCTGTTAATTGCAAAGCAGAACCTCGATAAAATATATTAAACAGATAAACTGGAGCTGTGTTTATTAAAAAAATAGCAAATGGCACAGTGCCAACACGGATAAGCTTTGCTGTAATCAGTGTATTTATTTCACCCCCCAAAAAACCTGTCTGGGCTTCTTTTAAGCCTGATAAACTCATTATGCTAAGTTTCAGCTTCCATAGAATGGAGGCTTTTCTATATGTTAATTCATTTTAGTAAATAATTATTCTGTTTGGCTGGGGTAATGCATGTCTCTATAATTTAATAATTGGGAGGATTATTAACATGATTAATAGGAGTCATAAACTAATACTGAGAGTTTGAAATTATTTTTTTCCTCGAAATAAATATAATAAAGAGGCTGATGGGGAGGGGGATTCTCTTTCCTTCTTCCCTCACTTTTTTTTTTTTTTTTTTACTTAGGAAGGAAAGCAATACTTGGAACAGGAGAGATTGATTGCCTTTCTTCTCCATCTGAGATCTAACTGATAGATCTCTTAACTTCTCTTTGGAGCTTTAATATGTGCCGTGTGTGTGTGTGTGTGTGTGTGTGTGTGTGTGTGTCAGAGGTGAAAAAGAGAAACCTAGCAAGAACTAGAGAAAGAATAGCAAGAAATAGGGAAGAAATTGAGTGACTGGTTCCTCCAGGCCAGAGGCTCCCACTTGCCACCTGAACCTCAACTTGTCTCTTTAGTTTTTATCAGTGAAGTTTTCTCAAATCAAAAGCACAATGAGACATCATCTCACTCCTGTAAGAATGGCTATAAGAAAATGGAGTTTTATTCAGTCATAAAGAACGAGATTATGTCACTTGCAGGAAGATGAATGGAACTTGAGAACATTAGGTTAAGCAAAATAAGCCAAAGTCAGTCAAGGGTAGTGTGTTTTCTCTCCTATGTGAAAGCTAAAGAGGAAAAAGGAAAAGCAAGGTGGGTGGAATCTCATGAAAATTGGAGGGAGACGAAAGGGGCCAGGGGGAGAGACAGGGGAAATACTGGGGAATGCCAATGACCAAATTGTGCTCTTACATTGTGTAATTTAATGTATGAAGAGGCAAGAACAAATCCCACCATTATGTACAATTATAATGCACCCATTTAAAAATGGGAATGACTACAAGCAAAAAGCCAAAAAAACATGACAAATGTTGGTAAGGATATAGAGAAAGGGGAACTCACATGCTGCTGGTGGGAATGAGAATTAGTACCGGTATCATGGGAAACAATATGGGGCTCCTTGAAAGAATGAAATACACACCTACCAAGTGATCCAGCAATCCCACTACTGCGCATATGAAATGAAATCAGTGCATCAAAGAGATCCTGCATTCCCATATTTACTGCAGCACCATTCACAATAGTGAAGATATAGGATCAACCACGCTATCCATTATTGGATGAATGGAGCAAAAAAACCATGATTGGCGTCTACACGCGCACGCGCACACACACATGGAACAGCATTCAGCGATAAAAAAGACAAAATCCTGTCATCTGTGGCAATAAAGGTGAACCTGAAGATCATAATTTTAGGTGAATAAACCAGGCTATGACAGATAAATACCACATGACTCACTTATATGTAGAATATTAAAAAGTTGAGCTCAGGGAAGTAGAGAGAAGAATAATGGTCACTAGAAACTGGTGAGGGAAGGGACCTGAGGTGCAGGGAGATTGGTAAATTGATGTAGAGTAACAGTCACATAGGAGGAACAAGTTTGGGTGTTCCAAAACCAGGTAGCATAATTTAAAATAGCTAGAAAAATATTTTTGAATGTTCTCATCACAAATAAATTATTAATGTTTGAGACAATGAACCAAAATATTATACTGTATCCCATAGGATGTAGAGCTGTTATGTCAATAAAAAAATAGATAAGAAATATAAGAACAGCATAGTGACTTTTCTAGAGAGCCAAAACACCCAAATTTAAAAAATTCAAGCATCACGTTTCATATAATTGGAGTGTTAAAATTATTCTCTGGTGAAATAACAGTAATATCTTGCTCCATCTTCTAACTTGGAAAAGTTCAAAGCTGGCAACGTTTGACCTCTTTCCCCAATGTTTTTTTGGCATTTTTCATTTAGAAATTTACCAGTCTGTAAAACTCCAGAGTCTCAGAAACTCAGCTTCAGACCAGAGCCATCTGGTCTCAAAAGTGAGCACACGCTGAACCAGAATTCCAGAGCTGGTTTTCTTGGGTGATATTCTGGTCTGTTAAGTGGGGAAATGTTCAACCTGCATATTAATCCTGCCATTCAAAACTCTTCAGTGAGCATCTGCTCTGTACCATGCAATACTCTTAGCACTGTCAATAAAGCAAGGGAGGTATTGGAGTAGATGATCACCCACTGAGTTGGAGGGACGATAGTGGAACTTGCTGGGGATGACTGAGGCATAACCTCAGTCCCTGGTCCTTGCAAGGGGTCAGTGTTTGTTGGCTGGGTGATGAATGCACTTCAGATGGTTGTTGTGAGCTCACAGAGATGAAGCTTCTCTATATACTTCTGTTTTGTTGTTGTCACTGTTCCTGTCAAAAAATGGACCTTTCTGGCCCAGCTGGGGCCAGCTAGAAAGTCCTGAGCTATCCTTGGCCCACCAGAAGCCGCATGAACTGGCTGCCCATTATCATATCAGACATGCTGGCTGCCCAGCTTCACTGTGGATGCCCCACCCAGATCTACTCTCCACCCCCAGCACCCTTATCTCAGTCATTCTGTCTAGACCTGCCTACCCACCCTCCTACCCTAGCCAGGATGAACTTCTAGTCCACAGATCTGCTATCCAGCCTCAGGCAGCTTTTCCCACTATCCACTAGAATCTGCTTCTGAGATGGGTACAAGTTGGGTCTGGACAGAGGCCAGGCACACACAGGGAACATCCACCTACCACTTCATTCATTCCTTCATGCATTCATTCCCTCAACAAATATTTTCAAAACTCCTACAGTGCTAGCTTTTTCCTTGAGGCTGGGAAATGAAGATAATTAAGACTCAGTCTCTGATCTCAAGAAGTCTATAGTCAGGTGAGAAACAAGTCTGAGGAGAATTGGATTACAGTGTAAGATGCTGAGTTATAGTCATGGCCTACAGAAGGAGCAGCACAAGAACAAAGAGAGCCCCAGCTGCAAGGCCTGCCAGGGAGCTTCCCAGAGGAAGTCTTCATGGAGAACCTCAAAAGAGGGGGAGAAGGTCACCAACTAAGTGACACTCACTGCATTCTTAGGCTCATTTTTTACCAGTGGCTGCATTTGCTTCTGCATGTGCATGCAACTGCACACACACAAACACATACATATACACACAAGCACAAACACACACATATATAATAAAAAGATACATGCACAAACATATACACATACAAACATGCACATAAACATAAATACACAAACACACACATGCACACAGAGGCCATTAACTTTGTCTTGTTCATTGTTAAAAAAGATAATGAGAAAAAAAAAAACAGAGCAAAATAGCACCAGATACTGCACATAATCCTTTCTCCCCTGACAGGTCAAGGCCCTGGAATGGCCTATCGTGACAACTCCAGAGCTGGGGGGGCCATTTTTACAGACCTGCCACTTGGGATAGTAGAGACATGAGAAAACAAAGTTCATTTCCAAGTCTACAGGCTTAGGCTTGTGCCAACTGAATAGCCACAATTTTGAAAAAAAGCAAGAAGTCTAAACCTTAATGCCACACTTATGACATGGCCAAAAAGTAATCAGGACATTTGACCTGCAAGTGTCAAACAGCAGAGTGATGTTTGACCTTGCCAAAGGGTAGGGACTATGGCACAAGAACATGCTCTCTAGGTGAGCTTGATGCACTGCGTGGCCATAAGGAAGGGGAGCGGGAGGAGGAACTTAACTGTCCTCATGGGAGCTGGGGGACAAGGGAACACGGGCACGATGTACAGTCCGTTGCCCAGGTGGCTGCAAAGAGATCAGACTTGCCTAACATTTCAAAGCTCAGAACAGTTCCCAAGGAAGAGTCATTTTCTCCAGCTTCAGAGAAGCCAGAAAGTACAAGCAAAGAGGAAAACACCCATGTTGATTCTGTTCACATCATTAGGCCAAGAATGTCCAGGCAGAAAACAAATCTGAAAGTCACTTTCTCCATGGGAACTGAAAGGTGACATTCAAATGAAGCAGCAAAGCACCCAGCAACAGCATCAAGATGCATTTGTAGGCTTAACCAACCATGAAGATGGACCCACTAAGTAAATTAGGTTCCCTACCCCTCCTCTCTTCCTATCCAATCTTCATAGACTTCTGTCCAGCCCTCCAAACCAAACCCCTCATTTTATACCAGAGTCAATAGTGATGTGGCAGGAGCACTGCCCTGGGGCCAAAAGTTCTTCCTCTCAGTAGCAACAGGATCCCAGAGTGCCCTCAGCCTCTAAGCTACACTATCCTCATGGGTAAACTGGGATCGCTCAGACTGATGCTGCGTGGATGCTGTGAAGACTGAATAAGAGACATGAGAATGCACATTGAACCTAGTGGTGCCTAATCACAGAGTCACATCCCCAGACCTTTTTTGAGACAGGGTCTCACTAGGTTGCTGAGGCTGGCTTCAAACCTGTGATCCTCCTGCCTCAGCCTCTTGAGCTGCTGGGATTACAGATGTGTGCCACCATATCCAGCAGGGGCTTGCCTCTCTTGTAGACATTGAGGTCCAAACCATTGAGGTGAAGACATTGAGGTGAAGTGACTAAAGCCTGAGAACCCAGGAAGGGGAAAATAACTAGAATTCCTAAGACAGGAAAAACCTCTAGTTTTTTCCTACTAAACCACAACTACCAACCTAGAAAGAGCTTTGGTTTTATCCTGGGTGTAAATCTTGTTTTCTCAACAAGTTTCCTAGGACAAAGATTTATACTCTCCTCTCTGGTTCTTGGTACTCAGCAACATCCAATGAGTACAGGGGCATTTCGTTTGCAGGGCTCTGTTCTAAGAGGTTTTCACGCACTAACTCATTTTATTCACCTGTCAAACTGAAGAGCTAAGGTACATTATCATCACCATCATGACAGGTGAGGAAACTGAGGCACCTATTTAAAAAGCAGCTCAAGATCACACAGGAACATGCTGATATTTCTTTCCTGACTGCAGCAGTCTGACCTGAAGGCTCTGCTGTCACTAGTGGCTGCACTGGTGTCACATGGAGCTGTCCATTACCCCAGGGGAATAGTAATGGGCTGGGATGCAGAGGAAGTCAGGCACAGTGCTTCTACGTACCAGAGACTCGATCCGTTGTGGTTTCCCTCAACTTGAAGAAAATCATGTGATCAATTGTGTCCCCGATAGCACTTCAATCGCTCCTTCTCACAAAGGACTCAAGAAGTTTGTCCTGAAATATGATAGACAATCACCAAGGAGCACAGACATTAAAAGGAGAAAGAGCCAACCTCACTGGGAGTCAATAAAACGCACATTAGAACTCGATTCTCTTTCCACCTTTCAAATGAGAAAAGTTTTATTGTTGTTTTTAATGGCAGTATCTCATGCTGGCCGGTGTGGAGTGAACCTGGTTTTGTTGTGTGCTGCTAGTACAGTGTAAATTGACTGGACTTCTCCGGAATGCTGTTCAGCTATATACAATCGATTCTGGTCATTCGAAGTAGGTGTGTCTATGAAGTCATCACCAACACTGAATTAGTGAGTTTGGAAACTCTGCTCCTGGGGGACATACATGGTCAGTCCTTGTGAGCCTCTGGTCATTACATTTTCATCAGCTCACGGATACGTAACCTTGTTTGATGTGCATTTCTGTTTAAAGACAACTTGTTTAATAGACTGCTGTTTTAGTCAGCTTTTTCCCTGCTGTGATTAAAAGACTCAACGACAACGATTGTAGAGGAGGAAAAGTTTATTTGGGGGCTCATGGTTCCAGAGGTCTCAGTCCACAGACAGCAGGCTCCATTCCTGAGGGCTTGAGGCAAGGCAGGACATCCTGGCGGAAGAGTGTGGTGGAGGGAAGCGAGCTTGGGATCTGGCCAGCATGAAGCAGAGACTCAGCCCAGCTCAGAGGTGTGTCCTTCATGACCCACCTCCTCTCACCACACCCTACATGCCTTCGGTCACCACCCACTTCATCCTTATCAGAGGATCATTGCACTTATTAGGTTAAGGCTCTCATAACCCCAAAATTTCACCTCTAAACCCTCTTGCCTTGTCCCACACATGACCTTATGGGGGGCACCTCACATCTAATCCTTATAACTGCACATTGCTGATTGGTAACGCTGCACTTCGGCACTGACCTGAACAAAGCCTGAACAAAGCCTGTCACATACACATATTTTCTCTGTAAGGCACAAGGCAGACTTGCACTTAGAAACGCTAGCCAGCACTTCAGCGCAGCACCTGGGTAACATTTCAACGGCAAAATCATTAACATAAAGCACAAAAATGCCAAACACTGGCACTACATAGACTGTGAGGACGCTGGCTCACCAGGTAACTGAAACACGAATGCAGAGCCTCACCTGTCTCTGCCTCAGCTGGGAAGGTACAGACTGGTGACTCGAATCTTTCTACTCTTCACATGTCCAAAAATGACCGCATTAATTCAGGGGCTACAAATAAATTTTAGTCAGTAGGTGAATTCACAAATTCAGGAACCATGAAAAATTCAGATCCACTGCAGACACATGAAGAAAGAAGCAGCCCAAGCACACGAGAGGCCCAGTGTGGGCTGGGCAGGGCTAAGCAGCAGAGAGCTTGCAGGCCTGTGGGGCCTGGCTCCATCCACAGCACTGTGAGAAAGAGAGGTGGGAGAGGGAGCTAGAAAGGCACAGGTGGCAGGAATCCAGGCTGTTTTACTGAAGGCTCCTTTTGAGCTGAAGACATCCATCCGAGGCTGGAGTGGGGGCTGATATGTAAGCACCACCGTGCCTCCAGGCTAAGCACTGCAGTGGGAGAGGTAATGACCCTAGGAGTGGGTTTTGGCTGGGAAACACAAAACCAGACCTGGGCCTCAGACTCAAGGCCCTGCTACCTCTGGAGAGGAAGCCCCATCAAGGCCAAGCCATTCTCAAGGGTCTGCTGAGCCCACGGTTCTAGGCATGGCCAGAGGACCAAGCCCCTTCTCCTGTCCTAACCCTACTCCTGCCTCCCTCCCACCTCTGACTTCTGTCACACTGCCTCCTTGCTGTTCCCTAGAGCACTGAAGGCAGGGGATGGGCCCACCTTAAGGCCTTTGCATGTGCTGTCTAAACCACCAGAATACTCTCCAGACATCTGGCTCCCTCTCTCACTTCTTTTCTCTCTTCTCAGTGAGGCCCCTCCTCACTCCTCTCTCCTCTTCCCCTCCTGTGTTTTGCCTCCTAGCAATTATCACAATCTGACAGATAGTTCTTTTGCTGGTTCATTTATTGCTTCCCCCGCCCCCCATGGACATTAGGAGGAAATGGGTCTTTTTTTTTATGGTATCTGCTATTCCAAAAAGAAGTCCTAGCACAAAGTAGACACTACGTAAGTATTTATTTATGGAATGAATGATACTAGTAATCATAATAGGGAGAAGTAACATTTTTGTTATCACTGTGTTGGGTGCTTTATATAGGTTGCCTCACTGGATTCCCAAAGACTGAACAGGTGGCTTTGAGGTACATTTTATAGGTGAAGGGATCAAAGCACAGAGAGATTATGCAACTTAGAGACAACCAGCTAGAAAGAGACTGAACTGCAATACATTCCAGCTTCTTAGTTTAACTACCAAAACTTCTCAATCTATCTGTGGCAAAGGACCAGAGTGTGTGTGTGTGTGTGTATGCGCATGTGTACGCGCACACACACGTTTTCCCCCCTCAGTCCATTGAGATTGATAACAGAGAAAGAAAATAGGGAAAATATTATTGAATGCAGAATGCACTGGATGTTTGTACTGACCTCCCCACGGAGAGGTGGGAACTCTGAGTCCATAGGCTGCACTCTGAACAGTTATGCACTGAACCCAAAGAATCAAATGGTCCCCAGTTTCCAGGTCATCTCAGGACTGGAGTTGAGGCACCATGAGAAAAGAGTGTGCTGTTTTGTGGGAATGTGAAAATTTCACAATCAATTTTCTTTCATCAGACCCCTCACACTTATGGGAGTGGGTTTTCCCACCTGCTTTTCTTCTGCCCCATACACTGTTCCTTGGGCTCCCTGTGAGGATGACTCCCTGCCCTTCTTGGGATCACCTCCCTACAGTGACCTTTTCAGTCACCCCATCTTCTTGCACTGTTGAGCCTCTCTTACTGCGTGCTGTTTCCACCGCAGGGCTCCTCACTACCCGGAATGACTTTTTATTTATTTGTGTACTTGTTCACTTTCTCTCTTTCCTTTTTATAATACAAACTCCAGGAGGGCTGAAGATGGCTTCACCAAGCCTTTCCCTGACACCTGGCACAGAGTTGGGCCCCTGCAGGACTTGTTGAATGAATGCAGGAAGAAAATAGAAACAGAGTGATTATACAGCTTACCTAAGGTCAAAAGTAGGCAAGTGTCCCATTGGGGAACCAAATCCATTGTCATTCAACAGATGATGTGCAAGTGTGTCTGGGGGTCATCCACAGAGCTAGGCGCTGGGGTCATGGGGGTGGACAGAGGGGGAAGGTGCCTGTCCTGCTGGGGCTCAGCTCCAAACCCAGGGTCCTCCTCCCTGCTTCTCTGGCCCTTTCTATTTTCTCTCATCTGCACATACCTTTTTAACCTACAAGCAATTGTGTTATCATGCAAGCAAGAATGATATCTGCTTTTAAGTTGCCCATAAATGCCATTAAATTTGAATTGCAAATAAACAGTAATTTTTCAGTATGAGTATGTACCATGTAACACTCAGGACATACTTAAACTAAGAAATGAAATTAAAAGTTAACTGGCTATCTTGGGTTTTTTCTTCTTTTTTCCCCTAATTCTGGCAACTCTATATGTTTCACAGGAAAGAAAGTGGTGCTCACTGAGAATAAAGAACTTCAATAACTTCCTCCAAAGGCACACAACTAGTTGGAGAGCTAGAACTGGGCCAATCCACTGTCAAGCTGTTCACTAAAAACTTCTTGTAAGTTAGAACACCTGATCCCTCATTGCTCTTATTACTCCTTTTGTCAAAGATCGTGTGCTTCTGAGCCCAGTTCCTGCATAGCAATCTATTTGGTGTCTCCTGAGGTTTGTCTTGCTGTTGAAATGTCTCCTTGACCTCCAATATGGAAGCAGTTTCCATATATTTAATAATTTTCAGTAATTTTTTTTTATTAAAAAATGACTACTTGTAATATATTAACATAATGGAATACTATGTATCAATGAAAAAGAACAGATTCTAATATACACAACCACATAACAGCTTGGTTAGTTTTTATATATTTGCATATATCAACTTATATAAATATTGAGCCAGAGTGCAGAAACAAAAGAGAACAGACTATATGATTCCACATAAAGTTCAAAAATAATCAAAGCTAATCTATGGTAAAAGAAGTCATTATATGGGGTGAGGGTCACTGGGAAGGCACATGAGGGAACTTTCTAGGGATTTGGTAATATTACATATCTTGATCTGGGTGATGATTATACATGTGCATGAATATATAAAAATTCAACAAGCTATTTACATAATATTTGTATACTTTTCCTTTTGTAGGTAAAACTTTAATGAAACAGTAAAGCATCTCATTGTAAAAACAACAACAACAACAAAAAAAGAAACCAGCTTAGACAAGTAAAACACAGTATTTTTAAATCATCTGTATTTCCACCACTGGAATATCTCAACTAACCTAACAGTGAGTATCCTCCAGATCTTTACCTAACAGATTCCTAATAAAGGAATCCAGGGCCTAACACAAATCACCAGAGGTGCTAAGTTATTTAGGAGTCCAATTTCCTGGCCGTGTCTTTCACTTACCCAGGAAGCCGTGACACAACTCGATTTAATGTGACCAATTTTAGAAGAGCATGGAACAATTAACGGCAAATAAATGGAATTAAAATCAAATTGAATACAGCCTTTCAATATGTCTTAGAATTTGATTTTAAGTACAATAATGAATATGAAATGAAAACTTGGCTTGGAGGACTCTTGAGCCTCCTGGGACCCCGAGTGCCACCTACTGGTCACAATCTGCCATGACACCCCCATTGTATGAAAGTGTGGCCTTGCCACAAAAAAAGGAGCAACTCTGATGCCTCCTTTACTCCTGTGAGCTTATACATTTCCCCCAAAAGCTTTCCAGGCATTTCCACAGTGCATTGCATAACTCCTAGCACACAGAAGCATCTTAATAAATAGTTGATGAATGGATGGAAGGGTGGTGGGATGGATGGTGGACACACGATCTTGAGCCTCACTGTGAAATAAGGGAATGATATCTGCCCCACCTGCCTCATGGGTTCCTTTTGAAAATATGGATAGGAATGGATAAGGCCACTGGCAGAGACCTTATGGATGTGACAAAATTGCAACAACCCAATGCCAGGGTTGGAGGCAACTGGTGACCAGGACAGACAGTGAGGCCACAGAGACATACAAGAAACTTAAATAAAGGTAAACTAGAGCCAGGGGCCTAAGAGGCAAATGAAAAATGTGAGCTCTTTTCCCTTTAACCCTCCACTCACAAACCCTTTCCAAAGTTATGGAAAGATTTAAGATTGGAGATTTGTCCTTTCCTGGGCTCCTTCAGAAGTGATATTCAGTGCTTGTCTGTTGTCAGTTCTGAAACAAGCCAGGGTCACCATGCTTGCAGATGTGAGCTGGCCCACCAAAGCTCCCCACACATACCCTCGAGTTAGGAAAAGTGGTTTCTGAACCATGACTGTCAGGTGCCCATCTGAGCGTGTCCACTGTTGACAGCGTTTGACAAGCGTCATGCAGGCCTTGCTTTTAGATGCTGCCAGCAGGGGCTCTGGTCTGCATAAAGAGAGCATGATGTGGCAGAAAGTAAGAACAAGGGGTCAGAGGCTGAGCTCCACCACTCACTGGTTGAGTGACCTTGAATAAGTCAATTTTATTAGGACAATGTAACAGGGTAGTGCTCAGGAAAATACTTTGTAAACCAAAGTGCTAGATCCAGGGTAAGGTGTAGCTATTAACAGAACCCCAAGTGAACAGCATGCCCCAGACATGACCTGACCCAGCTCAAAACTACAGAGCACATCACTGGCATTGATGTGAATCTGGCTTCTACTTATGGAGCCTGACCCCATTTTAGCAGCTACATGAAAAATTGTATTTCATGTTGAGCTATGGGATTTTTGGCTTTTTAAAACAGACTGTAAACCCCTCAAATTTCACTCACTTTTGGTTTGGGTAATTAAAAAAAAAAAAAAAAACAGGCTTTGTGTTACATTTCTACTAGATTAATTTTGGTCTATCTATATAGGCTACTAAAATATTTTTACTATTTTGCCCATTCCACATATTAGCTCACCCTGCAGACTTGGTGAGAGCTGAACAGTTTATTCAACATGTAACCACTTGTTCCCCACCCACTTATTGAACACATACTATTTCCTAGATACTGTGTTAGGAGTCAGGGGATACAGAAGGTGTATCAGAGGGAGGATGGCAAGTGCCACGGCAGAGGTCTGTCCTGGCTGCTGTGGTCTCAGGGAGCAGGGCAACTATTGCTGCAGCAACAGTGGAAAGGTTGCCCAGCTCAGCAGATGTGGCAGAGGCTAACATCCACTCTCTCCTTTTCTTTCCAAACACACCACTGGACAATATTTTCTGGCCTTGACAATTCTCAATGCTTCCACATTAGTGATCACATCTTTCATCCTGGGTAGATGAGAAGATGATGTCATGGGGAGGGACCTCTCATGATTCCTTGTGCCCTCAAAGCAAAGAAACTGAAAGTGGCAACAGCTAGTCCGTTCTTATCTTTCTGACCTCATCACCCTATCCTCAGCCCTTTGCTAGTGCCTGTGTTCATCCAGCAACTATCAGCAGCACCCCTTCTAAGAGCCTTGCACTATGCTGGGCTCCTCTGCCTTCTCTTAAATCCTGAGTTCAAAATCTCCACAGTGGGGAGTGGCATCTTCCATCCTGGCAATCCCCCTTCCCTGGCTCTTGCATCCCTGCCTTGATTGAGGTCTGCATCTCTACCCCCCTAGCCTAAGACCAGGCCCTCCTTGGCACTATGAGGATGCCGCATCACACACAGAAGGAAGGGAGTGGAGGAACACCTCCGCCACTTGGTCTCTCCATTAGCAGAGAGCACTGTGGTGAAAAAATCTGGACTGTGGGTCAAGAGGCATCGATTCCAGTTCCAGATCTGCAACTAAACAACGATGTGACTTCAGATATGCCCTTCTGAGCTTCATTGTAAAAAGAAAGTCATTTTTAAAACCTGGAGTTCCCTTTCAGTTCAAATACTCTGATGTTTTCCATGCTAATCCTTAATTCCTGAATGAAGCCTCTACTTTGTTTTAATCTAGCTTGATAGAAACAAAAAGTATTTACAAAAAGAGGCAGAAGGGAAAAGTATGCAACCAGCCTTCCTCATAATGACACATCTGCTGGCAATAAGCAGCCTGAAGCTGAAGAGCAATTGCTAAGGGCTGTAATTTCAGAATATCCTGAGTCTTCCTTGCCCGTCACCTGATTTCTTTTAGGCTCAGACTAATCTTGTCCAGACTCAAGCTCTGTGTTATTTGTCAGAACTGGCTTGAATTATTCATGGAATTTCTACACTGAGATGGTCTGGACGATATTCTTTGCAGATGTGTTCATCATTTCACATCTTCAGGAACGGTTAATAAAAGCTTCATGGATAGGCAAGTCCCTTAACTGTCCTTGGATCTGTTTCTTTACACCTGTACAAGGAAGATGGTTCTTCCCTTGTCTTTGACTCTAGCCATGTCTCTAGTTCTGTGACTGAAGATGCCTCAACCAGATATTCCACAAGCAGTTCACAACAGCAAACCACATAGACATTAAAAAAAAAAAAGAAATGAAGGATGCCATCTGATGATTAAATTCAAAAGGAATTATGCAATTAGCAAAGGACGTTGATCACACAACATGTGAGTCTAATTGCAGTGCATGCAAATGTTTGCTAAATTAGATAAATATGGGTTTGCAGTCACTCTGGTGCACAGATTGAGTTGTAAAGTTAAGGAAAATATAAATTTAATTATAAGACAGGAGTGATAAACATAGGGTGTGTGCACTAGACCGATTAGGATTATTAACCAGGTAATCATCGCATGCCAAAGCTGGAGTGTTACAGGAGTCCCAGGCCCATAGTCTGACTACTGAGTGATGAAGTTACATTTTATGAGACACAGAAAACATGCTTCATTTTTACACAGCACCTGTCATCTGGGAACATCAGCGCTGGGAAGTTGGTTACATTGGCGCACTAATTTGCCAGGTGCAAGTTGCTGAAGAGCATCTCTGGTTGACTGGCATGCCTATACATCCACTTGGTCAGAGTACTGTCCATTTGTCCCAATATTCCAAATTGCCTGATGCACATTACTAAATCTGTAAGTCCATGAAGTAGCTCTTTTAAGAGTATGCCTATGAGCCTACCAGGACCTCCTAAGTGGGGGGGGGGGGGGGAAGGCCGGGAGAGGTGGCTATAGTGGGAACCTGGGTGCTGGAGGCAGACTGCCTAGATTTGAATACTGGGTCTGTCACTAATTCTCTGACAATTTAGTTTGACTATCTGCCCAGATTTCCTCATCTCTGTCATGAAGACATAATATCAACTACCATCCAGGGTTGTTGCAAGCCTTAAAGGAAGAATTACTTTTAACAGCACCAAGAACACTATCTGATTGGACATAACTTTCCTATGTTCATATATGAAATACATGACCAACGAAATACTACACTATGTACAATTGCAAGAATGGAATCCTAATTAGAATAAGTTATACTTCATGTATGTATAATATGTCAAAATATACTCTACTGTCATGTATACCTAAAAAGAACAAATTAAAACAAAATAGAACACTGGCACATAGGAAACTCTCAATAAGTGATTATTTTTTACTATGTTTTTCTCTTGGCATACAAATAAATATGGTGAAATAATGTGTTAGATGTACTGTTTAAGTGTTACAAAATGCTTGAGGGGAATCATTATTGTAAGGCAACTGGAGATTCTTAACAGAAGAGAGTTTTCACAGGGCAGGTTTAGGTGCGAAGGCATTTAACATTTTAGGCAGAGGACACTTCATAAGTAAAGATGCTGAAGTCAGCAAAGCCTAGGCACTTAAATTATTGAAATAAGTGATGGGCAAACCTGTAAAGGAGCTTTGAGGACAGCCTGAGAAATAAATTTTGGAACTTGGGCAGCAAAGAAGAAAAGGAGTCATGCTAGTCAATTGGAGACTCTGATTCCTAGTTACCGGGGACAAAATCCAAACAAGGATCTCCATGGAGTGGAAGGCACCTAAGGGTAGGCATTCTGAACCCAGGCTTGAGAATCAGACAGCAAACAGTGAGGGGTCTCCTGCCAGCTGTGATATCCTCAGCACCCTCCCAGTGCTCCTATTTCAGCCTTTGCAAAATGGGGATAAAACATCAGACTTCTCAGGGATGTTGTGAAGATTCACGAGTGAGCACAATACTCATGAATGTGAAGTACTTTCGCAGTGCACACTACCAGCAGACTCTTGCCGTGATGAAGCCCTGCAGAATAGCTTTTATGGTCAGGATAAAAGAAACCAGCCTACTGTGTCGTTGTGGAGCCTGAGGAGGGAGAGCAGTGAGCAACAATCCCAGATGGACTCACACTGTGAATTTGGGTGCATTTCTTCCATGTTTTCATCAAGGATTCATCATTTTTCTTTTCCCACCCCTCCGGCAATGCTAGCTTCCACATGCCTTTCTTGATTTAATGTGACAAAGGTTGTGGTGACATCCTAGGGGCTGCTGACTAGTCAGCTGGTGAGTGAACTTCAAAGGCCTATTGACACAGCTGCACATCCCTGGCCCAGCCAGGCGCCAGGGGGCAGGCCTGCCTGAAACGCTGGAGCTACCCCTGGAGAGCAACAGACCCAACCCAGGGTACAGACACACTCTTGAAGCACTGCTATTTAATCAATAAAAATTCAACGTACAAAAGCATGCTGATTCTACTAAATGAGCTTTGGAGTTTGAAAACTATAGACCTGAATCTTGGCCTGATCCATTTTCTGTCACTGTAGGGCTCTGCTCACGGCTGACATCTTATTGCAAGCAATTGCCCTGCAGCCAAACTGCTGGTTGTTTTCAAAAGTATTCTGAACCCTCTGAGATAATCCTTTAAGGATCTAGAGACACAGAAAGACAGTAAGCTGTGAAGTAGGAGATTGATCCCAGTTCACTAAATGTCACTTTTCCTGGTTTCCAAGGGAAGCTCAGCATTAGTGTAGAATCATACAACATTCAGAAAATCAAGTAATCAAGTCTATTCTTGACTTGCATTGAAACAAATGCAGTGCACAGGAGTTGAGGGACTTGTCTAAGATCACACAGTGGAAACCCAGAAGCTAGCAAGAGACTTGAGCATATCAACAAGACTATTTCTTGACAATAGCAGTTAACACTTTCAGACTATAATTTTTACAAACGTTGCCTAGGTTGGTCCCACACCACAATGAAGTATATGTCACAGACATTGCCAGCTCTTTTCTTGGAGGAGGAAACTGTGGCTCCAATACTAAGATGCAAAGCAGTAGGTATCAGAGCAGGAGCTAGAGCAGGAGTCTTCAGATTCTAGTCAGTTGGCAAGCATTATTAGCTGAATCTAATCCTATGGCCTGGTCTGTACTGAGAGAAGTGAAGAGATCTGTGTGTGCTGGGAACAGAGACAGGAAAGGCAATACTTACCAAGATAGCAACTAATAAAAAAATCTTAAATTATGATGCACTTACCAATGCTAGTGACAGATAAGAACACGCCCTCTTAAAGTATGTTTCTTCTTCGAAGTATCTTTCTCAAGCATGTCTGTAAATGAATGCTTAAAAATATATATGTAAAGCAGAACTCTAGGTGCAAGGCTTCTAAAGACAGTGGGCATTCCCCCCACAGCTGAGCACTGAGCACAGCTGCACCTGCAGTAGGGGCCTGTGGGAGGTGGGGAGAGATGGGGAGGACACAGATTCAGATGGTTGGAAGAAATCATTTTCTGGACAAAGGTTCTTAGACATGTTCTGGCTATTGGAAATTTCTCTGGAAACAAGCAAATAAAAACAAAAATAAATATGCATATGTCTGAATTGTTTGGGATTATACTGTATGTAACAATAATGGCTGCGATTGAGTACTTACCATGTGCTAAACATTGTGCAAAGGACTTTGCATCCATTAACTCATCTAATCCTCCTGAGGACTTTCTAAGGTTTGCATTTTAATTCCCCTTTTAAAGGAAAAGGAGATGGAGAGAAGTTAAATAATTTGCCTAAGGCGGCACAGATCTAATGATGAGATGGGCTTTTAACAAGCAAGTTTTCTTTCACACCAAAATCCTGATTTTTGTCCACATCCTTTCCTAGTTCTAGGAAGGATGACTGTCTGACCAGAGGTGCCTCTCCATTTCCCAGACCCTGAGTTTCTCCAAAAACAGTCATCCATGATATAAAGCAGATATGTCACTACTATCACGATGAGGCTAACTAGCAGCCAAAAATTTGGTTAACAATTACCTTTCTCTTTGCTGATTAAAAAATATATATAATTTTATATTCTTCAATTATATATTATTTAATGCATTCAGTTGTACATTTTTATTTCAGAGACTGAATTTGGAATAAAATTTAAAAAGCACTATATAAATACTATACTAGTATTTAAAAAGCACTATAGAACTATCCATTTTGTGGGAAAATTGTAATTCATCAATAACTATAGCCACAAGTGGGTTAATTTATTCCAGCCAATTTCCATATTGATAAATGCTGTGAATTTTATTGAACATTTTCAATTAAGGCCAAGAGGAAAGCTGTCTACTTCTTTTGCAAAGCTTTTTGTCAACAAACTAGTTTACATAGGTCCTGTTCCATCTCTGTTCTCTATGACAAAGTAGCACAGTGAGCAGCAAAACTCTACCATAATAAATATGTGGGTATTGTGGGCATATTAAGTCAATTCAGATCCTGAAAACCATGACTCTAAGCGGGTATTCACAAGTGCCAAGGAGCTAGAAGAAACCATTCAGATTTAGAGAGAAGTGGGCTCTTAGAGTGGGGTAACTTCCTGTAACTTTATGGGGTAAGGGACGCCCCGGCCTAACACAGCCCATCAGAAGCCTGTTCTGTCATCCCAGTGCTCAAATCCTAGACCCATGACAGCCTGCTGAGGCTTCACTCCATGACGCTGACTGATCATTCCAGGAGAACAGGGCTGCCCCCAGAGACTCCAAAGCAGCCTTCTTGGAGGACTCAGAGAAGCAGACAATTTGTCCAATGAAGTCCGCATCTCAGGAAAAGAAAAAGAGGACGGAGAAAGGGAAAGAAAAGGAGAAGGTCATGAGTAAATCAAGACCTGGCTTTGTTGCCAGGATCCCAGGGGCAGTCATCGTGTCTGCAGCTGCACATAAGCTAGACTCGAGCAAGTGACCCATACATATGGGTTGAAAGGAGGAAAGACAACTAGGATTCCTAGGGAAGAAAATTACATAAACTATCAAAAAGTACTACAGATATAGGACATAGGAAAAAAAAAAATAACAGCAGCTCATGCTTTTTGCCAGGCCCTGTTCTACTGCTTGACTATAAACCCCAAAAGGGCAAGGACTTTCTTTCTCACTCATTGTATGTACCCACCATCTAATTCAGGGCTTGAGAGCACAGTAGGCAATTAGTATACTATTTTCAATAAGTGAATAAATAAAACCGTCATCTGGCTAAGGGAAAACAAAGCAAAACAAAAAACCATGCCATTTTAAATGGAGTGATTATGAGCTCACTTTCCTCACATCATGGAGCATCAACTATATGTCAGGCATTGAACTTGGCACTACAGATAAAGAGATTAAAAAACAAGGTACCCCGTCAGCTTGGTGGGATAACATTCTAGAGTAGAACTTTAAACAGCCAACATTCATCAAACTCCTGCTCTGGACGACCAAGAGATGAAGATGCCCGTCTCCCTGCTCTCTAGAAGCTCAGAGATGTAGGTAGGAGGTGTCTATAATAGAAGTGTGTTTACAGCATTATCATCAGGAACAGGATGTGAGGAATCTGCCCGGAGGGGATCAGACAAGTACTTTTCACTGCCAGTACTTTTCATTGCTCTTTAAGCAAAGAGCAATAATCGCTGATCTGAGAGGTTTTAGGATTCCTGCATGGAACAGGACTTTTTTATGGTAACAAATTCTCACACTAACTCCCAGGAATCTATACATACACTTCTTTAATGTCCTGGAACCTGGAAAAGTATTCTTCCAAACTACTGATAAGCACTAGATTATATGACCCTCGGTTCTATGACCATTTTTAGATTATATGCATGGTAATATGATGAGGACTGAACTGCTATAAGAGGACCCTCGATATTTTGTATTCTATTAGCCTCAAGGAATTTAAAAAGTTTAGAAGCAGTCTTTGCTCAGTACCTGGCAGCAACTGTTGCTACTGCAGCTGAGTTCATGTCTGTAAATATCTATCCAGGGCTACCAGAAGTTTCCCACAGGAAGTACAGGAGACCTTTGGGGATTTCACACACCTGGAACAAGCTCTGACCAAGGCTTGCACAGTCATCATGACCAGCTCTGCCTCTCCCACTTCTCAGTCCCTTGCGTGTATTCATCCCCTTTAAACCCTGCCCGGAATGGAGCCAGCACCATTCATCTGTAGGCTGAGTAACCAACTTATTAAAAGGACCAGGGAAAGTTCAGATCTGACTGTGAGCAGCTGCAATCCAACCCAGCACCTGGGAATTTGTGCAATTTAAAGCTCTAGACAGCTGTTTTGTGGTGGCTGTACCAAAATGTGCTGCAGAAGAAGGCCCACTGGATCAGGAAGTACAGCCAGTGACAGAAGCACATGGGAGGCAGGGGCAGTGACAGAAAGATCCAGGAACCCACTAGTAGAGCAAGTCCTTTCACGGTCCCTAATCCTGCTGGTCATAAGGGAGTCTTGCCTGCTTTCTTTTTCCCCCCACACCCATTGTGTGACTCTTTGAAGATAAGGCAAAGAGACATGATCCAGAAATCCCAAATATTACCTTTGAATCTACGTACCTCAAATGACACCCATCTCTACCTTTGATTTTTTTTTTCATAATACCTTATTTAGTGTTGAATATGTTACACAACATATCAGTCCTAAGTTATGCAACCCATAAGGGTGTCAGCACAGAGTGGACAAACTGGTCTAACTTCAGTGAGACATGGATTACACAATGTGATAAACAGAAGCAAACACACCAATATCCCCTTGGATTATGTAATTAATAACTGGAAAATATATTTGATGGAAAAATAAAAGCAATTTCAAGCTTGTCACATGGTTCTTCCTTCCAGTTTGTGCAGTAAACACAAGTTTTCAGTAGTCTTTCTTGCCCTACTGAGAATTGAGGATTGAACCCAGGGGTGTTTTACCACTGAGCTATATCTCCAATCTTCTGATTTTGAGGCAGGGTCTCATTTACTTGCTCAGACTGACCTTGAACTTGGCAATCCCCCTGCCTCAGCTCCCTCCTGGGATTACAGGAGTGGGCTATCACATCCAGCGTTGATAGTCTTATGTCTTTCTTTTATACTCATGCTGAATTTCAAATTGACACACTACAGTTTTGAACAGAACTGTTTCAGGTTGCTTTCTTTTCTAAATTACCTTTAAATGAAAGGGTCATTAAGACTTCAAAACATATCATTTCACTCTTAACAGGACTACTTTTCATCATGTTCTGTAAGTTTGATTAATGTGACAACATGGTCATGACAACTATCATTAAGCAAGAATGACATATCCCTCCTTTTCTATTTTTTTTGTGTTGGAGAAAGGGCTAAAAGTGGTTAGAAGTTGGGCTAAGGTGTCACTAATACTGCTTTCAGAGGAACTTTTTAATTTATTATTGTTAATAGTAATAGCAGGAGGAGTAATAGCAGTAGTACTGGAGATTGAACCCAGGAATTTTTTTTTTTTTTTTACCACGGAGCCACATCCCCGGCCCTTTTTTTGTTTGTTTGTTTGAGATAGGGTTTTGCCAAGTTGCTTAGGACCTTGCTAAGTTGCTGAGGCTGGCCTTGAACTTGCGATCTTCCTTCCTCAGCCTCCGAAGTCACTGAATTACAAGCATGTGCTACTGCTCTAGGCTCATGGGAACTTTCAATGGGATGTATGAACTGGGAGCAGGTAGGCTTGGATTCTAATTGTGGTTCTATAGCTAACCTTTTGTGCCTGTTTTCTTCCCTATAAAATCAGGCACAACTATTCTGTAAAGGAAGTGAGGAACAGCCCCCAGCACAATGGGAAGCCCTGAGTTAAAAAGACTTAGCTTCCAGCCCTGTCGCTCCCCATGAGACCCTGGATTTATTACAATACTCCAATATTGTACTGTATTATTGTACTCTAATATTGTACTGTATTATTGTAGATCCAATACTTTGCTTACTGAGTGGTAATCCATGTTTTAACACCTGAGTATGAAATGAGATGCCGTCTAAGAAGTATCACCAGGTGGCTGTTCACTGCATTACATACTTTACAGGTACTTGACACTCAGACATCTATAGCATGAATGGTCCTGTATCTCTAAATACCAGGCATCAAATCGGTTACTTCTAAAAAGGCCCTTTAAAGGGAGCTTATGGCTCACTAGACTCCCATGGATAAAAGCTTGGGGTGAGTCGAATAGGGCTGAATGCAAACACTGCTATAAGAACTGATGGGGGACAGGTAGAGATAATCTGGCAGATAGTGGCTAAAGCAGAAGCATCAAATGCTTGCCTTTCATTAATGCATTTATAGCCTCGCTTTGTTCCAGAAGAGTTGAACCTAACCACAGCAAGAACCTGATGCTTACTGCAATGGCAGGGGAGAGGGGGGGACCTACCCAATGACTCCAGCTATATTTTTAAATCCCAGAACTGCAGGCAGCCAATCCCCTTTGAAGTCCTTTTTGAAGTGTGTTCAAAAATGGAACTTGCCTGAAGATGGGTACTCCAGCCTGGGATGGTCACTAGAAGAGAGTCAGGAAGGTGCTAACGGTTCTGGGTGTCCACCCTGCTCACCCTTGAGGCTGCCTTCCGCAGGAAGGTAAGCCACCCCTCACAACCTAGGCCCCCAGGTCTGTGGCCAGTAGCTGCAGCTCAGCGATCCCGGCCTCAGTATTATAGCATCCCCGCCCTTATTTCGTCTAGGAAAATGTAAGGCTGTCTTGGGCTCAGAGTCAGAAATGGGTGATTCATTGATACACAAGTAAGTGATGGGACTTGGACAGCGTGTCCGCTAGCCATGCCGAATGGAGCTTAAAGACGCAAGATTACAGAAGAGGAAGAAAAGCCCAAACCGAATACTCTCAGCTAGGCGCCCCGATCTTGGTGTGGTTGGGCAACACATGTGGTCCAGCAACCGCAGCGCAGGTCCCCAGAAAAGAGGGAACGTTAGAGGCAGAGAATAGCGGAGCAAAAAGTGCGAATGCAAACAATCCAGGCTCGGGACTCGGTTTCCCCTTTTGCAAAATGAGGACTTAGAACTTGAGCGTCTCCTAACCCCACTGTTACTGTAGAACTCTACAATATATCAGGTTGATGCCGCCCGAGGCTTGGAGACCGAAAAAAAGAGGAAAAAGCGAGGGAAGGCAACAGGAAAAGAAAGAAGCGGGTATAAGACTGTGAGAGGTGAAAACGCGGTACGCCAGGGACAGGCTTGGCGGGTTTTCAGCGTTACTCCTCCTTCTCCCACACCTGAGTTCTCACGCGCGCCAAGGCCCGCGCCCAACGAGTTTGGTACCAGTAGCCAAGCTTCTCCCTCCGCACACCAGTTTCTGGACGTTGTGGAATAGATGCTGTGCAGGACAATGCACGCCTAGGATGAAAGGGGGATAGTCCCGACTAGCTCCGGAGAGCAGGTAAGCAGATCCCAGGCTGGGCAGTGGAGATAGCCCCAGTCTGGGGATCACAGAGTACCCGCGTCTTAGCCCGCGAATCCTGGGCAGGCCAAATTTCATTCACCAATTTTAGCAAGGGTAAGGGGTGTATGCAAAAAAAAAAAGAAAGAAAAGAAAAAAAAGTTGCAGAACTTTTCCCCCAACTCGTCTTGGAGGCAGGACTAGAGGGCGGTACCTGCACCCTGATTCGCGGGCGGCTGGTGTGGAGAGGCTCCCATTGGCGCGCGGGGCCCGGGGCCGGGAAGAGCGGGCTGCGTGGGGGAGGGGAGCGGCCCTCCCAGCCCGCGGGATCGGCTCGCGCCGGGAGCGGGTTAATTTCAAATCCGGGGTTTGACTGCTCCAGGACGGTCACACTCTCTCTGCCCGCCCGCCGACCCGCCAGTCCTGGTCCAGGCGTTTCCCTCCGGCACCCACCTCGGAGCGGCGGAAAGACTGACAGACCACCAGACACGCGGACTCCCGGGCCTGGGCGGGGAAAGGGTGCGGAAGAGTCCCCTCTCAGTCCCTGCCGGCTCCAACAGTGAGGTGGACTGACAGGTCAGCGGGACGCAAAGGGACACGGCACCGGGCCTGCCAGTACCCGGAGCGGGCTTCGGCGGGCGGCAGCCGCGGCGGCGGCCGTTTCCCGCCTCCCGCTCCGCCGGGGGCCGTGGAGGGAGGAGCAGAGCTCCCGCGCAGAGGGGCGGGGGCGAGCGAGGGGGAGGGGCGGGGATGCCGTGGTTCCGGGCGCGGGTTTGCCCGCGCTCAAGCCCCGCGCAGCTAAGGGGCGGTGCCGGCCACGGTCCGGCTTTCCGCGCCAAATTTTTAAATCGAAGGCGGAAGGTCCGGCCCCGCCCCTAGTGCCGTCAGCCAATCGCAGGCCCGCAGCTATCCCTCTGATTGGACGGCAGTCGTTGCCGTGGAAACCATGAGGATGCGGTCCGGGAACTGTCTGGCCGGCGGCGGGCTGGGCGGCCTCCGGGGGAGGTGCTGTTGGCCTGCAGGAGGGGGAAGTACTTCGGGCGCCTAGCGGGTGGCGGGCAGGAGGACCGTACCTGGTGGCTTTACTGAGCAAATGCAGCTTTCCTTGATGGAGTCGAGCATCGTGGCGTGAACTCGCTACCTGAATAGCGAATACATCGAACTCTGTATCTTTAAGGAAGTCTATTCCAAAGAAAAAAATCTTAACCAGAAGGCGCTCTTTAAATGCCCAGCAGTACCCTTGGAGCTTAGGTACTGAATTTGGAAGTTTCATATCGCAAATCCCCAAGACTTTACTGCTGAGCATGTGCATGTGTGTGCAAGGGGAGAAATTCCGGCATCTAGATGCAGACTCGTGTCTAGATACTTGGGGTCTTATGTGCTCAGCCGGAACCTGGGCTCGTGCGCTCAGTCCGGAGCCCTGATCTGTGGACAGGTGGGTGCTTGCTATAGTGAACTTGCCGCCGCCGTAGAATGGCTTCTCTGAAGATGGGAAAGGGCTGTCACTGGGAATTTTGTGGGTTAATTAAAATCTCATGACAGAAGATGGGTTTTATGAAGGAATTTATTGATGTTGGGAGTTGTTCTCCCAGTGGTGGTACTATCTTCTGGAGATCGGGAATAAAATATAAATCCAGTTTGTCGTTTTTCATTAGTCTTTGTTTCCGTGGCCTCTTGTGTCCCTGAAGGGGAAGAAATTTTTAGCAAATCTACGAGTGCATATTTTCCCTAATTTTTTTCTATTTCCTTTTTTTCTTTAAGGATATTAAAAATTTTAATAGAATTGATTGGACTACTTGAATCATCAGGATTTGGGGAGGAACTCTGGATTTTTCATTTTAAAAGAAACACTAAATGTTTGAGAAATTAACAGAATGGAGAACGAAAAGGTACTTTGTAGCGTCATCATCTTTTGCAGTTTTAAATGAAGTATCATCCTGATTTAACTCTAATTTTTCATTCTCCTCTGTCTTTCTGATGTCACCCCTTTTTGGTTAGCCTTTGCAAAAACCCAGAAGGAAGGAAATTTTAATTTTTGAAGGAAGGTAGTGTTGCCCAGGGTAAAAGTAATCTTTCTATTTTAATGGTTTCATGGAAGTTGCAGGGAGACAGAAAAGACATTTTTAAGAATAAAATTTGTGAGTTCATTATATTTCTGAGGATTCTTAAGGCAGTTGGTATTCAGAAAGGATATTTGACATGATTTGATATTGGATTTGTTTTTAAGATAATTTTCTACCAATTGTCAGCTTCTCTAACTATCAGGGCTCAAAATTCTGTTCATGAATAAATATTTTGGAAAATTACAGAGAAATTGTCAGTGGAAGTGTCCTGACTTGGTGTCCAGCTACTGATAGGTTAAAAAAGTGAACTGAAAGTTTACTAAAAGCTTTAAATGTTAGTTAAATAAGAGAATTATTATTGTTCCTGACAGTGTGAAGCAAAGAGCAGCAGTCTTTTTAGCAAAATTCCATCTGTAGGTCAGTACCTCCTGAGTTACATGCTAGCAAGGAGCCCCCACTGGATCCATCACACTAACTGCCATGTGGGAGCACCATACATGGAGCGAGAAGGTCCAGATTCCACTGTGTGTGTAACCTCCTTCAGCCTTGTGTCCTCTTCTGCTAAGTAGGAATGCAAGATTCAGGGAAGATACATATGGGAAAGCACTTAATAAATCCTTAGGTGTCACAGACATAGAAAATAGTACCTTCCATATTCCTAAAGTTTATTGAGGAATTAGTAATTCTCCCTATTCTTTCATGTATTACCATTTCAAATATTTTCTTTAAAACAGATACAGATAGGAGCTATGTGTGAAATCCCTGGTGTCTGAAAGTAGAAGTAACAGTCTCCGCTACTCTTATTTGTGAATTGCCATATTTTCTCTATCTGTAAAGTGGGAGGGTAGATATTCACAGAGCTGAATATTTCTGGTCAGAAGACCTGCACTTAGGCACTCTGAATTTCCTGGATTCTCTGGATTTCTGACCGTACACTAGCTCTCACCTTTGCTTGACTCTCTTCCGTGTCAGTGATGTTTAATCATCATGCAACACCCACTGTAGCCATTATGCTAACTGGAAATTGGTTTCTGCCTTGGAGGCTTTTACTTATTACAGTGTCAGAGTAAAAGTTGCTTCTAGGATTTGGGATTATTTAAAATTAACAGTTCTGTTAGGGGAAGACAAGTAGAGGATATATGGGAACTCTCTATCTTTGCAACTCTTCTCTAAATCTAAAATTATTCCAAAATGGAGTTAAAAAGTTGTAAGTCCTAATCAGATTTTTTTCTTTTCTTTTTTTTTATTCTTAGAACATAAGATGAAAACATTTATGTAATGCTTTTTGCAAACTTGAAAGTGAGAAATTACAACAGACAGTAGCTGTGAAATGATCATTGTAATATGCTCCTTAATCAACTGATTTCATTAGTATTTTTCCTTAGCAATATTCAATTCATTGTATGATTTTTAGAGTCAAAAGCTATCTGATAAACCCTATTTTACAATGGATTTAACTATTTACTTCTTTTGAACTAGGAAAATCTCTTTTTTGAGCCACATAAAAGGGGACTGATGAAAACACCCCTCAAAGAATCCACGAAGGTGAATATACCCCTGGCAGAGATCCAGCCTGACTTTGGTCCTTTAACCACGCCCACTAAGCCCAAGGAAGTCTCCCAGGGAGAGCCATGGACACCAACAGCCAATCTGAAAATGCTCATCAGTGCTGTGAGCCCTGAGATCCGGGACAGAGATCAGAAAAGGGGATTGTTTGACAACAGAAATGGATTACCTGAGGCCAAAGACTGTTTACATGTAGGTTTTCAGAGGACTAGAAGAGACTGGGGATTAATGTGGGGGTTTGGATCTGCTGTGGAGGTGCTGAAAATATAAAGATCACTATCCTCAGGCTGTTCATACTACTCTCAGAGTATCAGAAAGGTTTGAACCCCATAAAGCACTGGGAATTGTGAACCTTCAAGTGATTTATTTCATTATTCCCTTTCAGACTTGCCAAATAGTCTACTGGATTCCCCCCTGCCTTTTTTTTTTCCATCCCAAACTTTGCAGCTGTCCAAGCTAAGCATGTGTATAAGAGGTGTTAGTCATAAAGCACAGATGCCCTTAATAAATCTGTCAGACATTATTTCAGAATGAGATATTATTTACTTTTCCTTTAATAGGAACACTTATCTGGAGATGAATATGAGAAATCCCAACCAAGTCGAAAAGAGAAAAGTTTAGGATTGTTGTGTCATAAGTTCTTAGCACGATATCCTGACTATCCCAACCCTGCTGTGAATAATGACATCTGTCTTGATGAAGTTGCAGAAGAACTTAGTAAGTATGCAAAGAGTTTACTGAAATGGTTAATAATTAAAGTAACTTTATGGACTTAACTCCTGCAAATGCATGGTTACATAGCCAGTGTTTGTAATGGACACAAACGAGGCAATAGGGGAACTGTAAATCTCCAAAGTCCTCTTAATTGAAAAATAAAGGTGAACTGTTTCTAATTTCAGTGAACCTTAGAAGCAGGTAGATTACCTCTGAAGCTTTACAGGAAGGCAACATTGTTTTGTGACTGGTTTCAAAAACAGCTACAACTCTGAACTTTCGCCTTGGCCCTCTCCTTGAAGGGCAGCTCCTGTGAGTGGGACCCTGGCATTCAGCCACTATTAGTCTGAAGACTGATGAGTTTTCAGAATATTTTGTGTTTGGCAAGAGTTATTGTTACTCTTTTGCTTCATTCTTCGTACCTGAAGCTAGTTACAGCTAAAAAAAGCGTCAGTGGCAAATATGGAACTCTTTGGAGTTATGTAAATATCTTCATCTAAAACTTGAAGAGGTATCCATGCAGATACTGTATTTTAATATAGTTATCATTTCATGAAGAAAATATTGCTCTTCTAATACAAGTTTATAAATATCAAATATTATATGTGAATGAATAAGTCTAGCTGTGTAGTGTGTGCTCTTTAATTCAGCAGACATCTGTTGATCAACTATTGTGTGCCAGGCAACATTGTAGGAGCTTGAGATACCTCAGTGACCAAAAAAGGGCAAAGTCTGTTCTGTGAGGAATCTGCATTCTAATGGGGCATTAGATATTGAGCATGAAGCTTAATAGGTAAGTAATGGTAGTGTGTGTTAGAAGATAATATGAGAAAGAAAATCGAGGACAAGGTAAAAGGATCAGGAGTTGTGGGGGTGTGCCTTGCAATTTTAAACTAAGTGATCAGGTCAGGCTAATTGAGAAGGTGGCATCTGAGCCAGGACTTGAAAGAAGACAGGCAGGGAGCTATGAGGACATCAGGGAAAAGGGGTTCCAGGCAGAAGAACAGCTCAGGACAGGCCCTCAGGACAGGACTTATTCCACAGGTCCCAGGAACTGGAAGAGGCCACTAGGGGGCACCTCTTGAAATAGAGTTTTATTAAGCACTTTTCCCGAAAGACTAGATTTCATCAAATATTTGAACTTAAATCAATACTAAAAGTAAATTTCTGGAACAAAGAGAATCCTAACATTGCAGAATCATGAAAACTCAAGTTAACTAGATTTATGGGAGTCACAGAATTACTCCTATCACATAGTTAATGATATCTGGAATGTAGGCAAAATTAGACCCAAAAAGGAATATACTTTCCAGTTCTTTATGTGGATTTTTCAAAAACCATATCATGGTTTTGCACTTTTCTGAAATCTCAGTACTTTGAACCTATCACATGATTGTTACAGACAGGCTTTGTGTGTGTACAGGGAGTAAGGGTGATAAAATGAGAAAGTGTGGGATTTAAAGTATTAGAAGACTTAGTTTTGCCATTTCCTGGCTGTTGTTTGGAGTGAACTATTTAACTGGTCTGAGGCTCATCATTAAAGTACAGATAATAGTATCTATCTCACAGGTTCCTGAAGCGTATGGTACATTTTAGGCCCTCCCTAGTTGTTGCCTTCCTAATTTGTATTAACTTATTTGTACCCTTTGAGAGCAGGGATATGTCTTTCTCACTTTCACACTATTTGGTGAGTGTATGTGCCTCCAGTAAGTAAAATTACATTACCCAGAACCTTCTGACAAAAAAAGAAGAAATCATCCTTAAATTCTAACGCATTTTAAAAGTATGATCCTAATAACGCACAATCATGCATTCTTTGTAGATGTTGAGCGTCGACGAATTTATGACATCGTGAATGTCCTAGAGAGTTTGCACATGGTGAGCCGCCTCGCCAAAAACAGGTACACATGGCACGGGCGACATAATCTCAACAAAACCCTTGGAACTCTTAAGAGTGTCGGGGAAGAGAATAAATATGCTGAGCAGATTATGATGATCAAAAGGAAAGAGTATGAACAAGAGTTTGACTTTATCAAGAGTTACAGTATAGAGGATCATATCATCAAATCAAATCCTGGCCAAAATGGACACACAGACATGTGTTTTGTTGAACTCCCTGGAGTGGAATTTCGGGCAGGTAAGAGATGGTACTGAAAACCCCACACTGCATGGCACTTCTTGTGGGTCTCAAGAAAAGACCCCACAGAGAACACTGCTCTAAATTAGCTACTGCAGCTTTGAATGTGAAAATACTGCAGTTGTCAGCTGGATGATCAGGTGGTGGTATTTTTAGCCTTGCTACTTTAGAAGTCACTTGTCCCTTCATGAATTTTAATTCTCTAATCCTCATCCTTCTCCATAGCTTCTGTAAACAGCCGCAAAGACAAGTCCTTAAGAGTGATGAGCCAGAAATTTGTGATGCTGTTTCTGGTGTCAACGCCTCAGATAGTAAGCCTAGAAATTGCTGCCAAGATTTTAATTGGGGAGGACCATGTGGAAGATTTGGATAAAAGCAAGTTTAAAAGTAAGTGCCATGACTACCGTGGAATTTTGGACCTATTCATACAGTTTGTTACCAACTGATTTCCAAATGTATTGGGCACATACATGTCTAGTTATACTTCAAAATTTTCACTTCTCTCCAGGACCTGTGGTAGTACTGCTTTAGTTAAACTGAAGGATTCAAAGATATATATAACTATTCTTATTTGTCTGACACTTCAGCTTTATCTGATACTATAACATTGTCCCCATTTTACATAAGTAGAATCTGTACTGTCTGAGGTCTAAATGAGCAGTAATTTGTTAAGTAAGACCAGATCCTAGATCTCTGCTCTTCCACTGAGGTTGATATGTGAGGGTATAAATAGCTTAGAAAATTGTTCCCTGAAGTGACCTGCAACATGGATCGCATTTGAAAGAGGATTTTAGTCAGATTACCTGCTGTCAGTTAGAAAGGGACCATAGATTGGGTTCCTCACATACAGCTCTGTCTTCATTGCTATTCCAAACTTTGCAGAGACCTCCACAAGGAGAAAGAGTAGTGGCAAGATAAGGAAAGAAGTGGTCAGCAGATGGGGAGGGGTCTGCATGCCTTTCTGTTTGGGGCTAGCCTGGATGTGGGCTACTCCTTATGGAACCTGGCGATCTGGTAGGGAAGAACTGCCCCCAAGTAACCACAGAGGAGTGGAGATTGCATGACAGCTCCCACACAGAGACAGCTTCCCATTCTGTAAAGTTGTCCTAGTCCTATGGAAGTATATTCAGACATCTCCAGATTGATAGTGTTTAAAGACCAAATTAAGAAGAGAATGAAGGTGATAATGCTAGCAGTTGACTTGAGAGACCTACAATTTGAGAAAACATGTCCTGATGGTACTGATGGGTTGCATGCTTTTTCTGAATCACTCGATGGTTTTTAGCTCTCTATTTCACTGGTTAGTCACAGCTTTGGAAGCTATTCCAGGAACTCAGATGTGTAATTTGCTGAATCTCCAGAGAATCCAGAACCTTCTGGCATGGTTGTGAAAGAATCAATTTGTAATTTTTTATACTATCAAGGTGGAAGTGGGGCTGGGGTTGTGGCTCAGGGGTGGAGCACTTGCCTAGCATGTGTGAGACACTGGGTTCGATTCTCAGCACCACATATAAATAAACGAGTAAAATAAAGTTCTGTCAACATCTAAAAAAATATTTTAAGAAAAAAGAAGGAAGTGAACACAAAAGAGTTTTTGTAAAATACTTTTTAAGATACATGAGATTTGTAGAATTAATAAATCTGATTTACATATAAGGGCAATCTAAAAATTTACAAATTTTGTTGGGGTACAGAATTTTCCATGCTTTATGATATTAAATAAGTCTTGTTGTAAATTATCACATGCAGAAAAGCAGTATAAACCATTTATCACTGATGTTTTATTTCCATTTGTTCATAAAATTCTTAGAATATGCCCAGGATTGGTGATTTTTTTCATAAGCAGGGTGATCTCATCAAGTCACTTTTCCTTTTGCAACTTGTGCTGTTGTCATTTCAAAATTCAGGACCAGCAATAACTGTCTTTTAAATATTTAAAACTACTCTTTTGTTTTAATTAAAGCAGTATCACTAGAATAACTTAAAAGGAGTTAGATGTTTCTGTCTGACATTGATGGTTGGGATAGCTCCTAAAATATACATGAATTTCTTATGAAGCATAATCCTTTGATCTTTCATTATTCTATTAAGTGGCATATATACTTTTTTTTTCCAGCAAAAATTAGGAGGTTGTATGATATAGCTAATGTTCTGAGTAGCCTGGATCTTATCAAGAAAGTTCATGTTACAGAAGAAAGAGGTCGAAAACCAGCTTTTAAATGGACAGGCCCAGAAATTAGTCCAAATACCAGTGGTATGTATTTTTCTTTCATTCTTTGCTGCTTTTTTTGGATTAATGTGCATCTACATAGATTCTCCCTTCCCGTTCCTACCCATACCCCACATGAAAAGGTCATAAATAAATGATTGAAAAAAACAAGGATGAGTGCCAGTATAGAAAGTTGGCTACTGATTCCATCAACCTGAGGTCCATAACCACCCTCCCCACTGTGTACACGAAGTAGAATTTATGTGTGAAGTGATTTCATCAATTCAAGGCACTCAGAGCATACAATACTACTGCTGTGTATGCGGCTCAGTGACCACAACAAGTCTTGTGCATCAAGAATATGAAATTAGTTTATTCTGGTTTCAAGGTAGAAATTCTAGTTCTCCTTTCAAATCTGTGAGGCTGACATTTTACATTCCACCAAAGATCCTCATCCAGAACCACTGGACCTTGAGATCTTGTTTGGAGGTTCTAACAGGGAAGGAAGCACAGCTACTCATATGCCCTTGACTGAAGAATGGTTCTCCTCTATCAGGGAAGGTTGTCCTCTTCTACCAAGCATGCAGCTTCAGAAGGGATGCACATGAGGGAGCAATGAGGGAGGAAGGGGACACCCACCTGGTCACCAGATCAGCCTAATCAACCCTAGCAATGAATGAAGTGACAGATGTTGCAGCCAAATCACCCTCACATCCCGAACCCCTGAAAAATAGCAGGAACATGGACCATGAAAGGAGAGGGAGACTTAGGTTGTAGCTCTGCCACTCAATAGCTGTGTGGCTTCAGGCAAGTTACTTCTCTAAGACTCAGTTTCCTGTGAAATGGGAGGAACATCAACTTTGTAGAGTTCTTATAATTTTGGATGTGATTTTAAGGAGAGATCTTTTGGTGCAAAAATTTGGAATACAGGCTCTGGGGCTACACTGACCAGATGAGTCAATGCCAGCTGAGAGACCTGGAGTCATGGGTTAAAATCAGTGTGTCCGTGCTCTGATCTCTGGCAGAGATGCATTTCCTTAGAAATACCTGCCTCCTGGAACTTGTGTGAGGATCACCATATTTCATCAGCTTGAACACACCACTGATTATAAGATGCACACTTTTTCAATAATGTAATCAATAATGATTACACTCAAGCACACCACTTATAAGGTACAGACTCAGTATCTACAAGTTCCACATCCCCAGATTAACCAACTATCGGTTGAAAATATTTAAAAAAAAAAAACAACTTTTTTTGTTGTCTGTACCAAACATGTACAGATGGTTTATGTATCCTTATCTCCCAAACAACATAGGAAATTCATACCAAATTACCTCACCAAATATAGTAATATAACAACGATTTACATAGCATTGTACAAGTAATCTAGAGATGATCGAAAATATCCAGGAGGATGTACATAGATTATATGCAAATTCTATGTCATTTTATGTAAGGGACTTGAGCATCCTTAGATTTGTGTGTTGAAGAGGGATTCTGGAAACAATACCCCTGGGACATTGAGGGAGGGCTATAGAGTGACTTCACTGATACATCATGGAACACATAGTTGGTGTTCTGTAAGTGTTACCACCTTTATTTCATATCACAATGAAGCCAAACCACTTATACTTTAATACACTGACCTTTCCGTTTCAGGCTCCCGCCCAGTCATTCCTTTTGCCACCTCTGATTTGGAAGTAAGGCGGTCTGCAAAAGAGAACTGTGCCAAAAACCTCTTTTCCACACGTGGGAAACCAAACTTTACTCGGCACCCATCTCTTATCAAACTGGTAAAGAGTATAGAGAATGATCGGAGAAAGATAAATTCTGCTCCCAGTAGCCCTGTCAAGTCCAACAAAGGTATGTTTTTCATAATATCAGGACTCTGCTAGGAAGAATTCCTTTTTTTATATGATTGCTTTTAGCATATTTGATCCTTGCAATACATGTTAAGAGAATTGTTTCAATATCCATACCCAACTCCTCAAACTTATAAGCCTAACTTATATAGGAATTCAGGAATATAAAGTAATTTGTAGCCAGACGTTCTGGCATATGCCTGTAATCCCAGTGACTCAGGAGGCCGAGGCAGGAGTATTACAAGTTTGGGTCAGCCTCAGCAACTTAGTGAGGCCCTAAGCAATTTAGCAAGACCCTGTCTCAAAAATGAAAAAATAAAAAAGGATAGGGATGTGACTCAATGGTAAAGTACCCCTGGGTTAAATCCCTGGTACCCTGGGCTTGTTGTTTAATTGCCATGCAACATTGGGGCAGAGGCATGTTCCTTTGATTTCAGTGAGGTTTCATTTGCCTGAACATTTATTCTTTAGATTTGCCCACTTTCTCCCTCTTTCTGTTTCACCAGCTGAGAGTTGTCAGAATTCTACATCCTTCCCGAGTAAAATGGCTCAGCTCGCGGCTATTTGCAAAATGCAGTTAGAAGAGCAATCAAGGTAGGTTGGCAATGCTCTTTTGTAACAGGATCAATTATTTTTACATTGCATTAATAGAATTGCTTACTTCATGTGAGAATAGGCACTTACCTTGGAAACTAGAGAGAGAATCATTTCTATATCTCCTACTCAGTCATTATAGGAAATATGACTAGAATCATAGAAGTATGGCTTCAACCTCAGGCTCAGAGTGGTAGGACATTTAGGAGAAAACATATTTCCACTGTGTCATGTTTTAAATCTTATCTTTCAGTGAACCCAGAAAGAAAGTGAAAGTACAGCTAGCAAGATCTGGGCACAGCAGAACAGGGACTCTCCTGGACACCCCAACGAATGCTGAGTTGGAGCTGACAACACCGTCCCTCATCCAGCCCCTGGGGGTGGTCCCCCTAATCCCTAGCCCATTGTCACCAGCAGTGCCTGTAATCCTACCTCAGGCCCCTTCAGGCCCATCCTATGCTATCTACTTGCAGCCCACCCAAACCCAAACCATGACGCCACCCCAAGGACAGAGCCCACCAGTCTGTCCCACCCACTGCTCTAAAGCTACTGGATCAAAAGACTCCACAGATGCCACCACTGAGGCCACCAATGATGCCACAAAGTCCAGTGCCTCCTCCAGACCTGGAAGCTTGCTGCCAGCACCAGACAGACAAGGAGCGAAGAACCGAAACAGGGAGGCAGTTGGAGAAAAAGGCTCAAAGAGGGCAAACATGCTCGAGGACAGTGGTTCCAAAAAGAAATTTAAAGAGGACCTCAAAGGACTTGAAAATGTCTCCACAGTAAGTAGAACCTCCAGTTGTGCTTTAAAATGTTAGGAATTCCCTGGTTGACTAAAGGAGAATTTGGTGGCTTGTGAAATTTATCAGAGCAAAGAGCAGTCTTTCGGAAGACAAGGAACTGTTCCTTAGCATCCCATAATTCAAGTGAGGCCCCAGACAGTTAAGCTCCTGACAGGGATGATGGCAGGGCCATTTTTAACCTTTGGAGGAAGGAATTACTTACTCTCTTTTTAAAGCAACACAGGTGGTTGTCCTTAAGTTCATTTCTCCATCACACACTGGAATGCAAACACCTGTCATGAAGGTCATAAATAATTTACAAGCAGACATAACCCCAAGTGGATGGATACACAGGGTTCCTCTAACTTTTTCTTTCTGAGTCATTCCTCGATATTTGTTCCATATCATGCAACTGGCATCTGTTGCCTAGAAAATAATTTGCACCCCATTTTTACTCTACCTCAAATTTAAACCACCTTTTCTATTTTGTATAAATAGAACAATCAAACTATCTTGACAAATTATAGGTATGTTAGGTGCATTGCTTTCTACAGGTGTTAACATTCTAGATACTTTTTTCCTGGGAGAGATTAGTGCAAGAAAGAATTAGTATTTATTGGATGCCTACCCAAATGCCAGATAGCATAGGTATTATTTTTACATACATTGTCTCATTATCCCCTCTTAGGACAATTATATACGAAAGACAGTATCATCAAATAAATACCATTAAATATAAAAGCAGAAGTTAATCTTTCATTTTGCTCCTGCTGTTAATTGAAGTTATTTTGCTTCTCTACATCTTATTTTTCTTCAACATAAAGAATTTATTCCACCAATTTTCCTGCTCACCTACTGGGTGGAAAATGCTCTGGATCACATCTAACCCAGCACCTGCTTTTGGTGGTGGTAGCTCCTGAGTATTTGCCCCATGGCCATATTACAGTTTTTGTGGGATTAAATGAATTTATTACATGATGATATATATAAACGGGTTTGTGATCCTTTTAAGACACCATATCAGCTGAAGGGCATTATCTGTAACTATTGTTATTAAGGAAGCTTTAGAGTCTGTCAAATCTTCCCTGAGGATGGCCTCATGGAAACCATTCAAAACATCTATTATCTCACACACTATCGTTTTGCATTTAATGTGCATGCTAGGGGAAAATCACAAGGCTGTCTTAATTCAATTTTCTGGGAGGTCCATAATCTCTTTGGGCCAATGGTTATGATTTAATGATGGGCTCCTGTTGCTCCTTAAGTTATTCAGGATTAGTGTTTTCAGTGTGTAGGTCCCCTGCTTCTTTTTGTTTCATCTCTGTGACTTCATTTTGAACAATTTCTTTTTAGCATAGACTGAAGAGAAGAAAATGAGAAATTCATGTGTTCATTTGTTCAACAAATATTTACTGAGAATCTGCAGATGTGGGGGTAGATGGAAGACAGTGTGCAAATAAGCACAGACATCAGATAGCAAATGATAAGAATGAGAGAAGATGAAGCAGATTGAGGTGATAGGAAGCAGAATGAGAGGGCAGTTGTAGGCTAGAAGAGATGAGGTTCAAGTGGAAATATGACACATTCACTCATTCTACTAAGTTAATAGATCTAATATTTTTTAAAAATAGAATTTCCATTATAGGTTAAACAATTTTGTAATGTAGTTTGTTGAAAATTGAATAATGATTATTATGAGCATCCTACAGGCTTTACTAGACTTGAAAGAGTTAAACCAGCAACCATAATAACTTGTGCCTGAGAGAATATAACTAAAGATAATAGCAGTTATGTGTAAAAGGCCTAGATCTACCCCTTAAGAATCCTCTAAAGCAGGGGATGTGGCTTAGTGGTAGAGCATTTGTCTTGCATATGTGAGTCCCTGGACTCAATCCCCAGCTCTGGAAATTTTTTTTTTTTTTCCTGAAGCTTTCAAGGTACAAAGCATCTAAGAAAGAAAATTTAAATCTTGTGGTATACTTTTAGCTTTGTAGATTTTGAATTCACTAGTTCCCAAGAAAAAGACCTATTAAGAGCCAGATCAAAGTGTGGTCTGTTGTTTTGACAACAGAGAGAAGAAAAGTCTGAAGGAAGATAAAAGAAGGCCCCTACTTGTAAGAGATGCTTTTTAGCTTTCCTCAGCACCAAGCACAGTGAGGCGAAAGCAGACTTTTCAGGCAGTTCAGCCACCCACGGAGACTTTGTGTTCGATGAAGTAGGGCCATCTAACAAGCAGAGTGGGAGGTACATGCACCTTGACACACAGGCCTTTTCTATATGGAGTATTAGTACTTTATGACCTGGAGCTTTTGGTCAATGATGTTTGGGTCTCTCATATGAATTAATCTCTATTCGTTTTTCATCTGTCATTTTTCAACTGGTGTGGTTTAGTTTGCATGTTCTATAAGACTACTTGGTAACATCTGAGCAAGCAGTACTGAAAAGAAGTACCAGAAAAAAGTCTATACTTGTACAGTTCCTTTGTTCTAAATCAGGGGTCAGCAAACTTTCTGTAAAGGACTTGACAATAAATTTGGTTTTGTGGGACATACGGTCTCGATTGTACCTACTCAACTCTGCCACTATAGAAGGGCAGCCATTAAGACAATAGATAAATGATTTGACGTGGCCGTGTGCCAATTAAACTTTCTTTACAAAAAAAAAGAGGGTAGGATATGGCCATAGACCATAGTTTGGCCACTCCTTTCTCTGACTTAACATTGCTTAAAATATTTTTTTTTGACTATTAGTCCTCCTTAATAGCTTACCAAAAACTTAGTTGCCAAATAGTCTGGGAAACGCTACATTCAGTATACCCCGCTTGGAGATTAATAATGCATGCTATCATTAAAGTTTCTTGAAAATTCTCTTTGTTTAAGTATTTCCCAAACATATTTGACCATGAACCAAGTAATACCTGTTTGGGTCCTCAGGAACTAGGGTTCCTCAGAATATTCTTTGGGAAATATGATTGTATATAATTCAAGAACAGTCAGGTAGTCAGGTAATGATCCAGCAGTGCCGGATGTAATGTTCACCTGCATTAAACTGGATCCTTACAGCACCGCATAATAGCAACAAGTCTGATGGCAGGAGTTAGGATGTCAGTGTGAGGGTGATACATTGCGTGAGTCCTAACCCTAAGCAGACTCAGGTGGCGTTCAAGAAACAGATGCTAAGTGCTGTGCTGTTTACCTGTCATCCCAGCTACTTGGTAAGTGGAGGCAAGAGGATTGCAAGGTCAAGGCCAGCCTGGGCAACTTACCAAGACCCTTTCTCAAAACAAAAAAATTTTTAAAGGGCTCAGGACGTAGTTCAGTGGTAGAACTCTTGCCTAGTTTAATGCCTGGGTTCAATCCCCAGCACTGCAAAAAGGGAAAAAGAAAAAGAAACAGAGACTTTATATTATTCAGGACAAGCATTGGAAAGGTGGGAGGGACACCATCCTCTAGGAACAAACCACCAGATATTAACTGGATATAAACAACAACCAAGGCATATTGACCTGGAAGAGGAACATGACCCTTTTCTTCCTATAGGATTTGTGTAAGACTAAATCCTTCCTTTTTGTTTTCTAGACCTTGTTTCCATCAGGATACCTAATCCCCCTCACCCAGTGCTCATCCCTGGGGGCAGAATCAATTTTGTCTAGTAAAGAAAACTCAGGTGCACTTTCCCCAAACCACAGAATCTATGGCTCCCCTATCGCAGGTGAGTGTAGGCAAAGGACTGGTCAAACTTGAATCAGTCTCAAGTTCACTTATGCCTTGTAAACTTCTCAGAAAATGCCTGTGCTTCTAAGATATCTTCCCCTCTTTTTCCCCAGGTGTTATTCCAGTGACATCCTCTGAACTCTCTGCTGTTAATTTTCCTTCTTTTCATGTAACACCTTTGAAGCTAATGGTCTCACCAACTTCTGTGGCAGCTGTACCTGTTGGGAACAGTCCAGCTCTCGCTTCGACCCACCCCATTCCCATCCAGAACCCAAGCTCAGCCATTGTGAACTTCACTCTACAGCACTTGGGACTCATCTCCCCCAGCATGCAGGTGTCTGCCAGTCCTGGGTCTGGAACTGGTACCATTCCTGTGTCCCCAAGGATAGAATCAGTTAGTGTTGTACCCGAAAATGCAGGCTGTCAGCCAGGAAGGACCACCAGTTATGACTCACCAGTTCCAGGCCAGAGCCAACAAAATGGACAATCAGTTGCTATGACAGGGGTTCAACAGGTGAGAATATTTCTGTATAATTTAATTATTCCTTTAAGTTGTTTGTTTGTTTTGGTACTAGGAAGTCAAGCCAGGGGTGCTCTACCACTGAGCTACATCCCCAGCCCTTTGTATTTTTTATATTGAGACAGAATTTCACTAAGTTGCCCAATCTGTCCTTGAATTTGCAATCCTCCTTTCTTGACCTCCAGGGATTACAGGTGTGCACCACTGTGACCTTGAGTTATTAAGTTACAAATATTTATATCATAGGAGATTTACTTTTGCTTTCCTCTGGAGAGAGAGAGGATGAAAGAGTAAGAAGTTGAAGGCCTCTCTTCCTTCCAGACCCACAAAGAGGAGCCCATATTATTGGGTTATCATGAGATTTCTGTCTTCCCTTACCAAAAATAATTGAGAATATATAAAACTCATTAAGGCTTCCCTAGCCAGTTTTAGGATATGCTAGTTTCCCAACATGTGATACATTCATCCAGTCCAATCTTCTGAGTCTGCCAGGGTATATGTGTCTCTGGATTTAACTCCTTTTCCATGTCTCTCTTTCCAATCAGCCCATTCCTGTGACACCCAAAGGGTCACAATTAGTGGCCGAAAGTTTCTTCCGTACCCCAGGTGGACCAACCAAGCCAACCAGCTCATCCTGCATAGATTTTGATGGTGCTAATAAAACATCCTTTGGAGCCCTCTTTGTCCCACAGCGAAAACTGGAAGTCTCAACAGAGGATGTCCACTAATTGACAGATGTTGGCTTAATATAATTTTCTGAAGAGTTATTTAATAGAAGATGTACACAGACTGTTTTGAAGAACATAATCTCTGAAAATACTGTAAATACATTGGGGTTTCCTCAATGTCAAAGCAGATACTTGTTTTCTTATATATACACGCACACAAAACAAATATAATTGTACAATGCCAAGTTCAGCCATCAGTCTTATAAAATAAAAGTCAATGTTGAACTAAGGTATATTAACTTTTGGGGTAGGGAAGATTCATTATTTCAGTTGTGCCTATACTATTATGCAAAGTAACTGTATTAAAGTTTACTTCCCTTTAAGTAAATGTTTAATATGCCTAAAATGGCATTCTCTTAAACTTTTTGCACAAAGACAATGCTGTGTAATGTATAATGTTGTATTTTTACATAGGATGACTATAGCTATATTTTTTGTAATTCCTTTAATCCATTGTTGCAGTATGTCTTTGTAGAGTTTGCAACAATCCTCAATCAAGTCTATGGAAAAATTATTTATAAAATGTATTTTTAATCATAAGTTGTTCAAATTAAAACTTTTCTAAAATGTAGTTAACATTTTCATTTGGCCACCTAGGGCACTGTTGGGAAAAACTTAAAATTTATCTAATCTCAGAGGCAGATTCTTGATAAGAAGAATATATCCTGGGTTCCTTTTGATATGCAAAGTTCATACAAAGTTTCTGCATTCTTCCCCATTCCCCTCCTGTGACCTTCAATATTGCTTGGAATCCTGAACTTGGCTGTGGAGAGGTTGTTGCTTTGCCAAGGACACCCCACTAAGTCCCATGTCCTTCCCACCACACTGGGGAGATGAGAGATGAAAGAGGTACTCCCTGCCCTGGCATGACCAACCCCTATCCCAGGCCTGCTGCTGTCCACTGAGGAAGGTATGCCACCAGTCCTCTCACCACATCTGGATGGTCCTGCTCCATGGACAGGAGAGTAGCAATAAGGACTCTAATTTCCTTGACACTACACCTCCATGAGTTCCATGAAAAGGAATGAGCTACAATCTGTTGTGCATCTGCTTGTTATGGGACAAAAACTGCATCTTGAGAATTGACAAGAGCCTTCCCTGAGCAGGTTTTTTTTTTTTTTTTTCTTTTTTTGGTGAGATACTGGGGACTGAACCCAGGGGCACTCTACCACTGAGCTATATCTCCAGCCCTTTTTATTTTAAGACAGGGCCTCATTAAGTTGCCCAGGGTTGCCTTGAATTAGTAATCCTCCTACCCCCCCTCCCAAGTAGTAGCTAGGATTACAGGTATGTGCCACCAGACCCAGCTAAATGGCCCCTGCCTGTAAGGTGCTTGCTAATAGTTGAGAAAGACATGAAAAAATTAAGCATTTCCGGGCAATAAAGAGAAGATAAGTTGCCAGTGGATGAAATACACAAAATATGTAGCTCAATAGAGCTACTAGGTTTAATTGCATACAGAACCATGAGAGAAACACCAGCCCAGACAGGTCACTATGGCTCTGAGGAGGTGGGGGTCATGTTCTCCCTTCTCTGGGGAAATCAGATGCACAGGAAGAAAGGAGGTGTATTAGATTCTGAGGCAGCTCTGGGGCCTGTCTGCCCAGTCTGCCACTCTGACAGATTTGTGAGGTTGCCCCTTGATCACCACCTCCTAGTGTCCTCACCCAAGTGTGATCCCCTCCCTGAGTGTGAGTGAGACCTGACTTGCTTCTAATCAATAAGCTGTAGTAAAAGGGGTAGGAGTGTATGATTATATGGTTATGTGATTGTATTACATGAGTTATAGTGCCTGACCCACTAGAGTCTCTATGCCTTGATGACTTCAAGAAATCAAACAATGTGAGAATCCACGGCAATGGATGGTGGGAAGCCTGTTGGAGCTAAAAGTCAACTACTGCCAACAACCAGCAAGAGACTGAAATCTCAAGTCCTATCCATAGATACAAGGACTGAATTCTGCCAACAACCTGATTAAGCTTAGAGCAGATCTTTCCTGAGTCAAGCCTTAGATGAGATAGCAGCAACAACTGCAACCATGATTGTAGCCTCATGAGACATTAAGCCAAGGAACCAACTAGGCCATGCCCAGACTCCTGACCCACAGAAATGGTGAGATAATACATGTGTGCTGTTTTAAGATGCTAAGTTTATGCTAATACTGTTAAGTAGCAACAGATAACAAGTACAGCCATATAACCCACCAGTGTCCACAAATATCTTCTTCCTGTTTGTTCTGTTATTGTTCATTGGTTTTATAGGCATTCATAGAAGGAAACAGTGGGACATGGTAACCCCAAAGGCTTAAATGGAAGAACACTCTACTCATTTCTACAGCTAGAAGCAACTTTAAAGATGCTGGGTAATAAGCACAGTAATGGACAAAGTTATCTGCCCAGCATGCAATTTATTTTCCCAAATTGCTTCTTTATTTCCTCTTCAGGAATTTCATTTTCCACACTGGATGGAGCACAGTAGACTATAATTGGAGACCCACCCAGTGCCGAGCAGGAATGATCTTCGTGTCCTGCCCAAACCAGCCTCCATGGAATTAGATGTTCCATTTCTTGATAGTCTTGCCATTCTGTTTCTGTAGCTGGGGTTCCTACTTTGCAGCCTCCACAAAGGTATCTGCCCATGTTCACACCTGAGTTTCAGCCATTAGCTGATTCTCTGAACCTTTGCTATCCTTCTAATAGGTATCTATTGCTTGAAGTTGCCAGTCATTTCTGTGACTTTACCAGATCACAGAGGGAAACCAGGGCCAACACTTCCCACTTTTGAGACCAGTTTAGCTCCCTGCACTCTGGGCCCAGTAAAATCCTGCCAAAGAGTAAACAGAGGAGGCCTTCAGAAATTTTTCTCTCTCCAGAAAATGCAAGTAACTCACCTACATTCAAGTAATGTAAAACACCAATTCAAATATCTAAAGGGGAATTAGTTGAAATCAGAGATAGAAGAAACCCAGAAACTAGAGCAACAGAATTGATGCAAAAAAAAAAATTTTTTTTAAACCCACTTTAAAGCAAATTCCTTCAGCCTTGTCCTTTTCAAGTGATTAGTGTTCCTGCAGATAAAGGATAAAGAGATTTTCAGAACTTAAAGCAGATAAGCTGTCTGAGCAATCCTATTAATTATATAAGAGCGTGTGGGTTGACTGCTGATTCTTTACAGTATTTATCAATGACAGGTAGTTTTCAAATCTTGAGGGTCTAAAATAAAAGATAAGCTCAAAGAAAACCATGTCATTACTTTGGGTTGAAAAAACATCAATCAATCTCATAATTGACTTTTAAAGTGGTTTTACATCTCAATGTCCCACTTGAGTGAACTCAGTCAATGACTTGCTCAATTGGATCAGTAGCTAAGTGAGGATTTGTCATGATTGTAGAAAAATATAGGTAGGGAGTATATTATGTTTCCTCCAGTAGATTAACAACATTTCTGAAAGACACTGTATACAGATAGTCTTCAATTTACAATCCTATAACTTAATGACTTTTTTTACTTTATTAGGGTATGAAAGCAATACACATTCAGTAGAAACTGTACTTGAGTTTTGATATTTTCCTGGGTTAGTGACAAGCTGTATGATACTTTCTTGAGATGGTGTGCAGCGCAGCAAGCCATTGTTTCACTCAGTGATGAGATCCCAAGGGTAAACAACTGGCATCCTACACAGTACTGTGTTACTAACCTATGGTGTTCAGCAGGGGGTAGGAAAATTAAATGCATTTTCAACTTAAAGTATTTTCAATTTATGACAGATTTACAGGGATATAATCCAATCCCATCACAAGCAGAAGAGAACCTGTATATTGAATTCTATTTATAAAGTATTTATTCGGTTATTATATACTATAACACTCTGTTGTAAAACACAATGTCTATCATCCTACTTTAATAAAATATCCTCCATGTATGACTCTTCTAAAAGTTTACCCTGAATGAAAACATGTTCATTTCAATTAGTATGGATTAAAATCTTCCTAAAATTGTATAATGCAGTTCTCCAATTCCTGAACAAAATACTATGAATATAACCCTTTTGTTCAAGTTTCAGAAATTCATGAACATAGTTTTTTTGTTCAAATTCAACCAGCAATCAGACCATCTATCATACAATAATGCCTCCAGGGGCTATTAAATGTGTTGGTCTATATTCTCCTAAAACTAATGACTCAGAATGTTATGCTTTTTAATCCCATTTCTTATGGCTCTTGGTCTCCAACTTTGATAACAGCTTCTACTTGCCTTGTCCTTCTACTGTGGTGATGAATGTCTGTCTTCTAATACTGGAAAACTGAAGGATTCCAGAGGAATTCATGTTACCAAACACTTTTATAAACCATTCCAAGCTAGTTGATGTCTATGTAATCACTCAAGGAGGGCTCCATTCCTCTCCCATGGGGGATAGGGACATAATGTCAGATGCTTCCCTTGGCAATCAATGGCTCTATCTCTGTTCACACAAAACAAGCCTTACTAATACAGGGAATCTGTGACCATGATGGAATACCAGGAATGCTGAATATAAATTATACACCTGTTTTTTTTTTATCAAGATCTAACACTTAGACAATAAGAACATTTCTGTACAGAGATATTTTGAAAAACAGGATGTGTCCTAGGGGAAGAGAAGGACTTGGGAGACATAAGGAATAAATTTTATTGAGGATCTACTATTACACTGAGTTCAAAACAAAATTACAAGGTAGTTATCATCAGCCCCACTTTGAGGACAATAATTTCAGAAAGTGAGAGGATCACATCTCAGTCCCACAGTAAGCACTGGCCAACATGAGAGTACAAAACGTGCCTGGCGATAAAGTCTGTGCTGATTCCACCACCTCACACTGCAGAGCCCAGTCATCGTGGAGCTGTCACTCATTTTGAGACTGAAGAAAAAGAATGATTCCAGATTGTTCATGACAAATGGGAATGGCACTTAGTAGCACTAATTCCCAGTCGTGACAGCTGTTGCTATTTCGGGCTCTTTACCTGTGGTGATTTATTCTGAATCAAATTGCTTAAGTCTGAACAACATTTCAAAAAAACCCTTTTTGTTATGGTTGTGTTTCTAAATTGGTCCAATGAGGAATGTGCAGTAGGTGTTAAAAGAGAAGTGAAGCAACTACTATTACTCTCTGGGGTTATTATAATTTGATGCAGTGACATACATAAAAGTATCCCTGGGCTACAGCTTGACATTGCTGTCCTTCACTTGTCCACTTCCTCTGCCGGAGCACAGGTTCTGCAGCCCTGTCACCAGAAGTTTTGTTATTTCTCTACCACCAGCCCCTCTTTGGTGGCTGGACTTGCTTCTCAGATTGGCTGGTTCATGACTCCTCTGGTCCTTCAACTTGTCTTTCAAATCTTCCCTTCCCTGGCTCCTCCCACAACTGTGTAAGGTCTAATTCCTAAGTGATTCAGCTTTCCTAATTAAAACCTGACTAGGGCTGGGGTTGTGGCTCAGTGGTAGAGCACTTCCCTGGCATATGTGAGGCACTGGGTTCGATTCTCAGCAACACATATAAATTAATTAATTAAATAAAGGTCCATTGACAACGAAAAAAATATTGGGGGGAAAAAAACTGACTACACAACACCATGTGGCACTTTTGAGAGGAAATGGGGGAGGGGGATCCCAGAGACAGCCAGGGGCCACCCATTTTCCAGAACCCAGAGAACAGGATGAGCCAGCAAGGTGGCACTTTCCAAGCTGTGGATCATTTTAGTTGTCTGTACTTTCAAAGCTGCAAATCCAGGGGCTGAGTTATTCTTAGCTCAAAGTGCTCTTTACAAATGCATTGTATGGCGCTCAGCCACTGCACACTGCACCTCTCTGCCCCAGTTCAGTTACAATGCCAGGAGATTCTGCATCCAAGATCTCACTTGACTTAGCTCAGTGACATAGGAAATGCATGGCTTATGAGCTAAAGTCTGACTTCTAGTTCCAGCTCTCCCTAAATAATGTACTTAACCTCTCAGAACTGGATTCCTCTTCTATTGTTACAAAGTGATCTCAAGGAGATGATTTCTGAGGTGTCTCAGAAATAACTTTTTATGAAAAGCAAGTTTAAATGCACTAGTGATTCAGAGCACATAAGCTGAAACTGCACTTAACAAAAAGAATTTTGTCAAATATATGGAAAAAGGCTGATCCCAGAGAGAAAAGTAGAATCTAATGAAACCACTAATCCTAAGACTTCAGTGCACAATATTCCTCTCAGCTAACATAACAAAAAAAGGTTTAGATTTTATTGCTGCTATTATTGCAAGAAGTTTTTACTTCCATGAACTAATCTCACAGATTGGGAGTCCGTCCAGTCTCCAGATCTACATTTTTTGACCTCCAGGATTTTTTTCTTTTTTTTTTTGGAGAGGACCTATATGATCTAGAGCTTCAGTTGTTAACCTGAGGGGAGCAAACAGACTGGCACCTTGTTAACAAGAAGCTTCATGAATGAGATGTTCTGAATGACATGGAGCCTCAGGATTTCAGACTGGAAAAGACTTTGGAGATCACCTAATCTAGGGCCTCCCAAATTTCCAACTTCAACCCCTAACTTTGGGCTCCTAGGCCAGTGCCATGTTGGTGGTATCAGAAATACCCAGAAGGCATCTTCTACAGATTTGTGAGCTCCCATTCTCAGAAAAGAGTCTAAGGCAGGGTTCTTGAATCTGTATTTTTAAAAGATTCCCAGGCAATTGATATGTTGCTAGGTTTGAAAAATAATGATCTAAGAGAATCTTCATACAGTATTTAGATTATTACAGAACTTCTGATGCTAGTCAAGACAGAGTAAGCCCATTGCAGGTTATCTCTCCATTGACTACAATAATACCTCTGGACAGAATACAAAAGCTACAACCAAAAGAACAAAAGGTATGGCAGTGAGCTTATAAGGGTTTTCTTTCCTTCTTTAATGCTTGGCTTTGATGTTGGAAACACCATCCCTCAGAGGGCAAAATACAACTCCTGGTATCAATCAAGCTGATTGTCTGCTAAAATAACAGAGCCTCAGACTACAACATACATGATAGTCTTCTCAACTAACACAACACAAATTAACATTCTTCAGAGGATTTTAATAGGACCAAGAATTGTCACAACATAATATTCAAAATTCTAGGAAGTTACTTGACTTGTAAGAGAGGAAAAAAGAAGAAAGAAAATCTGCCTAATTCTCAAGGGAAAGGACAATTAACACATGCCAAACTAAAGCAAACAAGATAATCCAGGTGTAAGGGTGAACACTACCAAAATGATTGGAAATAGAGAAGTTCTCATCAGAATAATAGAAACCTCAAAAAAGAACCTAATGGGAAAGAAAAACTCATTGGATGGGCTCAATAACACAAAAAAATTTAGCATTCTCCAGAGTCAACAGAACGGAACAGAGAGTCCAGAAATAGACTTCTGCAAATATGGTCAATTGATTTTTGTACAAATGTACAAAAGCAATTCAACAGAAAAAAACAAGTCTTTTCATCAAGTAGCGCTAGAATAGTTGAGCATCCATGCACACAACAAACATGAACCTCAATCTATACCTCACATCACACATAAAAATCAACTCAACAGCAATAATATGCCTAAGTTAATAAAATGTAAACCTATCAAACATTTAGAAGAGAAAATTTTGCTACTTTGGGTTATGCATAAAGGTTCTACATACTACCCCCAGTGCCTGACCCATGAAATAAAACACTGTAAACCCTCCTAATGAAAAATTTGTTCTCATAACAGGCACTCTAAAAATTGAAAACACCAATCACAGACTGGAAAAAAATATGTGCAAATCACACATATTGATCAGTCACTTTACTAAAGAAGATACATACGATGATGATACAATGATGGTAAGTAAGTACATGAAAGGATGGGGTTAGAGAAACACAAATTAAAATCACACTAACACACCATTATACAATTCTTAGGATGGATAAAATTTAAGAAAAACAAAAATAAAAAATAAAAATAAATTGGCCATACCGAGTGCTAGCGAGGATGCAAATCAACTGGAACTTACATAGAACTGGTGAAATGCACAGACACAGGAAAATGAATTGGTAGTTTATTATAAAGTTGAAAATGAACTTATCATATTACAAAGGTATTTAACTCAGGTATTTACCTTTGAAAATGAAAGTTATGTTTAAAAAACTCTGTGTACAAATATTTGTGGCATATTTATTCATAGTTGCTCCAAACCAGAAACAAACTAAGTAATAATCCATTTACCCACTTGATGTTCTCTGAGTTCTTATATTTGTGCTTTTGTGTCTGACATAAATTTTTGGGAAAATTTGTCATTACTGCTTCAAATATTTCTTATGTTCCAGTCTCTCTTTCCTCCTGGCATTCTCATTGTGTGTAATTGAACAATTTTGTCATTGTCTCATAGTTATAGGATATTCTGTTCCATTTATTTTCAGTCATTTTTCTCTCTGCTTTTCCGTTTGGGAAGTTTCTATTAATAGATCCTCAAGTTCACTGATTGTTTCCTCAGCTCTATCTAATCTACTAAGAGACCTATCAATCATTTCTATTATGATGGTTCATTTAAAAAAATTTTTTAACATTTCTTTGTGATACTTTCCTAGAATTTCCATCTTTCTGATTACATTGTCGACATTTTCCCCTAGTGTCCTAGGCATACAAATCATAGTTATTTTAAATTTCTAGTCTGATAATTCCAATATCTCTATTGTAACTGATCCTGGGTTCAGATGCTAATTCTGTTTCTTCAAATTCCTTTTTTTATGTCTATTAGTATGCCTTGTAATTTTTTGTTGAAAGTCAGATATGATATACTTTAGTTAAATTGATTCAATACTGGTTCCCAGTCTTCTCTCATGAGTTTTTGCCCCAGCAAAGAATGGTTCTTTGAATTCACCTTCCTGTCTCTGCAATTTGAGTGCAATATTTTTCCTGTGATAGCATTTTCAGATGGATCTAAGAAGACTTGTTAATTTTAGTTTGTTCAGCTTTTTACTTAATGTTGGATAGAGTGATAACTTCCAAGCTCCTTAAATCCTGGACTAGAAGCCACAAAATCCCCCAAATATTCTGCAACTGGTGCATGAATGGACACTATGGCATCCATAAATCAAATGCTGCTCAGCAACAAAAGCAAACACACAATGGATGAGTCAGCAACAAGGATGAATCTGGAATATTCTATGCTAAGTGAAAGAAAACTTATTCAAAAGGCTGGATATTGTGTGATTCTACTGATATGAGATTCTGGAAAAGGCAAAGTAGTTGGGATGGAGAACAGATCACTGGTTGCTAGAGTTAGGAATGGAAGTGGATGTTACTACAAAGGGTCAGCACAACAGAACTTCGAGTGGTGGTGGAGCTGCTCTGTACCTTGATTGTGGTGGTACTTATGCAAGTTCATGCATTTGCTAGGTTGCATTGAACTGTACAATAAAAGTATGTGTGTGTATATATATATATATATACACACACACACACACATATATATATATATATACATACTTTATATATATGTATATATATATAAAAGTGATTTTGATTTCCATTACAAAATGCCCCACCTGGTTGTCTACAGATTGTATTTAAAAGTTTCCTGTGGAATGGGTTACAGGTTGCCTAGATATTAATCTTCTCAGCCTTCAGGCAGGTGAGAGCCATTAGATTACTTTTATTCAGAGCAGATTATAAAAATTATTTCATTTGCTATCATTACCATAAAATGAAAAATGATGTGCCACCTTATTAAGACAGCTCAAAGATTTTCTTTTATATTGATATACAATATAAACCTGCCATTCTACCTTCACTAACCTTAGTTTTTCTTTATCTTGGAACAAATTTGTTACCACTTTATGTGAGAGAATTCATCAGATATTTGGAGATTTTCTATAATTTTTCATTTTCCAATCATCACTAATTCTTCTGAGTTCATATGTCTGGTTCCTTGGGCTGTTTCTCACATGACATATATTTAAGATTATCTCTCTGCAGAATTTGACTTTCACTTTCAATATTCCCAATTACTACAATAGAGCATGACATTTAATTTGACTCAGAATCTACAAGGAAAGTTTCTTTTTTTTTAAATTGGAGCTGACCCCCTTATTCCTGTCTTCACACATTCAGCAAAGTATACATAATGTAATCTTTCTTTGTAAACTATAAATATTACAAGGTCTCATGGCCATCAAGTTTTGTGGTCTACCTCTACTGGCTCCATAATGTCTCAGAGTTCTTAAAGCACTGTTCAACTAGTGCTGGGGGGACCACTCACTAGAAGGAATTAATAGACTTGGAACTTCACCAAATAAAGTCAACAATAACCACACCACAACTCTTAGCATCATATCTCAGCATCTATAAAAGGATGTACATCTATAAAAAGATCCACAGTTGTCACACACACTTGGCCCCTTTCTAGCACTATGTTACCCTGTGACCAGAGCTCCTTATTACCCTCACCACTTTCTCTCAAGTAGTCATGAGGTAAAGTCTTACCATCTTCTAGGAAACAGGAGATCTTACTTATATTCCAGATAATCATCTTAGGAAATTGTTCCACACTGACAGTGTCTCACCATCTACTTAGTTCACATTCCATCTGATAGACCCTGCCATAACAGTATATAAACTCAGTAAAAAATGAATTTTATCTTCTGTGGGTTTATGGGACATTAGTTGAAATCTTGCAGTCTATGATAGTGCAAAAGTAGGTTTCAGAAATAGGGCTGAAATCTGCCAACCCCAACATGCCCCCTCTGTGAATATTTGAAACATGTTCCAAGTTATAACAAATTTGATATTTTTCAACTTCTATTCCTACTAATTCCTTAGTGAAGGAAATACCTATAAAACAAAGCCTATTATTGGACAGAAAGAAATTTCCGGATAAGTGAAATTTCCATAAAAGCAATTGAGAAGTAGAATTTGACTTGTGTAGGTCTAATAAAAATGGGAAGAACTGCTTTGTAGAGTTCTGCAAAAGAAACTAAAATTCCTACAAAAGGAACTGTCAAAAATAGGTATCAGAGTCAATATGTGGATGAATCTTACTAGAATAATAATCAAAAAAAGAAGACTCATATCTTAATTAAGCATTGAAAATAAGTCAAAATGACAGGAAACACAAATCATATCTATAACAACACTGAATGTAAATGGTTCAAACTCTCTGAACAAAAGACATCGACTGGCAGAATGGACTAAAAATCAGGGCCCAAACATATGCTGTTTATGAGAGACTCACCTTACAGGGAAAGACATCCAAAGGATGAGGGTGAAAGGATGGGAAAGATACTTGCAAATAGAGACTGACAGGAAGCAGAAGTAGCTATTCTAATACTCAACAAAGTAGAGTAACACCAAAATTAATCAGAAGAGACAAAGATCACTTCATACTGATAAACGGAATTTTCCAATAATAAGATATAATGATTGTATGTAAATATTTATGACCCTAATGTTGATGTGTCTCAGAACATAAAACAAACCCTACTAAATATAAAGAATCAAATAGGCCCCAATACAATAACACAAGGTGATTTTAACACCTCACTCTCACCAACAGATGGGTCATCCAGACATAAACTAAGGAAGACTCTTCAAAACTAAAAAATACTATTAATCATATGGACCTAACAGATACCTACAGAATATCTCATTCATCGACAACTGAATTCACTTTCTACTCAGCTGCACATGGGACCTTCTCTAAAATAGATCATATTTTAGGACACAAAGTCTTAGCAAATACAAAAACATAGAGATAATTCCTTACAGTCCATTAGATCATAATGGAATGAAATTAGAAATCAATAATATAAAAAACAAATAGTATCAATACCTGGAGATTAAAAAATACATTTTTGAATGAGGAAAGGGTTATAGAGAAAATCATGGAGAAATAAAAAATTATTAGAAACAAATGAGAACAGAGATGCAATATACCAAAATCTCTAGGACAGTATAAAGGCAGTTCTAGGAGGAAAGTTTATAGCATTTAGTACCTACATTTAAAAAATAGAAAGATCCTAAATAAATAATTAAATCTCAATGCCCTAGAAAAGGAAGAACAAACTAATTCCAAAATTAGAAGTCAGGAAATAGTTATGATCAGAGCTGAAATTAATGAAATTTAGAATAGAAAAATAATACAAAGGATCAATACAACAATGAGTTGGTTCTTTGAAAAGAAAAAGCAAGATTGATAAACCCTTAGTCAAACTAACCAAAGAGAGAAGAGAACCAAATTAACAAAATCAGAGATGAAAAAGGAGATATCACCATAGATACTTTTGAAATTCAGGGTAGAAACTATTTTGAAAATTTATACTAAAAAAAAAAATCTAGACTATATTAACAAACTTATAGGCATACATGACCTACCCAAATTGAACCATGAGGATATAGAAAACCTGAAAAGACCATTTTCAAGCAATGAAAGATTCAAACAGCAATGAAAAGCCTTTCAACAAAGAAAAGTCCAGGACCAGCAGGATTCTCAGCTAAGTTCTACCTAATTTTTAAAGAAGAATTAATGCCACTCTTCCTTAAATTATTTAATGAAATAGAAAGATAAGGAACATTCCCAAATTCATTCTATGAAGCCAGTATCACTCTGATACCCTAACCAGACAAAGACATATCAAGGAAATAAAACTACAGACCAATATCCCTGATGAATATAGGTGTGAAAATCCTTAATAAAATATTAGCAAACTACATTCAAAACACATTAAGAAGATAGTATACCATGATCAAGAGGTTTTCATGCATGGCTGAAAGGCTAGCTCAACATAGGCAAATTGATAAATGTAATTTATCTCATAAATAGAACTAAGGACAAGAATCCTTTAGATGGGTCTCTTAGTAGACTAGATACAATGAACTTGACCTGTCAACAGAAACTTCCCAAATTATCAGAAAAAAACTTAGAAAAATCCATCACCTATGCATGTTAAAAATGCTGGAGAAACTAGGAATAGAAGGAAATTACCTCAACATTACAAAGCTATATACAAAAAACCCAAGGCCAACATCATCAACTGAAAGGAGAAAACCTGAAAGCATTTCCTCTTTTAAACTCAGGAACCAGACAAGGATGCTCACTCTTACCACCTTTATTCAACATAGTTCTTAAAACTAGCCAAAGTTAATCAGACAAGAGAAGAAAATTAAAAGAATACAAATAGGAAAAGAAGTCAAATTATTCTGTTTGCTGATGACATGATCCTATATCCAGAAGATCCAAAACCCCCCATCAGAAGACTTCAAGCACTGATAAAGAAATTCATAAAAGTAGCAGGGTACAAGATCAACATATAAAAATCAACAGCTTTCCTATACACCAATAATGAACCTTCTAACAAAGAAATCAGGAAAGCTATTCCATTCACAGTAACCTCGAAGAAAAAAACAAAATGTTTGGGAATAAATGTAAGGGAGTAAATGAAAACTATAGAATACTTCAAGAAAAAAAATTAGAATGGTCATCTTATCAAAAACATTTCACAGATTCAGTTAAAACATACCAATGACATTCTTCACAAAATTAGAAAAAAGCAATCTTAAAATTCATTTGGAAGAAAAAAAAAGACCAGAATAGCCAAAGCAATACTGAGCAAGAAGAGTAATTTTGATAGCATCACAATACAGGACCCTAAATTGTACTACAGAGCACAAACAGCATGGTCCTCGCACCAAAAAAAAGACATATCAGCCAATGGAATAGAAGATAGAGAGAAAAACACACAAATATAATAATCTGATACTTTAACAAAGGTGCAAAAATTATATTGAAGAAAAGAAAGCCTTTTAAACAAATAGTGCTGGGAAAACTGGATATCCATGTTTGAATGAAAACAGATCCTTATCTTTCATCTTGTACAAAAGTCAACTTCAAGTAGATCAAAGACCTAGGAATTAGACCAGAAACTTTGTAACTTCTAGAAGAAAACACAGATTCCATATTCCAACATATTGGCACAGGTTCCGACTTCCTTAACAGATACGTTGATGTTTACAGCACTGCATTTCACAAGGGCCAAGTTATGGAATCAGTTCAGGGACCCGTCAACAGATGAATGGAAAAAGAAAATGTGGTATATATACACAATGGAATTTTACTCAGCCATACAGAAGCATGAAATTATGGCATTTGCTGGTGAATGAAAAGAACTAGAGAACTCCATGCTAAGTAAAATAAGCCAGACTCAGGAAGCCAAGGGTCAAATGTTTTCTCTCATATGGAGAAGCTAGAACATGATGAGCAAGCAAAAGGCAGTGTGGAGGCAACCACTTGAAAATTGAAGGGAGATCAGTGGAGTAGAGAAAGGAGACTGAGGGAGAAGCAGGAGGAACAAGAAAAGGGAGGAACTGAGGAATGAAACTGACCAAATTATGCTATGTACACATATGAATAAACCACAGTGAATTCCACCTCTATGTATCTCTATAAAGCACCACTTAAAAAAGAATAAATACCCTACGACTTGGGAGGCAGATGCAGAAAGATCAAAAGTTTAAGGCCACCCTCAGCAACTTAATGAGGCCCTAAACAACTAAGCAAGACCCTGTCTCAAAATATATAAAATAAAATAAAAAGGGCTGGGGATGTAACTCAGTGGTAAAGTACCTCTGGGTTCAATCTTCAGTACAAAAGGAAAAAAAGGCAAACAATAAATAGAAGGAAGAGCAGCAGAGTAGAAGAAGGGGATCAGAGGCTTAGAGAAGGGGAGGGGATACAGGAAGTACTGGGGACTCAAATGGGGCAAATTATATTCCATGCATGCATGATTATGGCAAAACGAACTTCACAATTATATATAACTATGATGTACTATAAAAACAGAGAAAAATGACTGCCAAGAAAATGAGAAGACAACCCACAAACTAGAAGAAAATGCTTGTAAAACACATATCTAATAAAGGTCTGTGATTCAAAATACACAAAGAACCCTTAAAAGTCAACAAGTATAAAAAAATACCAATTAAAAAAGTAGACAAAAGACACCTGACCAGACAGTTTACCAAAGATGTACAGATAAAAAATAATATGAAAAGATGCTCAATATTATGTCATTAGGAAACTGCAAATTCAAATAGCAAGGAGATTCCCACTACAAATCTATTAAAATGGATAAAATCTAAAATGATGACAACACCAAAAGTTGATGAGGATATAGTGCAACAGGAAGTTTCATTTATTGATGACAGGAATGCAAAATGGTAACCAACTGGAAGACAGTTTGGTATTTTATTGCAAAATTAGTATCTAACCATATGATCTGTTATTTGAGCTTTTTTGTATTTACCCAAGTGAGTTATATCCAAAAAATGTGTACATGAATGTTTATAGCAGCTTTACTTCTAATTTCCCAAACTTGAAAGCAAGTAAGATGTCCTTCAATAGTTGAATGGATAAATAATCCATGGCACATCAGACAATGGAAAATTTTTCAGCACTAAAAAGAAATGAGCTATCAAGCCATGAGAAGACCTACAAAGTGGAGGAAGGCAATCTGAAATGGCTACATATTATGTGAGTCCAACTACATGACATTCTGGAAAAGGAAAAACTTTTTCAAAGAGGGTAAAGAGATGAATGGTTGCCAGGGTTTAGTGAGGAGGAAGAAATGAATAGATAGAGCACAAATGATTTTTAAGTCAAAGAAACTAGTCTGTATGATATTGCAATGGTGGATGCATGTTCTTATATGCTTGTCCAAACTCACAGAAATAAACAACAGAAAGAATAAACTCTAACCAGGTGCAGAGACATGCAGTTACTCAGGAGGCTGATGCAGGAGAACCACAAGTCAAGCCCAATCTCAGCAATTTAGCAAGACCCTATTTCAAAAATAAAATAAAAAGGGTTGGGGATGTAGCTCAGTGGTAGATGCTTACTTAGCCATGTGTGAGGCCCTGGGTTCCATTCTCCTTACAAGGGGGGAGAGAGAAAAGCAGTGAAGTCTAATGTAGACTACGAACTTTGGGTAATAACAGTGTGTCACTGCAGGTTCACTGACTAAAAAATGGACCCCTCTGGTGTGGAATGCTGATACTGGGGGAGGATATATGTTGGGGGGCAGTAAGGAAGGAATACATGAAGACCCTATGTCTTCCATTTAATTTTGCTATGAACCTAAAATTTTCCTGAAAAAGTAAAGAGTATCTTTAAGCAATTAGAACTTCATTGCAAAATGGAGGGCTTTCTGTTTTCTTCTTCTACAAAGGGGATTGTCATGGTATCTGGTAGGAGACAGTGACACAGTGGCACACACCCCTTTGAAGATTCTTACTCTTTGGACCCATGTCAGTTTGGATTCTGCCTTCCCCAAAGATCTGGCATTCATTCATTCATTCAGTGCTGGGAAATGAACTCCAGCCCTTTCGATTTTATTTTTAAGACAGAATCTCACAAAGTTGCTTAGGGCCTCACTAAGTTGCTGAGGCTGGCCTTGAGCTTGTGCTTTTCCTGCCTCAGTCTTCCCAGTTGTGGGATTATACACATGCACCACTGTACCAGACAAGAATGGAGTTTTAAACTCAACATCCAAGCATCTTCTTCTTCCTCTTCAAACTATCTTCAGGTGTGACCTGACCACTTTACTCTTTCTTCCATCTTCATGAACCCAGTACAACAACTAATCTTTCTGAAACCTCTTCTTCTGATATGTGGCCTACTAACTTCAAAAGAGCACAGCACTGATGTTCTATCACTAAGAAGGGGTTTGTTGGTTGGCTGTTTTTGCTTCTGTTTTTGTTTTCCTTGTGTCAAGAGCTCTTACTTCATAATGTACCTTGTGTCATTCCTTATACCCAAATTTTATGTAATAGGGCCATAAAAGGCCACAAGTATTTTTGTAAGACTATCTGCTCTTGTTGAAAAAGGGCCATTCACACTCAAAGAGAAATAAAAATGTACTATGTCTAATTGGAAAATAAGAATTATTGAATTATGAAATTAGAAGACCCCTTAGAAGTCATTTCACATAGCATGACTATTCTGTGAAGTGATGAAACTAGAAAGGACTCACTGCTAGTTAATAGCAAAGCTAGGACCAGATATCCCTCACTGTCCATTCCAGTCCAGTATTATTGCCACTATTAGCACAGCATGAACTTTTTGGCAAAATCAATAAAACACTTTCAACCATTATAAAAATGCATTCAGTTTTTATTTCAACATTTTAAAAATGAAATGCCTATACTCTTAAATCCATAATGTTCTCTTACTGAGTTTGTGCTTTATCTCCTGATACTCCATCTTAGATAAAATAGGAATTTTGCTCTCTCAAAATCAAAATTACTCAGATATATGAATAAATTCAAACAATAATTTCAAATACCATCAGGTGTCAAAACAGAGGACTCACCAATAAATAAGATTCTCATCATCCCTAGGCAGTTTATCATCTAATGAGACCAAAAGACCTGTGAATGACCAGCTGAAGTTCCCTGTAATATGCATAAAGAGAATATTTTGGGGATCCAGGGCAGAGAGTAGTGCATCCTATCTGGAAAGGAGCAGGGGTGGAGTCCCTCACTGAAGAGGCAGCATGTGAGCTGCTTTTTGAAGGATGAGGAAGATTTAAGAGAGGGAGGAGGTCAAGGAGGTGGAGTACATTCCAGGCAGAGGACGGAACATGAGCAAAGCAGAGAGGCATGAAAGTGCTGGCTATTTTTGGAGGAGAGAGATTAGACTGAAGAGGTTGGAAGATAGGATAAAGGAAAGGAGAGGGGGAGAAGAAGTTGGAAAATTAATTTGGAGTAAGATGAAGAAACTTGAATGCCATGTCAAAATTTGAGCATGGTCTCAAACTAGTGGGTGCTAACAAAAGTCATCAAGCTGAAGGATGCCATCATCAGCTCTGTTTCAAAAGATTTCTGGTAGTGGTGCTAGATTAGAGAGAGGTAGGGAAACTGGGTAGGGAGCTTCTGGAAAATTCTAGCAAGATGTCTGAACCAGGGCAGGAGGAGGAACAGGAATAAAAAGGACTGAACTCAAAAGATGTTTAACATCTGTTGTTGACAAAGATGACCAGTAATAAAGTCTCTATTCAATCCACAGAAGTATCTCCTAAGTCGATCCCAGTGGTTCACCTCCAAATCTCTGTGAATTGATTTGCATCTATTACTTTGCTGGTGTGCAATATCCACTCGAGGGGGCTTGTGCTGTTCTGGGCTTCTAGAGGTTTGTACTGACTGAGTAGCAAAAGTAAGAAAAGTCTCTCCTGAACCCAAGGGACTATTTCTTAAAACCCTGCTAATCTCTCAGTGCAAGATGAAGTTGAGTTGGTACTTTGGCTGTGCAGATGCTCAAACCCATAACATCCTCTTTGCCATCTACATAACAACAGTACATGAGCTAAAATTTCCATCAAAGCATGGGCTCTGGAGTACAGAACCTGGGTTCATGTCCTGGCTTTATCATTTTCGAGTTGTGTGGCCAACTCTCTCAAGCCAGGTTCTTTATCTATCTCCTCTCTCTGGTCAGGAGAGAAAGAAAAACTGAGATAATGGGACAAAGAGAGAGGCGATCACAAAACCAAGAGAGAATTAAACCTGGGATAGTTAAGCAGAGAGGCATTATGTAAGGAACACTGTTAATCCAGAAAGTGATGAATGGCTATAGAAACAAAGACACCAATTTTAAAAATCTGGCTGATGTGAATAAGTAAGATATTTGGTTCATTAAGTCTCACTTTATTTCAGTAAATATATTTGTTTTTATTTCTTGGGAAATTTAAATAAATAAATTAAATAAATAAATAAATAAATAAATGAGCCATCTTGGTGCACTTAGGTATCACTTTGCCCATTTCTGTGCCTTTCACAGATGGGACACATGGCCAGGAGCAACCTTTGAATGGTAGGGGAGAGTTAGTTCTCTTTTTGAAATAAGAACCAATGACAAATGTCAGACCACTGGTGCATAGAAACAGTGAAAAGCCCTAGTTACCCCAAGAACGTGGCTGGCATTGAATATATTATGGTCCAATTATGTTCCTTTTCAGAGTGGTTTGGATGAGCAGATGGAAGCTGAGCTTCTCAGCCTGCAAGCTGAGATAAAATATTCTATAAAATATTCCTTCTTTTATTCAGCATGACTTAGAGCAATGACTTTCAAAGTTGGAGAGAGAGTGGGCAGCACTCAAGGGAACAGGCAAGATATAGAGCATGAGGGAAAAATTATAACTTTTATTATATTTAATTTTATCCTATTTAGTGCATAGTTTTGAATGTTTCATAATGTACATAGAAGTACAGAAATATATTTATAATTTATAAATAAATAAATATATAAATATATACAGGCAACATGTGTATTGCTCAAAAATGCTTACTGAGAGGACTGATCAAATTTGGGGACCATTGTTGTAGAAGGGTTTTAGAGTTAAATCTGGGTTTACATTTCTCTGTCACCTTTGTGATGTATACTTCCTAGAGGCTTTCTAATTTTTAGTTATTCAAGGGGAATGAAGAAGAGGAGGAGTGGATTCTAATCTAACATTGCCACTGATTTCTTTTGGACTCAACTATGTGTGATTGTGGGATTTAGTTGGTTTTCATGAGTTGCATTTATTTCATTACTCACTCATACAATGGAGGGGTAATAATGCTTTCTTGACAAAGTTATTGTGAGGAGTAAACAGTTTATAATTTAGCTCCCATTTCTTTCTGATTTGGGGTATAAAGGTAACTTTTCAAGGCATGTGTTTTTAGATTTCGTCATTGTGCTACCTTACTCTCTTGCCTGGCCTCCTTCACGACCTGTTTCTCAATGGCTTACTCATTTATGGCTTTCCTGGGAGAACGAGGCAGGAACAGTGGGTTGGAGTCTTAGCATCCATTCATTTACCACTGGATGAATGATCAGTTAGTATTGAGTGAGAACCCTTAATACACTCTATTCTTTTATCATCCCAAAATAGATTTGGGGACTTCTTCAGTTTTTCAGAGGAAGAACCTCAAGAGCAGTGCTATCCAACAGAACTTGCTGTAATGATGTACCTTTCTCTGTCTATGCTGTCCACTATGTAGGCACTAGTCACATATTGTCATTAAACACTTGGAATGGGGCGACTAAGACTGAGGACCCAAATTCTTAAATTTTACTGAATTTGACTTAATTTCTATTCAAATAGCCACATGTGGCTATTGGTTCCTGTGTATGGTACTCCAGAAAGAACTTAAGTAGAAAATAAATTGGAAATAACACTGAAAAACAAAAAGACATAGGCTACCAGAGAAAGAAGGTCTGATCACATGCAGCAGAGCACTGTGGTGAGCTTGGAGCTGTTTCTGCGGCATTCGAAACTTGGAATCAATGTACATACATGACAGAGGGCTCTGGGCAATCACCAACATGATGCAGAAGAAAATGAATCTCAGTCTAGTAGCCTCCCTCATTTTCCAGTGTGGTCTAGGCTCAAGTGCTGGACAGCTTGAGAAGCTTCCTGGAGAACCTCCAGAGGGACTGAAAGATTCCACCCCACATGATAATCCCACAGCACAACAATGGACAGCATTCTCTATCTCTGCCCCACAATCACTGTGGGAAAGCTTTAACCCACCAAGAGATGAAAGGGAATTCTCAAATAAAATGATATTCATCTAACCAAGAATCCCTAATATATTTGACAAACCAGCACCACAAAAGAGAAACCAAATTCACCAAAAGAACCAATATCCAAGAAAACAGAATATAGCAAACCAAAGAAGGCTTCACCTGAATTCGTGTAATTAATATCCTCAAAGAGACTCAAGATAACATATCATTCACAAAACAAGGATCACATTATGAAAAAAAGCTTTAAAATTATAAGTGGAATTATTTAAAAATTAAAAGGTGAATTGAGAAGAATAATGCATTTGGATAAAATGCAAATTAGTTCTATGTAAGACTGAGCTAAGGAATTCTTTTTTGGTACTGGAGAGTGAACCTAAGGGTCACCACTGAGCTACATCCCCAGTTATTTTTATTTTTTATTTTGAGGCAGGGTCTTACAAAATTGTTGAGGTTGGCCTTGGACTTTTGATCCTCCTGCCTCAGCATCTCAAGTGCTGGTTCTACAGGCATGTACCACTGCATCCAGTAGAAATTCCTGAATACACATAAAACGATAAAGAAGTTCTAACTTTTAATAGGAGTTACATAGAGGAATTACTGAAAGAAGTAACAAAAAAGTTTCCCCAAACTCAAAAACGCACAAGTTTTCAGGTTGAAATAATCCACTAAAGCTCAAGCAAAATACATTCCAAAAAACCCTAGCTGAGAAAATTTTCATGAAATTTAAGAGAAGATCCTAAAATGGAATTAATATAGGAAAATGAACAAGACTGGTACAAGAACCATTATCTACATTACTAGAATAAAAAAAAGTTCTTCCAAGTTCTAACACCAAATTATTTTGAATCTAGACTCCTAAATTTGTATGTGTGTGGTGTTCTTAATTTTTCTTTTTGCTTTCATTGATACATTATAGCTGCACATAATAGTTGGGTTAATTCTGACCAAATCATTCATGCATGGAATTTAAATTTGCTCCACTTCAGTCCCCAGTGTCCTCGATTTCCCTCCCCTCCTTCTTCTACTATTCTCCTCCTTCTACTCTACTGGTCTACCTTCCACTCACTTGTTTATTTATTTATTTTTAAAATATTTTTTAGATGTCAATAGACCTTTATTTTATTCATTTATTTATATGTGGTGCTGAGAATAGAACCCAGTGCCTCACACATGCTAGGCAAGCACTTTACCCTGAGCCACGACCCCAGTTCCTGTTTATTTATTTTTAATTGGTGCTACATAGATATACATAAAAGTGGAACTCACTGTGATATATTTATACATGCACATAGTGTAATTTTGTCAATTCATTCTGCACTTCCTCCCTTTTCCCTCCCCTTCAATCTCCTTCTACTCTGCTGATCTTCCCTGTCTTTATGATATCTGACCCCAACCCTTGCCCCTTATTTGTTCTACCTTTCTTGTAGGAGAGAGAATGTTTACTCTTGATTTTCTGGGCTTTTTTCACTTAGTATAATGTTTTCCAGTTCCATTCATTTATCGGAAAACACCATTTCTTTTTTTCTTCTGTATAACTAAAACTCCATTGGGTCTATATACCACATTTTCTTAATCCATTCATCTACTGATGGGCACCTGGGCTGGTTCCATATCTTGGCTATTGTGAATTGCACTGCTATAAATATTGATGTGGAGATTTCACTATAGTATACTGATTTGAATTCTTTGGATAAATACCAAGGAAGACTCATAAATAGCCATACTAGCATTCAAATGGAAGGCAAAATTAAGACTGAATTGGGTCTTCCTCAAATTCACATATTTAAGTTCAAATTCCTAGTACTTCAGAATATGATACTGTATTTGGAAAAAAGATCTTCAAAGAAGTAATTAAGGTAAAATGAGATCATACAGGTGGGCTCTGATCCTGTATGACTGGATCCTATATGATTAGGAGTTAGGCACAGTGACCTTACTCCTGTAATCCTAGCTGTTCAGGAGGAAACTGAGGCAGAAGATTGAAAATTCGATGCTAGCCTCAACAATTTAGCAAGAACCTGTCTCAAAATAAAAATAAAAAGGGCTGGGAATGTGACTTGGTGGTAGAGTGCTCCTGGGTCAATCTCTGGTATGAGAGAGAGAGAAAGAGGGTGGGAAGAGAGAGGGAAAAGAGAGACATTAGGACATAGACACACAGAGTAAAGACTACATTAAAGACACAGGGAGACTATAAGCCAAGCAGAAGAAAACAACACCACTGACTTCTCAATCTTGGACTTTTAGCCTTCAGAATGTGAGAAAATAAATCTGTTATTTTAAAAATGTATTTAATTTCTGGCACCAGAAATTGAATACAGGGCCTCACACATGGTACATGACTAACTCTTTTTGAGACTTGGTCTCAGTTGCCCAGGCTGGTCTCAAACTTGAGATCCTATTGCTCAATCTCCCAAAGAGTTGGGATTACAGGCATGTACCACCATGCCTAGCATAGATTTCTTTACTTAAGCCACCCAGTCTGTGACATTTGTTTCAAAAGCTCTAGAAAACCAATACTAAGACCTTTTCAATAATGGGAGGAGACTTTAGTTTATAACAGACTCTCTCAATGAGTTCATCAAAAATGCATTCTTATCATATAACTTAAAATGTAAGATACAAAAAATATACAAGAACACTTGAATGAAGAAAATAGTAAAATTCATTGGATTGAAATAACTATTAATGCATGATGACCACAACTAATGACAATCTGAAACTGAAATCCAGATGATCTATGTGTCTTGCTGTGGGCAGGGGTAAAAAGGCAAGTCAGGGTGTGGGAAGAGGACATGGCAATGATGGTGAAGTGTGTCACTTACTGCCAACTAGGGGTGCCTCTGTCTTTTAACTTTTTACCCTGAAGTTCATTTAAGATTATCCATACATAAAATGTTGATAACATAAACGCACACATGCACAATTTTGAAGGCCACTATTCTAGAAGACTTCTGAAGTCCTTTCTAGCCTTAACTTTCCAGGGCATTTATCATTGCCTCATTTCTAACATGAACATACTGTTCTATGAAAACTCTGACCAGGGATGGCTCATGTGAAGAATGCCATGACCATTTCTGTGAAATCATTACAACCCTCTTGACAGTAAAATCTTCCATCACTTAACCGATTGCTTTGTGGGGAGGTAACTGAAGAACTAAGATGATTGAAGGGCTGCGTTTCAGAAACCTCCTGTTTGGGTTCAACTATACCCAACTTCAACATCTAAGTCAACATGAGTGAAAAGTGTTCAGGAACAAATGACCTGAATTCCAATCTAGACCCTGCCATGCTCTGGGTTAGGTGCCTCAGTTTCCCCATCAATAACATGAAGAATTGGTCTTTAAGTCTCTGACCTTCTTGCCAGTTATTATATTCTATGATTCATGTGGATTCATGATGCTTGATCAAACCCAAACTGTGCATCTCAGAAAAACAAAAATTCAACCTCCAAAGAAAATGTGTGTCTATCTCTAACTTGTCATAAACACAATGTTTTGATGATAAAAATGATGCACTGCTGGACCAAATTCTTAAAAAGATGATGAACAAAGTAACTCAAACCTTGAGAGAGAACTTTTCTTTGTAGGACAGAGTGACAGGCCTCTGATGATCAGCTGACTTTCCCCACCATGCTTCCTTGAAGGGATTAGCTAAGTGTCGCTTCAGACCCCCATCACTCTTATTTTTAGCTCTGAGTTCTCCTCACGAGTACAGTGACCTGTGTCTCAGAATTCCAGAGGACTCCCAGACAAGGCTCATGAGTCATTTGCAGGTACTTTGTGTCCATTTCCAGGACAGTCAGTGGTGGCGCGGGGCCTGGAGAAATAATTTTAGATAAAAAATTCTTTGTCTTCCCATTCTAATCACTTGATAAGAATTTAAACATTCCTCAAATTGATCCCTTGGTGCCATAGGCAATTGGCAATTGAAACAGAACCTAAGTGATATTGTTCTCCAAGAGCCTCCCAGCTGGCGTGGGGGGAACAAAACTCAGGGCTGTGGTCACAGGCTATTTTCAGCCTCTGATAGCAGTTGTGTTACTCATGTCTCATTCATCCTCTCCCCTCGGCCTCCCTCCTGCTCTTCCCTCCACAGGCCAAGCTGGTGACAGCCTCCATATATTTAAAGAGGATGAGAGCCCTCCTCACTCAGTTGAACTGACAGAGACCACAAGGGCAGGTAAGTGGAATGAAGCCAGCGTTTGATCTGGGGGTGGACTGGCTGGGTGGCTGGTTGGGACTCTGATTGTGTATACGAACGCTCAACATATACAGTTGTCAAACATTTGAGAAGCAGGATTAATATTTGGTTCAAGGACTGGAGGTGTAGTTCAGTGATAGGGCATTTGCCTAATATGCCAAAGGTCCTGGGTTCAATCCTCAGCACCACCCCCCCCACACACAAACACAAAGGGTGTTTAAGGGAACCACACAGAGAAATGAGTAAGGAATTATTTTTTCTAAAAACTCTTTCATTGAGGAATTTTTCCTATTGTCTCAGTTGGGGTGGCAGGAAAGCAGAAGGAAAGAGAGTTTGCTGGACCAAAAGTCAACAGACTTGCATTTTAGCCCCAAACCCACTGTATAACTAGCGGATGAGGGACTCTAAGAAAGTTCCCACCCATGGTCTTGGTCTCATCTTCTTCAAGGAGCGATATGAATGTGGTGACATTTTTCTGAACTCTAGAGTTACAAGGCAGTTTTATTAGATGCAGCAACATAAAGGATCGATTTTCCGTGCTCAAAGTACATGGGATTCTGCTATTCAAAAGGTGTGGGTGAATGACTAAGATTTTTGGATTTGTTGATTTAAAATAGATTTTATATCCCAAAGACATTCAGCTTACTTTTAATCATTTAAAATTAATCAAAACTGATCCCCAAAAAGACATTGTTATGTTGAAAATCCATTAAAAGCTCTTATTTAATGGGATGATAATTCCCACCTGGGGGCAAGGGGTGATTTCCAGTGTTTCCTCTAGGTTTCAGTCCAGGATTTCTTTTTAATATATGGTGAGTGACAGGAGTAACTGTGATTGAGAAGTGGTTTGAACTAATGGCCCAAATGGAAATGCTGCCGAAAGATCAAAGCTGCTGCTTCTAATTTCTGCTCCTTCCCTGAGTCAGGGCAGTGACTCCTCCAAGAAGGAGGAGTCAGTGACTGTCAAGAAAGCTTGTCTAGTGGCAATAATATTGAAAGCAATTTAACAAGAAGGTATTGCTCATCTCCTGTTTCAAGGTTGGGGCAGGTAGATGCTGCAAGACAGAGGGAAGGGTGGGCAAGAACAGCAAGGAGGAAGGCAACTGGGGACAACAGTGCTCTCAGCTTACTTTTGGGATCGGGTACATCCAATGTGTGTAAAACTGCTTTATGACCCAGAATATGTGGGAGATTTTTCTGATGTGGCTTTGGTTCCTCTCTGAACAACTCAGTCATCTGTGGTCAATGGAAATAAGCCCTGGCTGTTAGGCAGGAAGTGCAGCTGACCCAGGGTTTGGTGCTTGTCTCCTAGGGCCTGGACAAACAAGTGTTCTATAAGCTGACACACAAGTCATCCACCAGAGATGGGGAGGCAGGACACAGGGTGAGAGAGATGGTAGGGAAGGAGGAGGGCTGCTGAGCAGCAGCATTCAACAGGCAAATAACCACAATCCTCTCAGAAGTGGAGACAGACTCTTGGTAGAGAACAAATTCGGAAGTCCTAGGAACCTTGAGAAGAGACTAAAACAAAGAGTACCATCAAAGAGTCAGTTCAAATTCTAACTCTGAATATCATTTAGCTTCTCAGTTTCCATTGTCTGAACAGTAAAATTAAGGTAAGTCCATCAAGCTCTACAGAATTTGTGAGAATTGAAAGAGAAAAAGTATAGGAAAGTACTTTGGAACATTTAATTGAACTATACCTTTTAGAAAAGGTCCAGGGCTATGCCTGATGGGGTGTGGAGGATTTCCTGCTTAGTACAAGGGAGAAGATAAAAGTCCAGAGATCAGAGTGGGCAACAAACTGATCAGGCGTTAAAAGATGATTAATTTGTTGACAAGAGGAAGGACACAGGCCTAGGGATATAACACACAAGAAGCATGACTAGATGGGCAGCCTTCTAATTACAAGTGTGCTGCTCAGATGTCTGAGAATAGGATATTGAGCGCTGGACTTCATGATCAAAGAAAGATGTGATGCCTGCAAATGCAAAAAACGTGCATATGTATTCCAGGGAAGGAAAGCAGAAGGGGAGATAGCAATATTCGCAAGGGTCAGGAAGGATGGAAGTTATTTCTGAGCCTCCTTGTGGACTTCATTATCCTGGGCAAGGGCTGATCGTGATTTGATGGTTGGTTAATTGTCCTAGGCAGTCTCATAACAAGTATTAACTTATTTAACTATCATACAAAGTCCCGAAAAAGTCATTCTTTCAAGGAAGAAACTAAATTCAAAGCATAGTAATTGCATAGGGTCACATGTCTACAAAGCCAGGATATAAAATAGGATACAATGTGATCTTTAAAAATAAAGTGTCATGGTCAAATTAGAATAAAGAGGGAGTTTATGAGAGTAAAAGTGGGCCATGACATGGAGATAATTTCAGAAAAGGTGTAACATGACCATGTGTTGCCACCTTAGTTTGAGTGGGTTGCATTTTTAAGTGGGTGAGAGCCTATAATTCAGGTTATTTCCAAGCTGGGAATAAGCAACTTGTGTTCCCCAGGTTTTGCAAAAGTGCCAATGCTGGGAGACTTTGCATATATATCTGGGTTTAGAAGCTTAGGAGGGAGCCATTGACATTGAGTGTCCTGCCCCAGGGCAGATGAGTGTACTTCCCCTGGGCCACAGGGCCACTGTGTGGGACAGGCACACTGCTTCCCTTCAAATTGCAGATCACCAGCCAGTGACCACAGCTGCAGAAGAGAGGCAGGGGCAGTCTGGGACAGAGACTTAGGACCTTGCCTGACTTGCATCCAATAGCACCAGGCAACCTGCTCCACTCTGAGGGGGCCACCTCACCTTTGACCTGGCCACACATATGTGGCATATTCTGGAGGCTGAGAAACAGTTGGTTCCTGGTCTGTACTGGAAGGACCAAGGAGAAGAAGCAGAGAGAGATTTGTTTGCTTTGTGAAAATAGGTTTGAAAACTGGAGATCAAATAATAATAACACCATTACCAACAGTAGTAATAATGAAAGTGACAAAAATGATCAAATACCTATTGTATATTAAGAATTTATATATAGCATCTCAGTTATTATTATCTTATTCAACCTGAAAACAGTCTTCTCAGACAAACTCTCTCATCCTGCGTACATGCATGAGGATAGGGCTCAAGAATTTGAGTAACTTGCCCAAGGTCCAACA
>JAJEJO010002040.1:394981-410656 GCA_020662805.1 Glaucomys volans
AAAAAAAAAAAAAATCAGATAAATGCATGTGCCTGATAATTTAACATTGGAGCACAACATATTAGCTCTTCCATTTTGTAATAGAGTACAGTTTACAAAGTGATTTAACGGTACTTGAACTGAAACAATCCTACCACTAATAATGATGGCAAGGACCATTGTCCTATCTTTGAACAACTGTTCCAGTTCAGAGAGGTTGAACAATTTTCCCAGATCATACAGCTTTAAAGAGGCAAGAAGGCACAGAACTCTGGCTTATGCCTGTCCCTCCCACCCACTGCTGTGCATTCCCAGGACACTCTCTTCCACCACATTAAGAAGTTGACACAAGGCAGTCTCTCACTGGACTCTGGGTATCTAAGACAGCAGTCCACCCTGTCCCAAGCTGACATAAGGACCCTACTCTGTCATCCTCAAAAATGTCCAACTGCCTTATTTCAGTTCTGACCCATGGCTTGTCTGTGACCAAACAGCCATCTCGGGGTGGGCCCCAAGGGTAGTGCTAGGTAGTGTGTTGGAGATTGTGACGCAGGTGACAAATGGGGCTGAGTGACGGGCAAACCTATATTTGGTGTCCCACCTTTAATGACCCTCACCAGTTCTAGGCAACACTGGTAAACAAAAGGCCCATCTCTTGGTGCCTTGCCAGGATAAATTTACATTCCAAGCCTGGCTAGGAGAGTGTTGAGACACAGGAATTCTGAAGCAATGTGGAAGATGAAAAGGTTATGTTCATAAGCCAGGACCTAACTGTGCTTTCAAATCATTGGGACTTAATTAGCACACTGGTGCTGTTTGAATAACCTGAAGTAAAGTGGGTAAAAGTGCCTTGTGGTTACAACTTCTCAATACTGATTTGGATTTCATCCTCTTTCTGTAATCTTCGCAACAATCCTGTGCAAGGGATAATATTACCCACATTTTCCATTTAAGTTCAAGGTCATGAGGTCATGATTAGAATCCAGGTCTCTGGATTCAGGACTCTTTAATACATCCTATGACTTTTGGCCTATGAACACTAGAAGAAGAAATTTGTGACATTTTCTGTTTACCTTGCATTGCTACATTCCCATGTTTAGAAATGGAACTGTTAATAGCATCTGTTAATAGAATACTTACAGATTTCTATTTTGGGTTTCCAGTTCTGATGTGTGTATGTGAGATATTTATGATCACTTAAAAACAAGCTTTGCAAAGACACATTAGCTTATGAAGAAGGTAATATCTGTAATATTATCCTCATTTTGAAAAGTATACCTAGGCAATTGCTGAGAAAAAAATGTGTGTGTGTGTGGGTGTGTGTGTGTGTGTGTGTGTGTGTATATATCTCCCAAGAGGCAAATCTGTCTCCCATTAACTTGCAGGACATTATCAATGAAATCTATACAGACATGGAATGAGAAATTTGATCTAGAATTGTTTTCAATGAAAATTTCTATATCCTTAATTTAACAAGTGTCATTGTTATGTACCTGACTGACATATATTAACTTTCTACTCTATTTTACATTATATTGAAACTCAGGATCAAATGAACAAAATTATGTGATTCTGTTCTTTCTGAGAACACATATTATCTTTCTTGAGAGGAGGCATCTGGGAAAAATAAATTAGCTAAGAAAATACCTCTAGATGTTTATTTTTATACCACACCTTGGTTTCAAATGAGGGGGTGAGACGATCTTAAATATCCATTCCAACCCTGAAAGTCTATGGTTTAAATGGAGTCTAAAGTAAACAGTTTAGCTCTTTTAAGTATATTAAAGATTTTAAGCCTTTCTGTTTAATTTTTTCTTTGCCTGAAACTTCCTTCCCCTTTTCTCTAACTGCTAAACTCCCACTCAACATGAAAAACCTTGTTTGAATGTAATCTCTTCTGTGATCTTCCAAACACTCATTGCCATTCCCTCATTTGAATTTCTGTAGTACTTCTCACAAGACTCTTATCTGGTCCAAAGTAAAATGGCTCTTGCCTATCCTCATCACCTGAATGTGAGCTTCTCAATGCCAGAGGATACAAATTAACCTTTCTTTCCTTCCTTTCCATACTGGGAATTAAACCTAGGTTATTGCAGTGCTCTACCAATAAGCTATACCCAGCCCTTTTAAAAAGTTTTATTTTGAGACAGGGTCTCACTAAGTTGCCCAGGAAGGTCTTGAAAGTGTAATCCTCTTGCTTCTGTCTCCTGAGTAGCTGGGTTTACAAACATGTGCCACCATGCTTTGCAAACTACTCATTTTGTAAGTTCTTCTCCTCCTTGATCTGCCACTCAAAACCTAGTAAGGAGCTTGACACATAGGCAGGTAGCAAATGTATGGAGAAGGAAGGAAGGAAAGAAGGAAGGAAGAAAGGCAGGCAGGCTTGATTCCAAGTTTGTCTACTCAAAATCCACTACTCTTTCTCTTATACTAAACAACTGCCTTTAAAGAAATAGGAACACTAAATGTTTCCCATTTTTGACATTATTTTCTAGAATTTTACTAATTAAACATCTAAGACCCTGCTTCTATCAGGGGAAGAATAGGACATTCCCAGTTAACCTCATATTCTTTTCTGAGTAGGAAAAACTCTTCAGGAGGATATTTAGACAGGAACACTCCCTTCATTCCTAGTGTTGGGTTCAGTGGTCTGTTTGCTATTTACTTTCTGTTTCTTAGCAAAACTGTCTTTGTTGGGAGACTATGAGATACAATCCTGAGCAGTTGACCCAGGAGGGCTTAGTGTTAATCGCCAACTATTATAAGAAGGTGACTGGATTCCCAGAAGGGAACGAGAAGGTCAGAACAGCCACTTGGAATGACCTGATAGTGCTTAGTGACAATGACAAGATGACACACCTGCCTTCTTAGAAACCAAAGAATCACAGTAAAAATTCAGCCCTCTGGGCAACTGGCAGGATTTCAGAAATTTCACTGAATATTGACAGCTTATTTCATTTCTGCTTTGGAAGAACTGAAAACTTGGGAGTCATACTTAAAGATAAGATACATGAAAATTATTTTTAAAAATCCTCTTCTCTGGTTAATGTCTCTTAAACACAATCCTCTGGAGAGAAGACAAGGACAGCCTTGGTTGTGGTTATAAGTAGCTTCTTGCAGCAGAATGTGCTTCAAGAGTGCAGGGGGCATGTCAGTATCATTGTCAGGCTCCTGTCAAGTGCTATGAACTCTGTCAGGTTTCTTCCTGTGTACCGTGTTATTTGATCCTCTAAACAAGGCTGGGAAGCAGCAGGGAAAAGTATGGCTGCCTTCACTGTGCAGGTGGGAGGAGGTAAAGAGAAGCTTTATAGTTCTTTCTTATATACACAGCCAGGGAGACCTGAAAACACAAGGTAGGTTCCAGAGCATGACCTAGTAGAAGGCTAATATGTTTTGTTTAAGAAATGATATTCTTAAAAAGGGGTGTATATAAGGAATAAATATGAATAAAAGATGTATTTTTATCAGCAAAATAAGTAAGACCTTGTTACCCAAAGGGCAGTTCACTATTAGCAGCATCAACTTTGCCTGTCCCCAGACCCACCAAACTAGAATGTGCATTTTAGCAAGATTCAAGGTAATTAAAGGAACCCTGAGCTAAACTGTGTGTGATGGTGCATGCCTATAATCCTAGGCATTGGAAAGTTGAAGTAGAAGGACTGCCAGTTGAGGCTAGTTTGGGCAACCTAGTGAGAGACTGTCTCAAAATTTTTAAAAAATAAAATAAAAAGGACTGGGGATGTAGCTCAGTGTTAGAGTGTTCCTGGGTTTAAATCCCCACTACTGCTGGCATGACAGGGGAAGAAGAACTGAGCTAGACAAGAAAATAATACTGTTTTCATAGTAACTTTCTCTCTTGATCGAATAATTTTTTAAAAATCTTATATAGATAAATAGTATTTATATGTGTACATAATTTTATATAATCAAAATTAGCATCCATCCCTTCCAGGAACACTGTGAGATTCATAGGGAAAGATGGATTGAAATTTAAAAGAAGAGGAAACAGTCCCAAAGTTGTACAGTGACTACTCAAAGCCATCTGGGTGTCTGAGCTTATTCAATGACTCACACATACCAGCTATTTGCTTATTGAATGAATGAACCATCAAACAAATGGGGCTGGATTCTGGTCCTCATATTGCTGCACTACTAGGGATTGGTTCACTCTCAGGGCCACTGAAATTAAAAGTATTTGCTTTATATCCTCTTAGACTTGACCTTGGTCAGAGAGTCTTCAAGATGCCAAACTGGGGTGGAGGAGCGAAATGCGGAGCCTGTGAAAAGACAGTCTACCATGCAGAAGAAATCCAGTGCAATGGAAGGAGTTTCCACAAGACCTGTTTCCACTGCAGTGAGTTGGATGGACACCATGGGAGGGCCCTCCACATCCAGAGGGCATTTCAAAGTACTCCCTGAACCAATGGTTCCGTAGGTCAATGTTCTCACTGTGAGATCAGTGTTCAGGAAGGAACCTGGCCTGGAAGCTTGTGAGAAATATAGCCCATGGGTCCCCCTTAGAAGGAACAGTGCTCTCCTGAGCACCCAGCACCCTCTCTCCAGCCATGCTCCTAGCTCAGAGGTCATTTTCCTGCAGCTCACAGACAGGACAAGCTGGCCTGCCTCCACTCTCTGTGGTGAAAACCTTGACCCAGGCATGACATTTACAAAATGTGACTTGGCAGAGAAAGGAAGCCAGCACTTATCTAAAGCCAGGGTGGATTTGGCTTTCTGTTTTGTTACCCCTGCCCCCCTCCCTTCATCCCTCTTCCCCCAGCCAGCTGTCACTGAAGTCAACTGCGACTAGTTTTTCCTAAGACAAAATCTATGTAAGGCAGGAGGCAACACATGCCATTTCTGTAAATTCAGGGTGCAGGAACCATGATTTCATGAAGGGAATGTTTACCATCACCTGCCTGGCATAGATGCACAAATGTCAAAACCAGGAGTAACTAGAGCCCCTGAGGTCCACAGTCAAACTCTTGTGACTTTGGACAAGTCATTTCCCATCTGTTAGTCCCAGTCACATGCATTTGCTGCAGAGTCAGTGCTCTCTGACACCACTGCATTCTGCAGTTTCCTAGTGGCTAGTCCTGTTCTGGGAGAAAACGACCAAAGCTTTGAAATGGTCACTTAGCTTCTTTGCTTTTCTCTTGTAGGTCTGGTTTAAGGGGTGGCTGTGCAGGATATTTGGAAGGCCCCCTCTCTACCTCTTCTGATCCCCACCTCACCCCATACCTCAGCCCCATACCTCAACTGCAAGGTGTCCATACAGTTTCAAACAGAACTTCAAGGGCTGGGCACCATCTGTTAGGGCAGAGAGATACTCCAATCTCAAAATGCCAGAAATAGTATGTTTCACGAACACTTACCTCCCATAATATAATTATCATGGAAGAAAAAGGGGAAGCACTTTTTGTGTTTGGGTTGGAGGAATTACTGATGGATACTTTGGGTTTTGATGATGATAATTATTTTTAATTTATTTCACACATTCCTCAGATTTATCATTATAATTCATTATTATTACAATTATCCAGAATTCATTCATTATCAAGAAAGTTCATTCTATAACCCTCTGGGTAAAAGTGGCTAGTGTTATTAAAAATGGTGGGAGTGAGGAATTTTGGAAAGAATGCTGTAATTGGAGAAAGAAAAGACTAAGGTTTGAGCCTGTGCTCCACCATGTATTATCTGGCAACCTTGGGCAAGTAATTTCACCATCGTGAGCATGCATTTCCCCCATCTATAGAATGGAAGTTGTTATCTCTACTGCATAGTTTGTTATAAGCAGTAAACTGGAGTTCTTGATCTGAAAATCCAGCTTTCTAACCTTTTACTCTCCTTTGATTATGTCTGGGTGAGAACAGAAAATAATTGGGAAGCTATCAGTGGTAGGGGTATCTTTTCTTTACCAGATAGCAAGAAAGTCTCCTGTTCAATGGAGCTATGGTAGGATGGATTTCAGCATCTGCTGTACATCCCTTTTAACCCCTTGATGCTTCTTTAGAATTTGTAGGTGAATGGGGATCTAAGAAGTTTCAGTAGCAGTGCACAAAAGGGCCCCAGAGAGGGGCACGCTTTTCCATTTTATCCTCATAAGACTTACCTATCCACAGGAAAACCTCCAGTTGCTGAAAATAGAATTCAGGGAGGTGGAGTCTACCTTATCTTGCACGTTGGCCAGTGTTCCCCTGACTTCTAGATGAATCTCCATAATTAGTTTCCAAACTCATCTTCTATACCAGCACTGTTCAAAAGATATATAATGTAAATAATACATAAATGTTCTAGTAACTGTTGTTTGAAAGTAATTAAAATTAATTTTGAAACATTTCATTTAACCCAATATATGTAAAAAACTATAATTACAATCATATGAGCTATTAATAGGGTGTTTTACATTCTTTCTATGTTTGTACTGTTTGAAATCAGGTATGTGTCTTTTGCTTACAGCATGCCATGTGGTTAGTTGCTATGGTTCTGAACATGACGGCTCTCTTCACCTGTGCACAAAAGCTAGTTGGATGCCAAGAAGCCACTACATAAGCAGCCAGGTCACATAGGGTATGGGTTGGGAAGGAGCACTGTACTAGATGTCAAAGGACTTGAGGTTTGCTATGGTTCTGCAATTTACTGTTGTATAATTGTAGATAAGTTGCTGATACTCAGATACATGCATTCATTCATTCACTCATTCAAAATACATATACAGATTAACTCTGGCCAGGCCCTCAGCTATGTTCTGGAGATATTAAGGTAAAACAGCTTGCCCTCCAGGGCCTCAGTATCTAGAACATCAGCAAAAGCCAGCAGTTGCCATGAGGGTGGTAACTGACAGCAAGAAAGGCAGAGACAGGCCTTCTATGCCCCAGTATACAGCATTTTCTCCCCTGCAAATTACTTTTCATAAAAAGATTTGCCTGGTATTCAAAGCCCTATATACTTAAAAACTTTTTTTTTTAACTGAGAAATTTTAACCTACACAATATCAACAGAATAGTTGGATGAACTCCCATATACCTTACTATCTTCCTAGCCTCTCAGTCATCAACTCCTGGCCAATCCTACCTCATAGATTCAGCTTCTTCCATGTCTGCATTCAATTACTTTTTAAATAACAAACTAGCACCTGAGGAAGGCATGTTAGCCTGAAACAACCTCATGCCATACTGGATTATGAGATGATTCAATGGAAATGGCTTAAAAAAAGCAAATAAATTTAATGCATGTTTTACCATTACTGGGGATATGACCTTCCTATATAAGCACTTTAAGGATCATTGTTGCAGAGCAATACAGAAAATTGTAAGCTGTGGAAATTCCTCATTTATTTTAAAATTGTCAGAATGTTATGCTAATAGGCCTTTGTGAGATACAATTTCCAGGTGACAGCTTCTAGTTAGGTACAAAATAGGATTGCTTTGCAAAGGAAGCAGACAGAAGTGAAGGTGAGTTTCTTAGGGACACTAGGGCAGCTGCCCCCAAAGTGAATCTGTCTATAAGGAAGATGTAGAGAAACAACTGGATACAATCGTTTCCTGAATTTGTGTGAGACTAGAAAAAAGGAACATTTCCAAATCAATATATTACTGATGTATAACAGTAAACTAAATAAGGTATTTGACATTTTCATTTAAATCTTTAGAAGTGTTTTTCTTTTTCTCCTTTTTTTTTTTAGTTGGACACAATACCTTTATTTATTTATTTTTATGTGGTGCTGAGGATTGGACCCAGTGCCACACATATGCTAGGCAAGTGCTCCATCACTGAGCCAAAACTCCAGCCCTAGAAGTGTTTTTCTTGAGATTTGAGAAAAAAGTCTTTCTATAAATCTTCTCCTTGGAATAAAGGGGACTAGTGGCCTTATATTTGGGAATGCTTCATATGAGATAATGTACGGTAGCCAGTAGACTTGAGTCAATGGAAGCCTGAGTGGTCTGTGAACCAGGTCTGCTTCTTCTGCCCCTCCCCTGCTTCTAGAATTGTAACTAAATCGATCTCAATGTTGACTGTCTCCTTGAATCTCACAGTGCCTTTCAAAGGCCATGATAAGTACAGAAACTGCTCAGTCCTGATTCCTATATGATTAGGGAAAAATAATATCTTCTTTTTGCTCCAAACTTTCCCCATGACCACAAGCTTACCCATTCCCTGATATCACCTGGCATAATTTCTTGTACTGGGACGTTTTCTTAGCAGGTCTAAGATCGCACACCTGCCTCCAATATTGGCCTCTGCCTTTTTCCACTTAGTACATTGAACACATGTCACTTCCCTTTTCTGTGCACCAATAATTTCCTCATCTGTGAAATTTGGACCCTCTTGGATGGAGTCTATGGCTTAGGACAGTTGCTCTGTTTGTGTTCTTGGCCTGGGGGTGCAGCAAATGGGAGAAGGATCTCAACTCCAGGCCCCTGACCCTTCTTTTTTGACAGTGGCCTGCAGGAAGGCTCTGGACAGCACCACGGTAGCAGCTCATGAATCGGAGATCTATTGTAAGGTCTGCTATGGGCGCAGATATGGCCCCAAAGGAATCGGTTATGGACAAGGCGCTGGCTGTCTCAGCACTGACACGGGCGAGCACCTCGGCCTGCAGTTCCAACAGTGAGTTACTGCCCAGTTTCATCCCGCCCCTTAGAGTCTCCAATTACCAGGACAGTTCACTCGGTTCCCATAGCAACGTTTTCTGGAAGTGGGAGAATGGACTCTATTGTTGACTTGCTAACAATAGGAATACTCAGTCTGACCAAGTTGTAACAATGTGTCATCTCTCCAAAGACTCTCTTTAAATTATCTGCCTTTCTAAAGGGCAATTACTTTTACACCATGGCTCTTGGTTTGCATGTCAAGAGAAAAACCAGAATGTACAGATGTTCGATTGTTTGACCTTTGCAAAACTACATGGAGTCTCTTTTCTTCCCCTTTGAGAGCTTCTGTGTAAATCACATAAATATGGCAGGGAAGTGATGGCCATTCTCTGTGTGCTTGTCACTAAAAGACTTCTTTTCTTCAGGTGTAAGAAGACTAATGTCATTGCAGGGGGAGGGGTCTACAGAGATGGGCTGAACCTTTCAGAAATGAACAATCTATTATGACTGAGGGTCTTCCTGGCTGCCTGTTGTCCATACACTGCCCAACTTTCCCCCAAGTCAGTCTAAGGAAATGGAATATCAAAATGGCCACCTCTATCTACAAGTCTGCTCCTCTAGGTCCACTTTCTTAATGATCAGCTGACACCCCAGCCCAGAACTGAGGATAGTCTGATGGTCTACTGATGGTCCAGTCAGATGGAATCTGGGCTCAGTTCTGTGGTGGGAAGTGGGGGGCAGCCCAGAAAGACCCAACCCAAAGAGGAAATGTTCTCTGGAGGGTTTCCCCCAGAGAGCAGTTAGGCCATCTGAGGAGCTGTTGGTCCCTTCAAAAGAAAGTAACCCACCCGAGAGCCTGGAAAAGTGCAGGAAGGAGTGATTATTCACCCCAAGGAGAGAACTTTTTTCCTAATTTCTGTTATTACTCTATCCCAGTTAGAGACTCTTCTTAAAGAAGATGAAACTAATGGCATTCTCTGCCATGGGTTATCTAAAGGTCACTTTTTGACATTAAGGATTTCTTGCAATAGTGCCGCAAGAGTGACTAGAATCCAAAAACCTGGGGTCATCCCAGCCCCACCAGTTATGAGCTGCCTGGCAGTTCTCACTCTGATCTTTGCTCTCCTACATCTAGCCCTGCCTTTTTAGAGGGTTGTGGTGAGGCTCAAGTGACATATATACAAGGGACCACTAAAAGATTTAAAAAAAAAACAGAAGCAAAACACAAAGGGCTATTATTGTGCCTCTAATTTGGACACTGTCCTCATGGGGACAGGAAACCTATGGATGCAGGCCTATAGCTTGAATGGTGGTAAGGAATGCCTCATTAGCCCACTGAATGTCACTTGTGAAATCAGAACCAACGATCAAGACTCCATTTGACTTAAAATTTTCTTTCCTTTTTCTTTTTCTTTTTTGGTGCTGGGGATTGACCCAAGGCCTCGTGCATGCCAGGCAAGCACTCTGACACTGTGCTACACCTGAACCTTTGACCTTGCATTGTCATAACTCAGGTAGATAGCAGACTGGTGGATTTCTGGAATGTACAGAAAAACCTAAACAAGTACAGTAATAATCTGTTACACATCACCGTAATAATATCAACATGATAAAAGCACATACAAACACACGCGGAACACTTGCTAAGTGCTTTACAACAGAAAGGATGGATTTAAACCTGTTATAGCTAACAGTTATTAGCCCATATACCCCAGGTAGGCACTGTTCTCAGTGCTTTTACACATCATTTTATTAAACCCTTTCAACAACTCTATGAGTAAGGTGCCACTTTCCAGATGAGGAGACAGTCATTCAGAAAAGTGAGATTATTCACTCTAGATCACATAGCACATGTTGTGTGCCAGGGGATGTTTACATTTCATTCATCTGTTTCCACTAGGTCCCCAAAGCCAGCACGCTCAGCCACCACCAGCAATCCTTCCAAGTTCACTGCAAAGTTCGGGGAGTCAGAGAAGTGCCCTCGATGTGGAAAGTCAGTCTATGCTGCAGAGAAGGTCATGGGAGGTGGCAAGGTAAGGCCTTCTGTGTAAACCACGTAGGATTTTCATCTCCATGGTATTAGTTGGGGGGAATAAGAGACAAAGTGAGAACTGTGGGAAGGTGGGGGACCAGACTCTTCATTCCTTAGATTCCAGAACCTCTTTAGATGCTGCACAATCTTGCCTGCTTTCCTGGTCTATGACTGTCAACTGACAGTGCCCTTGAAAAGCTAGAACTGGAGTGATTTGCTGCAACAAGAGTTATCCTAGTAGGGGCAAAGCACTCAGCTAAAAGCTCTGGGGATACAAGGCTCACAAGCCCCTGGCCCATCATGTTCACAATCCTTCCAGAAAGGTGTCAGCCCTGGGAACCTGTCACCACCAGGTAACTCAACCTGTTGCTGCTATCACACAATTACTGCCTCACATCAGTGAAAAGTGTCCTCACTTACAAATGTTCTGGCTCTCCGGAAAGTCATCAAATATCCAAGACAGCAATGTGCACTGTTCTACAAGCTCCAGTTTCAGGCCAAAGCCAGGTTATTCACCAAAGGAGGTGAACCTAAGAAAAAAATCCTGTTAATACTAAATGCAGGAAAGAAGGGCCATGGAGAGAGAGTTCTGGCTTCGAACTCAAGGGCTGTCTCCACACGAAGACCAGCCCTTTGCATACATATGAAGACCTATGGGTGATGCCTGGTAGAGAAGCAATATGCAAATTGCAGCCCTCTGCCATTGGAATTACAGACTTAAAAAAAAAGGCTGAATGACCTGATAACTGTCCATTTTTTTACTCCTTTTCTTCTCTAACTTTATATTAAATAAAAACATTACCCACTGCCCCAAGCCCCAGTTCTTTCTTGTCCAGTTTGTTCCTCAGATCTTTTTGCCCTAGAGTCACACTCTATTCTTAAGAAATACATGCAAATAACCATGATAAATCCATTTAGTGGGTTCTGAGAATTGTTAGCTAAGGCCACTGCATCTCATTTTTTTCAAACCTCTGGAAAGATTATTCTGGGGCTTCACTCAGCAAGGAAAAGGGCACTCCTTTGTATGCTGCTGGCCAGGGGACTTGAAATAAAATGCACTGCCCACCTTCCTGATATGCAATTCTCCTGTGCCCCTCAGCCTTGGCACAAGACCTGTTTCCGCTGTGCCATCTGTGGGAAGAGCTTAGAGTCTACAAATGTCACTGACAAAGATGGGGAACTTTATTGCAAAGGTGAGTGGTTCTGGAGACTTACTTTAGACTTGTCTTCCTAAGGGGCCTTGGGAGGGAACTGTGTTCATGCCTAGAGGCCTGCCTGTGTTTGCCAGGAGCAGAGATGCTCAGTCTGGTCAGGTTTTGGGCTCTCAGAATGGAGAGTAAAACTTATTCATCTCTGGTCCTCTCCATTGGAGCAGAGGCTTGCAGATGCTCAGTGGTTCAGGGCAGCTAGTGCCTGTGGGAAGAGAGAAAGAAGAGAAAATTGTGTCAGGTCCTAAAAGAGGCCTCAGGACTGGACAGTTTCAGTTTGTTCTAAGAACACCCTCTGTCTACCTGAGTGACAGATAAGGATGACTGGGGAAGAAACTCACTTGAGTTTATCTCCTTCCTTCCTAAACGCTTCCCTCCTTCTTTTCTTCTATCATTATTCCTTCCCTCCTTCCATCATTATTCCTTTCTTTCTGTCCTCTCTCTCCCTCTCTTCCACTTCCCTCCTGACATTTGTTTCTGATGTTGCATGCCACTTAGTGATCACAGGGATAGAACCAGCTTTCCTCCTAGTTACTGCAGCTCTGCCCTTAGCTTCCTCCATAACCCTTGGTCTTGGGTAGGTGATAGTGTGACTCAGCCCTTCCTGACACTATGATGAGATGCACTAGGGCCAAGACAATCTTTTTCAACTTTAGAGTCTCTCCAAGGTCTCCTGTGTTGCTCAGTGGTACACCGTCACTTAACAATGGTGTCTTAATCATCTCTAAGTGTGTTTGGTGGTGTAAAGTGGGGGTAGCAATGGAAAGGGGGTCAAGGGGTCATTGTTAACCAAGACCTTAGGTTACCAAAGCTTTCCCCACAATGAGGCAGGTTGGGAACTAACTTGCCATCTGACAGGGAGTTGCTTTCTTTCGGTAGTAAGAGACAGAGAGTTTTCAATATTTATAGGCCATAGTCCCCTAAATCTTAGTCATCTAAAATCTTCATAGTATAGTATACTACAGAGAGAAAAGCAATCAGTTTGGGGTAATGGGAAAGTCTTCTTGGAAGACATGCTTTTCTGGGGACTAAAGGGTGAATGTGAGTTTGGGAAGGGGCATTCCAGAAACAGGAAGCAGTAAGACCTAAGCCTGGACATCATGGTACAACCCAGGGATTGCAAGCAGTTCTGTGCATCTGGAATTTAGGGCAGGAGGCGGAGGCAGGGCTCAAGGCTGGGCAGGCCATCAGAGACAGATTACGCCAATTCCAATATGTCCGTGAATACAAAGTGCAAAAAGGCGTAAGCAAGGTTTTTTTTATTAGCAGATTTAAGTGTAGCTTATTTACAAGTTAATTCATGCAAGAATTTATCAAAAGGTTGTCTCAAACAGGTAAAAGGACTGTGCCCAGATAGGACCTGAAATAATGATGCTAACTAATGCACTCTCTCCCCTCATCCCTTTCTCATTCACAGTTTGCTACGCCAAAAATTTTGGCCCCACAGGCATTGGGTTTGGAGGCCTTACACATCAAGTGGAAAAGAAAGAGTGAAAAGGTGTACTCTTTCACCAGCAGAAAGCACTGCCAAGCAATCCTTCAGGGTTGGAAAGCTTTTCCTGGACAGCCTCATTTGAAGCTGGACAGCGTGTTTCTTCAGAAATAATCATAGGCTTGATCCAAAGCGAGAAAGGATCTTTGGAAGAAAATTACGTAAAATTTAATCTGCAACAAATGCTTTATTATTTACGATTCTTGGGGTGGGGAAATAAACAGTAAATAAACATTTTAGTGGTACTTTGTATGTCTCTGGATCTTTTTTTTTTTTTTTTTTTTGGATAGAGGGGAATTTTCAAAAAGACAAAGCTAGTTCAAAAACCAGCTACAGCAAATGAATCTGGATGTCAACTGGGAAAGGACTGAAAAAGAAGAAACAAAGGGCCAAGGAAGACAGTCTTCCAGAACCTGTCAGCTGAGTGTCTTTCTAGTTACTGCTAGTGGAGAAGAAACAGGCAGTTGGGGGAGGAAATAGAGAACATGATAACATATTCTAAAAGGAAAATCAAAACTAATGAAATTGCTGAAGAGTGGATCCTTTTGTCCTATCATGGGCTTTGCAATATTACACATTTGTGAAAACTGAAAAGTGACAACAAAGCATGGCATTTGCTTCTATATTATAAACAACATGAAGATGATTTTCTTTTATTCTAGGACAATTCCCCAGGGTATAGCAATTTTCTTAAAACTTCTCCTGCATCAAATTGCCAGCCTCACAAACGAAGCACAGCCAATTAGAGATCTCTATCTCTGCCTCTTCAGCAAATCTCAGCAGCTCAAGTACTGTATCTTCTTGGGCCCTTTCTTTTAACAGCCACACCATTTCTCCCACCCCCATGCAATTCCAGAATTATTTGGACTAAATGAAAGCAAATAAAAATTTATTCACAGAGCTGGGGACATAGTTCAGTGGTAAAGCACTTGCCTAGCATGCACAAGACCATGGGATGGATCCCCAGTACCATAAAGAAAAAGAAAAAAATTAGGCTAACCCATGGGTTTTTTTTATGCTCCAAATCCCAAGAAAACCTGTTTTCAAAATAAGCATTTATTCAATGCTGTTTATGTGCTTTCTTGGACAACACCCTGTATGAATTTTAAAAGCCATATCCTACCTTAGTTCTATGCTAGGGATTTCCAGGTTGCTGAGGGAGTAAGACACACATGAAGTTAAAACTTTCAGTCATCCTTAGCTTTGCCCTCTCCCTCACCCTTGCCTGGCTCCTCTAGCCTCTCTGATTCTGACTCCAAAATACCTCTAGAATGTATTCCCCTCCATTTCCATTCTTTGGTATGTGTATTAGTTTGTTCGGGACATATACATAACAAAACCTCACACTGGGCTTATTGGGTAGCTTAGATAAAAGAAATTTTCTCACAGTTCTGGGGGCTGGAAGTCCATGATCAAGGGTCGGCAGGATTTGATTCTTCTGATGCCTCCCTCCTTGGCTTGTAGATGGCTGTCTTCTGTGTCTTCACATGGTCTCTCCTCTGTGTGCCTGTGTACTAAATTCCTCTTTTAATAAGGACAATAGTCATTTTGGATTAAGGCCCATCCATAACCTTCTTTAACCTCAATTGCCTCTTTAAAGTCCCTATCTCCAAATAGTCACATTCTGAGGTATATGTGGGGTGGGGAGGTGGTTTAGGACTTCACATGTGAATTATGGGGAGACACAATTCAGCCCATAACGGTATACACAAGGACTTTCACAAATTTACCTTAGCCTTACCCCTTCACTGAGCTTTAGTCAACTCTCTTCTCTACAAGTTCCAGCTACACTCAAAGACTTGAAGCTTTCTTAATACTCCTACTACCCTTCCCCGATCGTGCTTTTGCTAATGCAGTTCTTTTTGCTTTGAATTCCTGGAAGATGGATGAACCACCCCATCTTCATCCTCTAATTCAACTCCTTAGCCTGGTAAACTGTTAAGCAAGGCATAGAGCAAATGTCATCTCCTTCGCCAAATCATTTCTAAAGTACCTGAGTAGAATGAGTCTACTCTGTGCTCCCATAGCCAGTATATAACACAGCCTGTCTCACTGCACTAAATTTTGAATTCCATCTGTCTCTTTATTGGAATATGACAGAGGTGCATTCACAGTGCTCAACAAATAGTGGGCACTTAATAAACATTTGTTAAGCAAATGAAGTGGGAAAATGTAAGCTAAACACAAATTCAGCCAAGTTTTGAAGGAAAGATTATATACTACAATGAAGGAACTTCAAAGTAAACAATACCAAAGAAAAACCTCACTACGTCCAGTAGAGTTTATCCTGTTTCCTGGGCACACTCTTCTGTTACAGTTCTCAGACTGGAACATGTCACTAGGTTCAGACAAGATTCATAGCCTCCAAAATAT
>JAJEJO010002040.1:415656-509183 GCA_020662805.1 Glaucomys volans
TATTGGTCACTGTCATCACCAAGTTTCTTTCTTCCAATTCCCAATGCCCTAGCTCAGACTTGGCGTATCTTAAAGGCCACATAGGTCAGAACTGTAATCAACAAGATGGGTTTTTCCCCCGAAGCCTTCTCACAGTTTTCTAAATGATGTCTGTCTCAGTTCCTTCCAGTTCATTTTACATAATAGAGACTTCTGGTCCTCCAAAACCCCAGAAACTTATCTCTCAATTACAACCCTTTCAAGATACATCTCTGTCCAGAGGCTCAAATCTAAACTCCCTCCTCATCTTTGCATTCAAGGCCGTATACAACGAACTCAAGCTTTAGCTGTCCAGCTCATACCCATAAACCTCCTGCTCCAACCTGGCTCTTTTCCCCATGACCATAACTGTCTGGGCCTGGAAACCACTTTCCCCACTTTGTCTCACATCCCCATCCTTTTAAGTCTTACCAGCTCTCAGAGACCCAGTCAATAGTCACACTCCCACTACAGCTTTACTGACTACAACTGTCTTCAGCATCACTTTTTTCCCACTAAATTCCTGGATTACTATTATCCTATTCCAGTAGGAGAAATGCTTATTTTTAAGCATATACCCCTATCTTTTCAGTGCCTAACTCAATCCCCTCCATGCATCAAAACACATTGACTAACATTACTCAAAAAGTAGCTTCCTAGGAAGAGGGCTGACTACATGGGATTGATTTAAGCGGCAGTAGGGAGACATGCTACGAAGTACAGGATCTGGCTCAAGACCTACTGTGTAAGTAAAAGTAACTTAAAGGGCAAAGAAGCAGAATGTTTTATATGGGCAGGATTTGGGAAGTAAGATTCAAAGCTGCTCTAAGGCTTTACTTTAGTTCTTCAAGGAAAGTTCCTCAAGTTTATGCTGCCATTATTCAGCAAAACTGCACCAGCTCTCACCTCCTTCCCTCCTTTCAGATTCTTCTCCAGGACTTGGAATACCCTTACTCTCATCCCCATCATGCCCTGCCCCAGATCTCTCAAGGCTCAGCTTAAAATTCCACTTCTACTATAAGGTTTCTATACTTTAGTGGAGTAAATATTTACTCCTCTGGTTAAATCACTGCAACTTTATTATTACTGCTGGACTGAAATAATCACAAGATTTGCATTATTCTCCATTGCCACTGCTGTAGCCATCTCTTTCCAATTAAGTCAACCTCTCTCCTCCCTAAATACACATTGCAGTCACATCCCAGTCTCTGATTTCCTTGTCTAACAGCCTAACAGTTTCATCTTGTACCAAGCGTAGGCTTTAAAATAGACTGCTCATGAGATATGCAGCGAGTGCTCAAATCCCTCGAGGGCTCTGGGTCACCTCTTCAGCACTTTGAGCCTCCAAGACCCTGATGATGTAGGTGGCAGGGAGATAAGCTTCAAAGCCTGATCTTTCCTATCACAAGATGAGAGCCTTCCTATAAACACTCTCATTTTCTACTGAGGACAGGTTTCATACAACCAATTCTCTAAAGGATACGTATCTCAAACCTGAAAAACTAGCTTTTCCCTAACACAGATGGGCACATTAAACATAGGGCTAAAAAAATTACTGGTGATAGAAAGTCAGGTTAAAATTCCTGGCAAAGCATACAATCTAACACTTTCTACAGAGTCTTGTGGCTGGGCCAGCCACATGGTTAATTATCTCACACCAATTTCTCGCCAGTAACATACAACCTTGTGACCATGTGGCTTGATTGGAGAGATCCCTCAACTTGGCAAAACTTCAAATTACTATTTGTGCTAAGTCCAGCAGACTAAATTCCTTGCCACCCCAGGGTTCATGATCTTACCACCTACCCTGTGTCACTGAGGTTTCCAAGAAAGAAGGGCTCAAGTTAAAGAAGAGCAGAGTGGCTGTGGGTGGTAGCACTAAGTTAGGAAATCAGCAGCTAGGGATCTTCAGATGGTGAGAATAGAACTCACTTACTTGTAAGGTGTCTTCCTGAGGGACAATGTCTGTTTCATATGCCTGCTCTGCTTCAGCAGGCTGATTCTCTCATGAGAGGTCAGGCCCAGGAAAGCAATCTGAAAAAGAAGGTTAGAAGATACATGAAAAATACCACATTGTGGCTCCATTACTCTTAGCAGTACATTACAGGATGCTGGCAAATATTTAGTACTCCCCACAAAACAATACCTCTAACCTTCCAACCAAGGATCATGGTGAGGGCAAAGATTCAGCAGCCCTAAACTATACTCTCCTAGGTAAATATAGTAGCTGGACATTTTCTTTTTCATTGTCTGATTTTTATTAACCTTCAAGAAAACACTGGGCAGTGACTCAGAGTCACAAAATAACTGCTTTATTAATGCAAGGAAAGGCTTATGGCCATGTTTAGATTTTCAACAAATCGAGGATACAACTTTGGGTGAACTGAACAGCGTAAGGTCAGTTCCAATGCAGTTATTGCACTTTATGTGTTGTTCTTAAATTTCTTTGAAAAGGTGCCAAAGAGAAAAGTTAATAAACTGAAGAACATTAAAGCTATAAATTTGAAGAAGAATGAAGGTGACTCAAAAACTCCCAAATTATTAAGAACCATGAACTACTAACAGGGTTATTTAACTGTTGTTTAATCATCAAAACAACTCAAATGTCAATTTCCTCATCTGTAAAATGGCCCTTGTCATACCACCATATTAAATAACTTACCATACAGTTCTATGGATTTGAGATAAAAATTTAAAATATCTAGTGCTGAGACTTAGAAAGGTGAAATAATTGATCCAAGGCCACACACGTGAGACAGTGGTAGAGCAAGAACCGACACAAGTCAAAGGGAGGGTACAGCCCTTGCTCCTAACCAGCAGTCTATAAACTCGGTCAAAATCCTGTTTAAACCGGGTGTGGTGGTGCATGCCTGTAATCCCAACACTTGGGAGGCTGAGACAGGAGGATCGCGAGTTCAAAGCCAGCTTCAGCAACTTAGCGAGGCCCTAAGCAACTCAGTGAGACCCTGTCTGTAAATAAAATACAATATAGAGCTGGGGATGTAGCTCAGTGGTGGAGTGCCCCTGGGTTCAATCCCCAGTACCAGGGGGAAAAAAAAAAAAAAAAATCCTATTTAACCAGAGCACTCAGAAAATGAACATTTTCAAAAAACTGGATTATTTTGCTCATTAAAAAGTCTATTCAAAATTCTGGTTCAAATATATTTGCCTTTCTTTTTAAAATTAAGGATATCATAGCCTCAAATACTTGTACTTGTTTTAAGATTTGAAAAAGAAGAAAGAGAATAAAAATTGATGTCTCAAACCTTAGGTTCTGCTTTTAACTCCATTGTAAAAATCTTACCATGGCTGTAAGCAAGGCAGTCAATATATCTTAGGTTTAATTTTCTTGTCCATAAAATACATATACTACTTTGGCATGGTCTATGCCTCAAATGCTTAGGAGGAAATAAATGGATAAGTGCTTTGGAAAACGTAAAGCATATATAAATATTAGATATTATAAATGATAGTAATCACAGAGGCTAATATCCATTCTTACTACCCGAACTGTTGATGTCAGAGGGATAGAGTGTGAGTACTCAGAAATCTCAGTTTATAAGTTTTAACTCCTTCCTTAGCATTTTTTTCTTTTTCCCTTCCCCCTCCCTTGTCTGTCTGTCTTTTATCATTATTATTTTGGAATTGGTTACTTCTGCATAAAGTGGAAATCATTCTGCTTTTGTTGAGTAATGCTCTAATTATCTGAGGTCTTGCAGTAATTGGTTTAGACTGATTACTGCTGCCCATTCCATGTGGGCAGGTCATGGCAACAATGATAATTAGGTTAGGCTCACGGAAGAGGAAGGCAGCAGGGAAGGGATAGACGCTTCATAAGATGACTACTGCCCTGGAGCTTGAACTTTCTAATAGCCATGACCTTCTCTGAAAATGTAATTATCATGTCCATTGGTTAGTGGTATATCTTTCATTTCTTCCCACTCTCATCCACCTAAGCACTGCACATGGCAACAAACAGTTGAAAACTGAGGGAAAATAATCATCTCACATTTGTACAACGCTGTGCAGTTTATCCCATCCTTTCATACATTATATGGTTTAACTGTATGATGGAAAGAGCCCTGGGATGAGGGCTGTCAGAAGAACTAAGCTGATAATTCCGATTTTTGCCAGTCATTGGGTGACCTTGAACAACTTGATTCATCTCTCTGAACCTCTATTTGCAAAATAAGGAGATCAGATTAGATCACTCTTAGGTCCAGCTGCAACAAATTATTTATTATTCTAAACTTTAAATCATCCTGTGAAAGCAGATAGGCATTATTATCCTCATTTTACAGATAAGGAAATTCAAGAGAGGTCGAATGACATGCCCAGACCCACAGAGGAAGCAACAGGTTTAGATCTAAATTTGCTGATTTTAAATTCAAGTCTATCTCATTTTTAGCTACTAGAAATTTTTCTCAAAAGGTTAATGAGAAATAAATACCTGAAAGAGTTGATTTATTAATAAAAATGTTGACCATGAGAAATGGAAAACTGCTACCATGAAGATATATAAAACCCAAGGGGAACAGGCCACAATCTGATTGAGGTAGGTCCACAGGCCATCTTCCTTGAATGTTGTGACACAATGATTTGACCAATCTGTGAATTCACAAAAAGGAATTAATTAAAATCAGCATACTACAGTGATGCAGCCACATCAATGTTCATAGCTGCTCAATTCACAATAGCTAGATTGTGGAACCAACCTAGATGCCCTTCAATAGTAGAATGAATAAAGAAACTGTGGTATATATACACAATGGAACATTACTCAGCCATAAAGAAGAATAAAATTATGGCATTTGCAGGTAAATGGATGCAGTTGGAGAATATCATGCTAAGTGAGATAAGTCAATCTGAAAAACCAAAGGCCGAATGATCTCTCTGATAAGTGGATGATACATAAGGTGGGGTGGGAGGGAAGCAAGAATGGAGGAAGGATAGATTGCATAGAGGAAAAAGAGGGGTGGGGATGGGGTGGGGGGAAAGAAAAATAACAGAATGAGACAAACATCATTACCCTATGTACATGTATGATTACGCGAATGGTGTGACTCTACTTCGTGTACAACCAGAGAAACAGTTGAATTTTCCATTCATGTAAAATTAATCAAAATAAATTAAATTTAAAAAATGGCAAGAAACTAGTGACTGTTTTTCAAAGACACAAACTCACTGCAGTCCTACAGAGGGAGCAAAGAAAGCAAGATATAGGGGCAGAGATTGGAATTCACCTTTAGGGGCTGGAGGTGTGGCTCAGTGGCAGAGCACATGCTTTGCATGGCTGTGAGGACTGAGGTTCAACTTCTAGCATCAAATAGACAAAACCCCAGGAATTCAAGTTCGGGAGTTTATTTTTCAAATGCTAGCTCAACCACCAAAGATGAAAACATGGTACTTCAGTATTGGTGAAGGCTTTGATAACACCATGTCAGCAGTTGATAGTGAAGGTATAAAAGTGGTCCATAAAACCTTCATTCAAATCAGCATATTAGGCATAAAACACACTGGCCAGAACTGCTTAAGGACTTGACAATGGAGAATGATTATATTTAATAAAATATTTGTCCAGGAAAATTACTTCTATTATGCATGCTACACCAAGTTATGGATTTCTCTTATTAATGGTTCAGATGAATAAGTGATTGGTGTGGGCACAAGAGGTCCTATAAGTACTTAGATAAAATCAGAACACATCCTAATAGCATGCAGGGGAACGAGTGTGGGTTTACCTCGGCAATGGCACTGTAACTAATTGTGCAGAGGAAGAAAGGTCAGGTGAAGGGACTTCACAAGACAGACGTATCCAGGAAAGGAGCACAGAGCAAGATTCAGATGGTCACAACTCAGTTTCTCCCCCAGGGCATCCATATGCCAGTTAAAAGAGAGGACTTCACTATGGCCTTTGTGTTACTGACCACCTAATCTATGAGGTTAAAAGCAGCAGGAAGAAGCAATACAGGTAGGAAGTGGCAGAAACAAGGGAAATAGATCTTCAAGGTTATGATTTTTACAGGCATCATAACTACACATAGTGTGAATTATTTCTGAAATGAGAATTCTGTAGACTTGTACCCAGAGGTTTCATAAAGACCTCTGACAAATTTGATAAGTAGTTCTTGGCATTTCCCCCACACATACTGAAGAACTCCTGGGGCAGGAAGAAAATGAACCTATGACTTTACTACCAACTGTTCATTTTAGTCCTAACATCTTTTTTCTCCCTCTTTTTTGAGAGGGATAAGACTCACTCATTTGATTCTCAACCATCTTTCATAAATATATGCCAGCAGCTTTCTCAGAGCAATCATCATAGAGTAAAAATGATGGTTAAGCCAAGTTATATTTTGTTTAGAAATTCACATTAGGACTGGAAAGAAAGATGCATCTTATGTCCCTAATATCACAAATATAAATTGCATAAATTAATAAATAATTTCCAACAGCAGAGGGAGAAAACAGCAGCTGAATGGGAAAGATTATCTACTTTCTTTCAGCTTATGGACTTCTACTGCTCCCTTGTGGGAATTTTTTGATAACACAGAATGATCTTACACTAAAATTCTCACACTGGAGTACTGATTTAAGATTTTGTTCCAAGATACAGCTGTGCATGTGACCATCCACATTATCTTATGCAATATAACACTTTAATTTGTGCTAATACATTCTTATCAGGTAGTCAATGGTTAATAATAGGGAACTCGTATTACTTCAAGTCAATCATTTCATCGTTAGACAACTCTGACAGTTACATAGTTCTTCCTTATATTGATCCAATACCCTTCTCTCTGTCATTTGTATGATGCTCACACTTTATGATTTACTTCCTGTCCACTTGGAAAATAGACCTCAAGAAAGATGGAATGGATCGAGGCTGTACAGAGGCAGAGTAGTTGCTACTGAATCACAGGAGAAGAATATAGGAGAAGAGTATATAGCAGGACTTTAGTGGCAAGAGCATTAATGGTAAACAAAGGATATTGAATGACAGTGATGCCTCATTAGAGAAATGGAACATAAGTTCATGTTTCCTGTCTATAAAATAATGATAAATGACAAAATACCCTCATTCAGTGTAAAGAAATATTGTCAGAATATAAATGCAATAAAATAACCAAGTACGCTCAGCTAGTATACAGTATTTTAAGTCAGCAAAAGGTGGGACTGTTCCTCATAAACAAAATATAATACAAACATTGGTTCAGAGCCAGAGAAAAAAGACAAAAGGAAGGAAGAATCTATTTATGTAATTAAAAAAAAAAACTACCAAGAAAAGAATGTGATGGAAAATCACTTCTCTCCTATCAATAGTCTTATGCTGGACACACACACACACACACACACACACACACACAAAGTGACTATTTTTAGTGAGGAGAGAGAAGAGAGAAGAGACAAGAGTGGTTTAAAATCTGGTTCTCTCTCCAGGATCAAGTCCAAGACAGAAACTGGTCTGTGGGCCAACCTAGAAAGGTTTTCTAAGAGTATGCTTTATTGGCAAGCCTTAGAAGGGCAACTCTCTTGGAGGCACTGACAAGAAATCTTTTATTTCTTATGTCACAAGACATAATCTAGAAAGGTTTTAAAATTTCATGTTCAGGGTTACTGGTGACCTTTAACAAGAAGTTGTACTGGGGAGTGAATCCATGGTAGCACACATGCTAGGCAAGTGCCTTTAAATTGCACCCCCGGGCCATTTAAATTTTTACTTTGAAAAAAGGCATCACTAAGTTGCCCAAGCTGGCATCAAAGTGTGATCCTCCTGCCAGCATCCTAAGTAGCCTGAATTATAGGAGTGTGCCACCACGTCTGGCTTTCAGTGCAGGAATTTTAGACCTATGAGTATTAGTCCTATTTGGGAAGGTAACAATTACATTTAGCTACAAAGTATTCCCTGAAGATCAGACACTCAAGGTATCAATGGGAGGTCTGACAAGGTAACTGAGCCCTTGTCATGCCTATGTCAGGGCAAAAAATAATCTATTTCATGGAGATACTAACAATCAACGTGAAACCTCAAACAAAAGAAAAGTTGTAATAGTAGATACTTCTAAGGAAGGGAACTGGGAGGCTGGGGAACAAGCATAAAAGAAACCCTCTTTTGAGGAAAGTGGTGGGCAGGAGATAAGGAGACAAGCACAAGCCCAAAAGAGTACTATGGCTTCAGATGCTTGGGGAAAAAGAAAACAACATAAGGAAGATCTTTTCTAATGTTTTCCAGCAGATTTTAGCTCAACCAACAAACTATAATTCTATGATAACATTAAGAGAAGGGTGGATGGGCACAGATTAGAAGTGAAGACTATTTTCCCAAAGCCCTCAAAATAAATAAAAAGCAAACAGTAAAGTCCAATTAAATAAAAACAAATTATTGGCATTATGTTGGTTTTTCCAGTTAGGTAACTTATTCCAATCTGTGAAAAGTGCAGTTATGTAATTTTTTGTTTTTCTGGTGGTACTAGGGATTGAATCCAGGGCCCTGCACATGCCAGAGGAGTCCTCTACCACTGACCTACATTCCCAGCTGTGCCCCTTTTTTCAAGATTTAGATAGGGTCTTACTAAGTTGCTAAGGTTGGCTTTGAATTTGCAATCCTTCTGCTTTAAACTTTAAAATGAGTAGGTGGGATTAGAGGGCAGTTGTAAAATTCTGAAGAGTTAACCAAAATTATTCTTGCTTCAATTTAAACCCTGTTCTTGGTCGGTCACTTCAGAACAGCTGGCTATTATTCCAATATGATACTCCCAGAATACTTTATTAAACTGCTACTAAAAGCCATTTTCCTTTCTCAGAGCTGCAGAATAAGCAATAATGTCTTCTTCCAAGTTAGTATTTCCAAACTTTTGGTTGTTAGTTTTCCCATTAGTTCTCTACCTCAACTTGATACTAACTGGCATATGCTTTCAGAGCTTTGCTCTTCGATTTACTGTGACCATTATCCTCAAACCTCTAAACTTGACTTATATGAACTTCTATTTTCGAGCACTTTTCAAACACATTAAGGTTTTCATCCAAAGTCCTGAGAACTAACCTAACATTTCTTTCAGCTTACCACTGTTGAGAGTCTTAGAGGTACCCACTCGTTTTTATTAAGGGTATGGTTCAGTCACCCAGGCACAATGATCACAATTTGTTTGAAAAAGTACATTGTGGTATGGGTGCATTGTAAGGAAAGGTTATACTTACAGATGAAAGATCCATACATAAGCCAGTCACATACCACGGAAAGGAAAAACAAGAAGAATATGTAATAGTGATGGTTGCCAAAACCTAAATCAAAAAAGTAAAACACTTAATACTTGGTTTCCAGATAAGACCTTTTAAACTTCCTTTACCAAAGTAAAACAGTTGCTGCTTTGTTTATAAATACTATTATATCAAACCCAAATAGTCTGATATGCTATGGCCAACTTATTTATTTATTCTCTACTTACTTAAAAGAAAATACTTTGTTCAAATAAAGTTAACTAAGCAAACACAGCTCTGGGCTGGCCTACACTGTGTTGAGGGAGGAAAGCAGGCAGAATTTGGGGAAAATCCTGTCTCTTCCTTCCTTCCATGGAACATGTTTATATAATTATGCCCTCTGAATATCAAAGACTGATTTGAATGGAGGATCAGAAAAAAATAAATCTGAGGAGCAGCAACACATATACATGCTGCAGGAGACTGGCCATAACAAAGAGTGTACATAAGAGAAGAAAGAGAAGAAGAGAAGAAAGTGTGAATGATGCCAGGCAGCCTGTATATGCCTGAATGTGCTGCTTCCCTGCCTTCTAGATCCTAGAGATGGGAGGAGCCTTTCAGTGGTAATGACATAAATGCTCTTCAGGTATCACATCATGGTACCATTTTTTCCTGAAGCAGGAAACCCAGAAGAAACAATACCCACTGGAATAAGGAGACCTAGGCTTACTGATTATTAGTTGTGTCACTTAAATTATTTAATTTCTTTGATCCAGCATTCTTACTTATAATATGGAGATAGCATATCTCTTTTACTTCACAGACCTATGGCACACAAACAGGATGATGCATACGAAAAAACTTGTAAATGCATTGTGGTAAGTATGTACAGGCTTATTGCTATTATTTTCCAGTTGCCATTGAATGCTGCCTGGCATAATGCAGCATCTTTATGGTGGGATAAGGTCCACGAAGGTTGGGACCCTAAGAATCATCTAGCCACTTTTCTCCAGGAAAAGGAGGGAACATCAAAATGCAACAAGGAAACATGACTAAGCTAAATCAAAGTCAGCCTTCTGTTCATCAGAATTATAAAAGCATATCCTCTCCTGAAGACTCACAACCATAGTTCCTCTTAAGTTCCTCATAATAAACCCCTGCTTTTACTGTGTTGGCTCAGAGAAAACTCAGAGCTGCAGGTTAGGAAAATAAATATTCCCTGGGTGGAAGGCAATCTCCAGATCTCTGCCATCCCTGGTTCTAGTACTTATCTAAGTACCAAAGGAGGCAAATGGAGAAGATGAATAAGACAAATTATAACATATGAAAAGATTATGATGTTTGGAGCAGAAGACAGATACTTCTAAAGTGAATTCAAGCAAATAATTTCACCTTTTATACTTTTATAGCTCCAAAACAGAAATGATAATATTAAGTCACATGTGTGCTCTGATCAAATTGGATACCATATTCTAAATTCCAAAATACTATATAATGACAATAATTATCATTATCAACTTCAAAAATTTTCCAAAAAACTTATCATAAAGATGATTCATAGACAAGGAAGAGCTACAAAATTTGGAAGCCTCTTTTCTCTGAATCACATACAAAACTAAACATATGTTTAATTTTATGGCAGTAATTGAAAAATTAAATCCCTCACCTATGCACCGCCCAGTCCACAGGCAGTGTTGATCATATCGCGCCACACAGGAATTACACACATGGCAATGGAGTGATCTTAATGGCTTCCTTATCTAAGTGAATAATTAAGAAGAGGCATAAGCAAAAACCAGTATCTCAAAGTGGTAACAAATCATAAGCAAAATTTTAAGCCCAGGTTGTAAAGATACAGGCACAATATTCTTTAAATTCACATAGGATCTTTGGAATGACTTATTAACATTTACTTTATATATATATACACACACATGCACATACATATATATATTTTTAGTTGTTGAGGGACCTTTATTTTATTTATTGATTGATTTATATGTGGTGTTGAGAATCAAACCCAGTGCCTCAAGCATGCTAGGCAGGGGCTCTACCACTGAGCCACAATCCCAGCCCAACATTTCCTTTTATGTCCACTCTGATTAAGTCACTACTCAAGTGGATTTGAATTCTAGAGCCTATTCACACTGACTAAGGGGAACTGAGGCAGTACTATACAACACAATAAGCACTAAACTAAAAGAAAGGGAAGTTGAGTTCCATTTCTGGCTCTTCCCATAATCGTGAGAAATTTACTTCCTCCTCTAAGCCCTGAGTCCTCAATTGCAAAATAAGAAGTTTCTAGATCATTATGAGTCTCTGACTTGAAGTTGGTTCTAATATATACTTCCTGACAGGGAAAACAAACAAAACACACTGCAGATAATTCGCAAAGAGATTCAACCGAAGGCAACCTTCATGGGATTATAAACATTCTTCCATGTGCTCAAGGTAGAAAATTGTTCTGGCAGTAATATAAAATTTGAACTGAGTAAAAACTAAGGTGGGTAAACATACTATGAAGATTTGACAAATGCTTATTTGAGCAATGTTATCAAGAATTTTTTACTTGGAAAACAAAAAATTACACAGAAAAGACTCACAAGACATGAAGTACAAAATGTTCTGAAATCCAGACAACCAGTTTCTGCAAGGGAGATGATATTCTGCAAGACATGAAGTTTGACCTTATGATTACGTTTTACTGGAGAAAGTATTATGAATGGTTATGTACTATTCTCACAGCTCACTCCAAACTGACACAGTTAGAAAAGCAATTTGGAATACTGCCACCAAATCATTCTGTGCTTGAAATAATGTGACTTTTTAAGCAAGGCTGTGTTTTCAGCCAGTAGCCAATAAATTAGATTGTATAAAATTGTACCCCCTGCCATCTCGCTCACATCTCCTCTCATGAATGGCAAATATTTTCCAGTTATAATATGCTAAAGAAAAATAAAAATTCACATATACACATCTTTTAAAAAAGAAACAAAAATCAGGATACATCAAAATCAATTGTTATAAGCACCAAGGGCCAAGCAAGTCTTTCAGGTACTTTAGCTTTAAGCAATAATGGACCTTGTTCCAAACATGAATAATAACCTTGTTCCAAACATGAATAATAACCTTGTTCCAAACATGAATAACAACCTTGTTCCAAACATGAATACACGGAAAGCATGCCATGTCATGTGGCAACTTTATATGTGAGGAAGAGAAGGGATATCTCCTTAGTCATTAAAGAGAAGGAATCCCTTGGCCCTTGCCTTTGTACCCTCTATGTAGTAAGTGAGGAAATTTAAGCTAAATGACCCTTACCTAAATATTATTAAAAGGAAGTAGGCAATCATTTCTGCTAACAAAAATCACATCTGGAAAAGTTTTGGTGGGGTATTACTATCATAGAAGTATTTTTTAAAACTTTCACATACATAATTGAAAAAAGTATAATTGTGAAGATATCTCACTTTTGCTGATTAATTCACCTTACATTATGTTACATCTGTTCATGTTATCTATGGCAGGCACTAGAAACACACTCACAACAAAAACCAATATGGCTATGACCTACTAAAGTTTATATGTCCTCTGATTTAAAATGAAAACAAATACAAAACATTACAAAAAGGGCTCACCGCTTTCCTTTCTTCTTCAGAAGCTTTAGTGAAGCCTGGATCAGTTGCCCAAGTCTTGTAGAAAAAGTAGAGAAAGGCTATTATGCTGAAAATGAAAGCAAAATAGAAAGGAGTACCTGCTATATGTTAAAGCAAAGTTAAGGAATATATCAAACTTCCATTAACAACAGTATAGTTTTGATGTAAGCAAAGTTCATCTGTGGTACTTAGGAACCTCTCTTCTCTGCATTCTATTTCCAACTTCCCTATGTACATACATTCTTATGCCCAAACATGGTCCCATCTTAGGTTCTAATCCACCAAGAATTTGCTCCTAATTGGCTAACAGTTAATGCTCCCTCATTAGTTGAAACCTATATTAAATATTGATAAAAACAGTCACAATATATGAAGAACATTCTGAAAACTAAAAAACATTTAGCTCCAAATAAATTAATATCTAATGGTTTACCTCAGGTTTTCCTGCAAGTACCCAAAAAACAATTTCTGATCATTTTAACAAAAACATTTATGGCAACAACACGGTTTGGTTCAGAGATTCCAGCTATAATATTGCCCTATATGGTGGACAAATGCTTGCAAAAATTTCCTACTGGAGAGTTTCGTAACTGATTCTCATAACTATTTTAGTCTGAGTTAAGTAAAGAAACTGCTCTACTTGCAAAATGATTACAAATCACATACTATTTGGGAAAGACTGATACTATCAATAAATTAAGACAAAGTATTTCAAGGATAACCACATTCCTGCTTTGAAATATTTTAAGGTCATAACATTTCTTTGTATAAAAAGTAAGAGAAAGGCAAATGAATGTGCACTATTGACTCAAATAAGCCAGTAGTAAATCAAGTGTCCTTGCCCAATTTAAAATATTATAGACAGCAACTGTATCTACCTTACAAGATATTGCTAAGCTATCTTATATCAAACTTAAGAGTGAAAAGGAAGCCATAAAATGACTCCTTGCTATTCAAAATGTGGTCCAAGGACCTGCAACAACAGCTTCTTAGAAAAGCAGAACTTCAGGCCTCACCTCAAATCTACAGAACCAGACTAAATTTTATCAAGATCCCTAGGGGCTTCATCCACACACTGAAGTTTGAGAAGCACTGCTCTAATTCACAATGACCAGCACCACCACACCTGGTTCAGAGAGGCAGGAACAAATCTTGTTAGCTTAGTTTGATACAGTTTATTTGTAGGTGGTCCTAGTTAAGAAAGAAGGAGGAGCCAGAAAAATCATGAGAAGATGCATTTTTAACAAAATCTGGTTAGAATGAATTAAGATGAACACTACTAAAGGATACACTGGTCAAGATCTTTTGTTAAAAGACTGTATCTAATTTTTTTCAAGGTCCTGATCAACATACACAACATTTTCTCAAAAATACATTCAACTGAATCATGTGATCTTCCACAGTGAACTGACTGAATCTGGGGCTTCTGTTCTGAATAACTTACAAGACAAATCACAGAAGAATCAGGGGATCCCTCTCTCCAAGTTAAGTGAACTGCTCACAAACATGTTCCTCCTGCTTATGATCCAGTGATCAAAAACATTCTCCACTTCCTCTCACTTCTGCAGCCACAATTTTAGGATGTCCAAGTCCTAACTGCCTTTAGTACTTAACTTATAGTTTCATTCCCCTTGTCTTTTCTACAGTCACTGAAAGAAGGATTCTCTCATATCCCCAAACCTAGGAATACTTTTTCTAAGGCACTTGGACCTTAGACTATAATTATTTATAGGTATCTCAGACTCCCCTATAAACTGGCATCTCTTTTGTAGTTAAAAATTCTCTCAATATAGAGCTAAAATTTGTCCTTCTATAAATTGACCGCTCATTAGATCCTTTTTTATTGAGTGCCCATTCAATACAGTGCATTGGCTTCCAAATGATATATTTCCATGTGAAACTGGGAGGCAGTGATCATATATGACTTTACATGTATTTAGTTCTCTTAAACTTAACCCAATTAGAGCCAGTATCACACATATTCAGTGGTTTACCATTTCTTTCCCAAGTCTTAGCTGTAACTCCAAACTTGTCAGTAAGATTCCAGTCTCTTTCATTCAAAGTCCCTCACAGTACACAAATAAATGCATTATTTGACATATAACAGGCATCAAAAGAAACTGCTAATCTAAGGAGCAAAACCAGAGTTGTTCTTAAAATTAGTTTCAACCTGAAGCATTCCACAGATTTTATTCCTAACAGTAATTAATAATAAAATACTAAGTATATTTATACAACACCAATCATTAAAAGGGGACCACAGTCAGCCCTATAGTAGAGTGATCCTTGAAGCCATCCCTTAAGCTTGGTACTACTGTCCCCAATTTACAGAAAAATGGAAAATTCATAAAATAAACTTTCCAGATGGTACATAACTAGTAAGAAAAACAAGCTAAAAATCTAGAATCATTTTGTCTGATTTCAAAGACTATATGCTTTCCAGTGTCCCAGACTCTCTTTTCACAATAGACTAGAGGCTGTGGGAACAGAAGCCCCCACTCAATTGTTGTAGCAATCTGAGCCAAGAATAGTCGAAATACTTAGGATAGGTTTTCACAGGACAGCACCTCAGTTCATCCACAGAGAAGTTCCAGTCCCTTTTAACATTATGCTTGAAAAACACTGTTCTGATAGTGAAGTATGCCACCTACTGACTCACATGCCCTCAACACTAGCAACTTCAAATCGATTCCTTGATCAAATGGTTTTATGTTGTACAAGCAAGTAAAATATTCCAACATCTTAACATTCTTCCAGCTATGGATATCAATTCTTCTAAGGTAGTAATAGCTCCTTCATAAATAAGTTTCTAGTTACATTCAACTGAATATTAACCTCTATAACTAAGGTTTTAAACTATAGTTGTTACATTTCTATTAATTTTTGTTTCTGCAAAATTAAATTAAAAATGATCTGTTAAAATTTTGAAACATTCTAAGTTGCCCAAATTTTAAAAATTTATCAAAAACCACAATTAATAAAAATGGTTGACTCCATTGCCACACCGGTAGGTAAACAAAAGTATTAGTCATCCCTTCTCAGTATCATGTCTATTACTCCAGGATTTATGAGCTTTGGGTCTTCTGCAAGTGCTTTTGGTTTAAACTGTGCTGTTATTAAATGCTCCCTTCACTGTTTATAAATGTATTCCTGGTTGCTTATTAAGTGACTTTTAACCTAATAGTATCTTCCAAGACTTCATTAAGTGCTGGCAAGAAGGCTAGTGCTTACAGAGGTGCCACTAAATCAGTAATTATGAGACAAAGGTTAGGGGTAATGAAATCTTTTGAAAAAAGCCTAAGAGTTCCATGGTATGTTGTGCCATTCATTTAGACTAAAGGAATCTGAAAAACATTACATAGTGCTCAGAAATAAAAAGTAGCATTAAAGCCAAAATATGCTACAATGGGGGTAGATGTATGCACTATGAACACTCATACACCCATCTCATTTCATATTTATTCCTATGAAAAAAATTCTTAAATTTAAGTATTTTTCCTATTAATAATCCATTTCTTTCTTTCAGAAAGAAAAAAAGCAAATAAAGGAATATGCTAAAAGGTATATTTCTAGCCTCTACATTCCTCTTACCTCTATCCTGAAAGGAAAGCAAGGCTATAATGGATTCTCAAATAGGGACCTCCGAAGAGGAAAAGAAGTCTGGAAAGAGGCGGGATGATGAAAAATGTGCCTTACCTAATTGATATTATAAACAGCTATAACTCCAAGAAGTAACCACCCTCTGCATTTCTATGTGACTGGACCTGATTAACTCTAAGAGGACTACAACCCTTGAGCTAGACTTGGACCCGAGCCCTGATCCTCAAGTGATAAACCTATATTGGGTGTTTCTTTTTCCTCTTTTAAAACCACAGGCCTACCATTCATCAGTAGGTCATGAAAGAATTAAGTGGGCCATGACTAGAATTTTAAAAAAAGAAACAGGATAATGTCAAACAACATAAATTGTACATTAGGTACGTCGTTATTTGCAAAGTTCATTTCACATTAACTTTAAGGGCAAAAAATCTTTTTTCTGTGGACTGAGAATCGATGTCTTAGATAATAGCTAGAACTGATGCTCACCATTAATTAGGAAGCCACATTTTCCCAAATATTCCTCTCATATAAGGCCATCTTGGTACCCTGAAGATTGAATCATCAGTGTAACTGCTGCCCAAATTAAAAGAACTATGTGACCTGCTTTGGTTTACTATAATGGGTCCAAGTAAAACAATAATTCATTCCACTGTTCCTCCCCTATATGTAATTAAAATGGGAAATCTATTATTTTCGTAGTATGCTGAGATTACTTCCAGAATCAAGGAAATTTTCAACATTAAACATTCAACCAGAATCAATAAAAAATGGAAATGTAAGCTGCATTTCCTAAATATTTTCCAATATCTAAATTTCTACCAATAGGCATTACCATTTTTTTAAAGGTAAAATGAAATGTGCATTTAAATTTAAGCTTAAAGGATATCAGGAAAGAATAAGATGAACCAAGTCATAAATATCCAGAAAATGGAACTTAGCAGAAAGACTGCTGGTATGTACACAAGGTTCTTATACCCAACCAAGAACCTAAAAGAAAAAGGATAAACACAAGGTATTAGTAAAAATCAAATATTAGTATGAGTCATGTCAATTTTAGTTCTAAATCCCTCAAGTAATGACAGTAATAATAACAGCAGAAAACAGCAATACTTTTCACTTCCTGAGTGCTTACTAGTGTCACTTGGCACTTTCCATGTGCTCACAGTTATATACCACCATCACCCCGTTATGCTGTGAGAAAACTGAAATATAATGACACTGAAGAAGTGTATATTCTACTTCTAATTTATACATCATTTGATTCACAATAATATATATTTTCAATCAATCTTTTGTATTTTTAGAGACACACTATATTTTTTGCACAATATATTTATAAATATGCCAAAATATAAAAATTCAAATACTTAAAAGATTTGCCTTCACATTTGAAAAACTTTTTTTATTGTTTTTTCTATTTAACAGCAGAATGCATTTTGATTCACTGTATACAAATGGAGTACAACTTGTCATTTCTCTGGTTGGACACGATGTAGAGTCACACCATTTGTGTAATCATACATATACACAGGGTAATGAGATTTGTCTCATTCCACCATAACCGCCCCCCACCTCATTTTCCTCTACACAATCCAAGTTCTTCCTTTCTTCCCTTACTCCCACCCCTGCTCCTGCCATTATGTATCAGCATCCACCTATCGGAGAAAACATTTGGCTTTTGGTTTATTCCAGAGACTAGTTGTATGTTTCTAAAATTTACAGATTCACACAACCTTAAGCACTTTCATCCTGCAACCAGCTCAAGAAATAGTCACTATATGAAAAGATACAAAGGCTAAGAACCACACTGATCACCACAACATTAAAAATCTCAGGCAAGGAGATTTACTTGAAGTCCACATACAATACACTCAAAATGTTTAATACTGCAGTTTCAAAGTCCACATATAATATACTCAAAATGTTTAATACTGCAGTTTCAAAAGAAAAAAATCTGACTTTCACACCAAGTACTCAATATAGTCTTCTTATGCATGAATAGTTTTTAAACTGGATATATATTAAAATTTCTACTAGAAAAAACAATGGTTGTTGGTGGATATAAAGGACTAAAAAAGTCATCAAGTCCATAACCATAATTAGGACAAAATTGTATTTGAGAAGACTTAACAATCCCCACTTCAGGCACTCAATATACTACCAGAATAGGATAAATGGAGTCCACACAAACTCCATGATATGGCCCAAGATTGCACAGCAAACATCATATTTGACATAATTAGGTAGTTCAGTAAACAACTACCTAATTCGTAAGAGTCTACTACTTCCACCTATTTCTGACAGGTGTCACATAGCAACACGGATGAATAGGCAACTGTTCTTAGAATCCAATAATAACAGAAGTTTGCAGCTATTTATTTCCATAAAATTGGAACTCTATGGAGGAAGATAAAAATAAGGCAATAAAATAAAGTTGCTAAATGAATATGACTCAAATTTGAATTGCATACATATGCCAAGTATAGCATATGAAGCCCTTAACTCATAGTCATCAAAAACAAGTTTTCATATAAATTTTTTTATACCTGAGGTTTCAGCTAAAACAGTCAACAATATCTCAAAGGCTCCAATTGTGGGTAAGTAGATATTGCCAGCCCTTGTATCCTCTTTGATAAAAATGAGTGTGAACCTTGATGATTTGGCTTAAAATTATCTTAGAGATCAAGTCAATTCAATTAGTGGAAAAGGAAGTTACAAGTTTTCTGAACAGCAGACCAAGTATTTGAGCTTTCAAGTCACATTTAAATTCATTTCCAGTCAACTATCTTGTTCTTGGATGACTAAGTAATAAGGTTCCTCTAATATTTTGTTTTCTCTTAAGACAAAAGCAGTGCACACTTATTCCAGAAAACGCTGGCAAGCAAAAGAATTTAGGAATAGTTATAATCATCCCCTGTAGATAGTCAATACTTTATTTCCTTTTAGATTCTTTTCTATGGATTATCAGGATTAAATTTTTCTTTTATTCACTGAATGAAAACGTTTAATGGTGGAGGCAAGTTTTTTTTTTTTGCTTTTGTGAACCTTATATTACAGGAAAGAGATTAAATGCTATGAAGAAAGTAAAATTGGAGTTAATCCAGCAGAGTTAATCAGGGATGGTCTCACTAAGAAGGTGATGCTTGAACTGAGGTGACATCTCCAGCTATGCAAAACACTTCAGACAAGGATACTAGCAAGAGCCAAGGAAGGTCCCAGGTGGGAATGGACTTGATGTGTTTCAGGAATAGAAAGAAGGCAGAGTGCAGTGTGAGGATGAAGGAAAGGGATGAAATTGGAAGGGAGAAATGAATTATATTATCATAGGCAAGCTGCTAGAGGGGTTTAACCTGGGAGAAAAAGCAAAAATTGATCTGCCTTTTTAAAAGAACACCTTGATTGCTAAGTGGGGGTAAATTATAGCAGGTGGAGGTGGAAGGCCTGTTGGTAGGCTTGCTGTGGTGCCAACTGAGGAGACCGAGAGAAGCAGACCAACTAGAGGCAGTGCAGGTAGTACTTGTAACAGGTTAGATGTAGGGAGAGAGAGGGGTAGAGAATCAAGGGTAACAGGAACCAAGCATGCCATCCATATTCACATGAGGAACTGGAAGTCATTTCAGTAAGACAGGGAAGAGAGAAGGAGAAGAGACAGGGATTGTGACGTGATTACTAGTACTGACCACGTGCAGTCATTGTTCTAAGCATTTATGTGTATTAACCATGGCAGGTCTAACACAATCAATTATCCTCTTTTACAGATGAAGAAATTGAGGCACAGAGAGGGAAAGCGACGTGTTCAAGGTCATATTGCTATGTGTAAAAGCTTGACTTGAATACACTCTTAATCATTAATTACATATAAACAGGTAAGTGCTTTCCTAAATATAGAACCACACTACATTTACTACTTTCTAACATCCTGTATTTTAATTAGGTTGTTTTAACTAAAAATCATTGAAAGCAACACCAACTAGCTTAAAATGAGTTTAGATTTTTAAAAGGAAAATCACTAGCCCCTAAAAATTCTGAGAAACAGGCAAAAGTACTCCTAGATGCAAAATGATTACCAAAATCTCTCAATTTTACTAAAACTAACAATCAAGCAATGATGCAGGATATTTATTTTCCGATTGTCAATTCAAACAAATTACTGGGTTGAGACATTTGCTTTCAGTCAGAAAATATGTCACCAAAGCCTATTTGTCCTACCACCCCAAGGATGTTGTTATGTAGTTAATAGGTACAGCTCAGTATAAATCTGTTATTCCAGCTGATTCACACAGAAATAAACAATCACACTGCAAAGGCAATAACCAGCCTTGCAAAGACTAATATACACACCTTGGAAACAAAGACGTCAGAAAGAACAGTGTTACCAGAAGACATCCTTTTAAAAGCCAAGAATCTGAATTGAAGTCCAGTATGTATCCAACAGCCCACATGGTACTCACAGAAAGCATCAGCAGCAGGAAAAGCTATTAAGAGATCCAGAATTTTAGAGCTTTATGCATTTTTACCCCCTAAGTATGTCATTGTAATTCAGTACAAGAACTATATCCTAAGTGTATAATAACAATAAATACAACAGTAGAACTAAAAGTTTTTCTTCAAAATTGGTTACTTGATAAACTTGAAATTTGAACAATTTAACATGCTGGAAATAATCCTTTAAAAGCCGTATATTTCATACAATGATGCTTAAACACATTTTATTTTGCTTTCCTTTCCTTTAAGAAATGGTGGTCTTTAGCCGGGCGTGGTGGCGCATGCCTGTAATCCAAGCGACTCGGGAGGCTGAGTTAGGAGGAGCACGAGTTCAAAGCCAGCCTCAGCAACTTGGCGAGGCCCTAAGCAACTCAGTGAGACCCTGTCTCTAAATAAAATACAAAATAGGGCTGGGGATGTGGCTCAGTGGCCGAGTGTCCTTGAGTTCAATCACTGGTTCCAAAAAAAGAAATGGTGGTCTTTTATGTAAGTAGTGACAAAAACTGAAATTTTAAAAAACAATTTTTTCCAAATAGCATTCTTTATTAGAAAGCATAAAGACTCAATGAGGGGAATAAAAGTTTCAAATTGGGCACCACATGGTGCCATCCCCTAATCAAGAAGGTTAGAAGGAACAACTCTGCAAAAAAGATAAGCTGAGTTTGGGAACATGAAATTTTAAAACACCTAGATCTATCCAGGAGGCAGTTAAAAAAAGCAGGCCTACTGTTTCAGAATACTTGAATTTATCAGTATATAGATGTTACCATGAAAGAACAACATCCCAAAGACTGTATGTAGGTAGAAAGGGGCAGTATCTTGGCCAACACAGTGAAGGTAAGGAACAAAGCTAAGATCTTAAAGGTTACCAAGAAAGTCTGACCAGGAAAGGCAGTTTTCAGAAGACAGGTTTCAGAAAAACCAGAAAAGAAAACTTCAAGGGAGTGATTCTTGGTGCCAAATGTCATATGGAGATCAAAGACTGAAATATATCCTCAGAATGCTAATGATTCAGGTTAATTTTGGTAAAGTCAAAAGAATGAAACTTCTATGATAAAACAGTCCAACTGTCTGCACTAAAGCTGGGCTCCACATTTGTGCAATACAGTCCTAACTAAAATATATAAGATCTTGAAAGCAGACATGGCTTTTGCGACAGCAAAAAGGAAAAGTATATTTTGCCTTATCTTCATTCTGACTTCTCTAAGCTATACCTAGGGATTGGTAATTTCCAATTAAAAATAATTTTAAAATTTAAAACAATTCCAATTTGGTGACACAAAATAAGCAAGTTTAGATTTTTAAAGCAAGTAAATTCAGAATCTATAAGCAGAACAGCCATAAGTAAAGATCTCACAATTCTAAATCTCAGATATAATGCTCAAGAGACACACAATTCATTCATTCAACCAATGTTTGAATGCAAAGGTCTGTTCCAGGCATTTGGGAAACCTCCAAGAATTGAAGGTCTTTCCCTCATAAAGCTTCAGTTCTAGTTGGGTGCCATGACAAAGCTATTAACTTAATAGTACATAGAAAGCTATATCCCCAAGTCTTGAAGGCCATTTAAGGACTTTGTTTTTACTCTGGGAGAAATGGGAAGACATCATAGTTATATGAGCATGTGAATGACAGGATCTTACATTTCCAAGATTCATCTGCTACACTAACATGGCATTACTAGAGAGGTAAGAAGGGATCAGATTTTAGATATTAACTGAAGGAAGAATTAGACAACACATCCTTCTAAGGGACTGGATATGTGGCATGACAGCATAAACTTAAGACATGATTAGAGTTGCTGCTGAGATGCAAAGGCTTAGTCAGGAGTGGGGAAGAGATCAGGAGTTCAGTTTGTTTGTTGAAACTGAGGATTGAACCTAGAGGCACTCTACCACTGAGCCACATCCATATCCCTTTTTATTTTTTATTTGGAGATAGGGTCTTGTTAAGTTCATTAAGTTACTATGGTTGGCCTTGAACTTGGCAATCCTTCTGCCTAAGCCACCCAAGTCCTGTAATTACAGGCGTGTGTCAAGGCACTAAGATTGGAGTTCAGTTTTGTTTTGTTTTTTTAATTAGTGCATTTTCATTGAACAGAATAATGGGTTTCACTGTGGCATGACAAGTTTGATCATATCCTTCCCTACTATAACCTTTCTTATCCTCTCCTCCTACCCACCAGCCCCCTTATTGTTTTCTAATAGTCTGTCTCCCTTCTACTTTCATGTCATCTTTTTTGGGTTTTGTTTGTCTGTTTCTAGATTCCGTGTATGGGAGAAAACGAGATGTATGTCTTTGTGAGTCTGGCTTGTTACACTTTAACTTGATGTCCTCCAATTATATCCATTTACCTGAAAATGACATGATTTCATTCTTTATGGCTGAATAATACTCTACTGTGTGTGTATATATATGGTTAAAGCTGTTAAATGTGATTTCATAAAATTTGTGGCTTCTTTTTATAAGAATCTGTTCAGTTCATTTGCCCATTTACTGATTGTGTTGTTTTAACTGTTGTCAAATTTTTTGAATTCTTTATATATTTTAGATAGTAACCCCCTATAGGATGAGTAGCTAACAAAGCTTTTCTTCCATTCTGTAGGTTGTTTCTTCATTCTGTTGTTTTCTTTTCTATAAAGTTTTTAAATTGATGCTGTTCTACTTGTTGATTCTCACCATTAAATCCTTTTGAAAACATTTATTTTTTAATTTTCGGTAACAGGAATTGAATCCAGGGGCACTTAACCACGAAGCCAGATCCCCAGCTCTTTCATTATTTTTTTTTTGAGTCAGGGTCTCACTAAGTTGCTTAGGGCCTTGCTAAATTGCTAAGGCTGGCTTTGAGCTTGTGATCTTCCTGCCTCAGCTTCTTAAATCACTGGGATTGCATGTGTGCACCACCATACTTGGCTTGTGACTATTATTTCCTGAGCTTTTGGAATCTTGTTCAGGAAGTTGTTGCCTACAACTTGAAGTGTTTCCTCTATGTTTTCTTCTAGCAGTTTTAAAGTTCCAGGATTACATTTAGGTCTTTTATCTATTTTTTGTTGATTTTTATACAGGAAGAGAACAGGGATCTAGTTTTAATCTCCTATATAGGTGATATCCAGTTTTCCCAGAAACATTTATTAAAGGTGTCTTTTCTCCAGTGTATGTTTTTGGCATCTTTGACAAGAATCAGATGGCTGGAGATCCATGGGTCTATCTGTGTCCTCTACTCTTCCATTGCTCTATGTATCTGTTTTTATACCAGAAATATGCTGTTTTTGTTTACATGACTCTATAGTATAATTTCAAATTGGGTATCGTGATGCCTCCAACATTACTCCCTTTGCTTAGAATTCTTTTTGTTGTTCAGTGTCTTCTGTGCTTCCATACGAATTTTATAATTTTTTTCAGTTCTGAGAATTATGTCATTGGTATTTTGATGGGAGCTGCACTGAATCCACAGATCACCTTCTGTAATATGGCCACTTTAATGATATTAATTCTGCCAGTCTATGAACATGGGAGGTCTTTCATCTTCTAGTGTCAGTTTCTCTCCTCAGTGTTCTGCAATTTTCATTGCAGATGTCTTCATCCCTTTGGTTGGGTTTATTCTTAGATTTTCTTTTTGGTTAGTGGAACTATTTTCCTGATTTCTTTCTCAGAGGATTTATTATTGGTGTATAGAAAACCTACAAATTTTTCTATGATTTTGTAATTCTGCTACTTTGCAGCATTTGTTTATCAGATGAAAAAGTCTTCTGGTGGAGTCTCCAGGGTTTTCTAAGTATAGGATCATATCACCTACAAACAGGGACAATTTGATTTCTTCCTTTCCTATTTATATCCCATTAATTTTTTTCTCTTGCCTAACTGCTCTGGCTAAAATATCAAAGAGTACATTAAATAGGCAGGTAAGAGTGAACATCCTGTCTCATTCCTGATTTCAGAGGAAATGCTTCCATGTTCTCCCCATTCAGTATGATGATGGCTATCAGTTCTTTGTATATAGCCTTTATTATTATATTGAGGTAAGATTCTCCTATACCTAGTTCATTCAGGGTTTTTATCATGAAGGGATGCTGAATTTTGTTGAAGACTTTCTGTACCTACTGAAATGATCAAGTGATCTTTATCCTTGATTCTATTTATGTGGAATATTATATTTATTGATTTGCATATGCTGAACCATCTTCACATCCCTGGAATAAAACCAACATGCTTATGATATATGATCTTTAAATGTGCTGTTGAATTTGGTTTACAAGTATTTTACTGAGAATTTTTTGAGTCTATGTTCATCAAGGATATTGTTCTCTTGTTGGTCTCTTGTTGGTCTTACTGGTCTATTGTTCTCTTGTTTGTTGCGACCTTATCTGCTTTTGGTATCAGGATTACTGGTAGCATTAACTTGGAAACATTCCTTCCCCTTCTGTTTCATGAAATAGTTTAAGGAATTGGGGTCAGTTCTATAAAAATCTGGTAAAATTCAATGGTGAATTCATCAGGTCCTGGATTGTTCCTTGTTTGAAGACTTTTTAATCAATGTTTCGATCTCATTAACAATAACTCATCTCATCTTTTTAATCAATGTTTCGATCTCATCTAACAATAACTGCTTGTTATTCATCTATTTAGATTTTTTTATATCCTCTTGGTTCAATTTTGGTAGATCTAAAATATACTAATTTTGTGTAGATTTTCCAGTTTATTGGAATGTAAGTCTTTGAAATAGTCCTTAATGATTCTCTGGATTTCAGTTGTATCTGATAGAAAAATTCTTTTTGTTTCTCAGTTTATTTATTTGGGTCTTCCCTTTCTTTTGGTTATTTTGGCTAAGGGTTTATCAATTATCTTTTTCTTTTCAAAGATCTCTGTTTCATTGATTCTTTGTATTCTTTTAGTCTCTAATTTATTACTTTCAGCTCTGATCTTTATTATTTCTTTCCTTCTACTGATTGTGGGTTTGTTTGAGATACATCTTTACATTATTTATTTGAGATGTGATTTTTTAATGAAGGCACCCATAGCTACAAACTTCCTTTTTAGAACTGCTTTTGCTGTAATCCCTGTAATGTTCAGGTTTTGATATGCTACAGTTGCAGATGTCTAGTAGACACTAAACTGGATAAGTCAAGTAGACAACTGGACTTACAAATCTGAAAAGTTCTAGATTAGAGAGATAAGCCTGGGAGTTGGCAACATATAGATGCTATGTAGAGAAGGAAAAGATAGAAAAGAGGTTCAAGGACAAGATCCTGGGATATCCTACCAATAAAAAGTGGGTGGGGAAATGGAGAAAATAGCAAACTAAAATGAATAGTAGCCTTTCTCTCTCTCCTCTTTCACATATCTAAATGCAAAATAGGTGTAGCATTCATAATGATCCTCTACATAGAAATCTGATATCTGTTAATTCTCCATCACTCTGAAGGTATAATTACTAATTTTTGTTAGATAATGTTATCATATTTGAACATAATAGAAACTACATAATCATCCAATACCCCATTTTGATAATTTGAATTAAATGTTATTATTTTCCTTTAAAGAAAAATTTAATAAGTAACAACCTCGTAAAAAAAGCTTCTATAAAATTCTTTACAACAATGCGTGTTTCCTTTTGCTTCATTTTCATTTTAATCCGATCATTATGTAAATGTGGAATACAGTAGAATATTCACAAGATAGCATATACAAAACCAACTCTCTAGTTTTCCCTATTCTCTAAAAAACAAAAACAAATGAACAAAAAATTTTTCATATCCCAAAGAACAGAGCCACGTGAAAATACCTCGCCTTTCTGTAGCCATCGCCAAAGTTGGAACTTCTGGTTGGTTCTCATTTTGGCTTCTGTTTTTAGCATGTGAATAATGAGCTGATTTTTGTTTTGCAGAGCCATATCAAGAGGAGTTAGTCCCTTAAAAAAAAAAAAATCAGTTACATTTTTGATGTATTATAGGTGTTAAACATTTTTTCAACAGAATCATAGATTTAACATATTTACTCTAAGGGCATTTAGCTATTATTGTTTATATTTATCTTGTGGTAAATGAAAATAAACAAATAGATTATCTTTTTCTAAAATGATTAATCTTCAAACTGAAAATATAATAAACTGAAGGAGATAAGTACCTGGTCATACCTTAACATTTCGGATATCCAGACTGGAACCAGCTTCCAAAAGTTTATCAACTGCATTGATATTTCCTGCTGTAACTGCCCAGTGAAGCGGAGTGTTTTGGTGTATTTTATCAACAACATTGAGAGAAGGATTAAATTTTAAAAGAAATCCAGTTGGTTCTGGCCTGTCTCAAAATAATAAAATACCAAGAGGCATTAATAGGGATGGTGATTTGAAGGGTCATGATAAATAATTCATCAATTAACCAATCAGTAAGTATTCTAAACAACTGAGGAACTGCTTTGTGCAGAGTTCCATTCTCCAGGTACTAACAGGAGAAATTTAAAAAATGATATACATTAAATGACAGTCTGCTAAACATAATTTAAACAAATACAGTGGAATAAAAAAAAAAAGCCTTTACTTTCATACTGTTGCTCTGTTGGTTAACACTTTTTAAAATTGTGAATTTAACTTTACCCAATGTTAAATGCTCTGTTATTTATCCAATTTAACAAATAAATGTAAAATGTTTTCTCTGAGCAGATAAACCAAAAGTTACTTCATACTATTTCTTTAAACAACTATTAAATAAAGTGCGTACAAGTACATGTTGGATATCCCTTATCCAAAATGTTTAGGATGATTTAAAATTTTGTTTAAATTTTGAAATATTCACACATAATATAACAAGATATTTTCAGGATGGGACCCACATCTAAACAAGAAATTCATTTGTTTCATATACACCTTATATACAGCCTGGAGTTCTATTTTTAATAATTTTGTACATGAAACCAAGTTTCATGATATGGAAACTTCCACTTGTGTCAATATGTTTGGGCTTAAAAGGTTTTCAGATTTTGCAGCATATTTCATACCTTCAGATTAGGGATGCTTAATTGAAGTGCCCTAAAGTATTTGTACAGTTTAGAAAGGTATGGACTAGAAGATAAATTCAATAAAATATTTTCATGCTAAACATCATAACTTTCCTTCCTTCACACTCAAGAGTGTAAAGAAGGATATGAAGTATTTTAGAGTATGAAGAGTGTACTTTTTTCCCAAGAAAAATAATATTCTAACACATTTATTCAATGAAGATCCTTAGAGATTATACCTCAGTGAAGAGAAAATGCTTCCTTACTTTTTATTTTTTGATACTGGGAATTGAACTCAGGAGCATTCTACCTATGAGCCCTTTTTAAACTTTTATTTTGAGACAGGGTCTTGCTAAATTGCCCAGACTAGCCTCAAACTTGCCTCCAGAGTAGCTGGGATTAAAAGTGTTGTGCCACCACACTCAGAGAGAAAATGCCTTCTAACAAAATTTGACCTCAGCCCCATCATTCCATGAAAAAAAAAAAGAAACATAATTAAAAGAAACTCAGATCCTACAAGAGAAATCCTAAGAAAAAGTAGAATGGTAATTCAGTTCAAGTGCAGAAACAAACTGAAAAAGTGAAACTGTAGTGTGCATTTGCACAGATAAACACCAGAAGCTGTATTACAATCTACTCATGAATTATGTATGTTTATAAATTATACAGAAAAAGTTAAACATGTATCTAATGTGAAATGTAAATAGACTGTTTTAATAGGTCAGTTACAATTAATATTTTCAGAGCAGTTAACAATGTCAGAGAATTTCAAAATTTATTGTTTTTTGGAAAGCATATTGATCATCCACAATTCAAATTATGACAACATTTAAACTTGTAACTTATCTTTTCAAAATGCAAAAGAATATCAGTCATGTTAACAAGCATATGCTAGAGAATCAAATTTTTCACTAAAGCTTTCAGAAAAGAGAAAATTTATTTCAATGGTGCATTTCTAAATATAACTACCTCAAAAGTCCATATCACAGTCCCAGGATAGAAAAGAATCTTCATCAGCATGTACTAACATCTCATAGTTGAGATTCCTAAAACTGTATTCACAGAAAAGAAATTTGTAGGAACCAAGAATCAAACTGCAGCAGTTCAATTAAACTCACCCAATTACTTTGTAAGCTGATAACATGAGAGGTGTCTGCCCGTTTAGGTCTGCCATGTTCACACTCTATTCAAAAAGAAGAAACCATTAACAAAACTATAAACACAGTCAAAAGTCTCGTTTCCCTCTCAATAGAAATACTTCTTTAATACATGCAGTAACTACCATTGTTTCTATAAAAAGGGTTCAAGTCTTATCTGAATTAAAAAATACTCTGCTTCACTTCTATAGGTTAAAATCTATGGATTTCTATAAAATATTTTTAGAAGTAAAATCTAAATAATTGATGTAAAACATTACATATATGATAAGAATGGAGAATAGCTAGGAGAAAGAGTAAAATGTTGATAACCACCATCAAATATAAGAGATGTACAGGCCCTGGAAGTCAACTAGTTTAGATTTTAATCGACACATGAATACATGCTATCATTTCTTTAGCAAAGCTATCCAGTCTCTAAACACTTCCAGTAATAGTGCACTCCTCATATTCTGAGACCACTGTATTTTTTTACTTATTCAGTTTCAAATAGTATAACGGGAAAAATTCTTTTTTATTATCTAGAAGAGATAGAGAAGAAAGAAGTCATATCCCTATAAGGATAAGATCTTTTTGTAAAACAGGTCCACATGTGAGGTGTACAATAATGGTTCCAACTAAATCAAAGAAAGAATTTGAGTTACTGAAGATTCTTATACAGGTTTTGGGGAACAGAACTTGGGAAGGAGCTGTAAGAGAAGCAGTAAAGACTAGTCCTCATGCATCTTTTCAAAATGAAACCCAGAAGGTTATAATTATTCTACTTCAATTGGCTAAGTCTGAGAGAAAGTCCTTATTTAAAGGGAACACATCGCTCCAAAGGCATTTGTGCAAACATGTTTTCTTTCCCGCCTGTTCCAGGCAAGACTGCTAATACATAAACTACTTTGCTACCAGAAAGGCACATTCCAGGCAAGAACAGCTGACAGTGAACTCCCCACTGCCAATAACCTATAATTTAACCTCTGTCTCTTAAGACAAATCGTTTTTCATGGAATTACTTTAGAGAACAATAAGAGGCATACAATCAAATTGGCACACAAGTTGGGCTCAAATAATGAAAGCAAATTTAGTGATCTGACTACCATTTCACATTCAACCAGAAATAAAACATAGGCTTTGAAGTCATGTTTTTGAAAAACTCTGCAAATTATGGGGCTCATAAGAAAAACTATTAAAGGTTTACAAGTTTCAGAATTATCTATTATATGATCTAAATGACCTGTTCTTTACCTTCCAATGAAGCTGAAAACGCAGTACACAATAGTTAGACTTACTAAGACTAATCTTTGAATATCTGTATATCTACTAGCTTCCACTTTAAAAATGAGAACAGAGTGTGACTAATAATCTCTTCAGATTATATTAGCTGAAGTATAAGATACGTTTCAAAACATACCTGTCCCTTTGAGATGAGATATGCTATAATAGGCATGTGCTGAAATAATACTGCCAGGTGAATGCTGCTGAATCCTTCTCCATCAATGAGACTGGGATCTGCACCATGCTGGAGTAATAATATGACCATGGGTAAATGCCCTTGTCTATAAATAGAAGACAAAAATTATGCTGTATTCTGTTGAAATAGAATTCAGGCAGAACATAAATTCAGGAAGAAACTAATATTACTAAGACATGAGGGGCTTTGGCTAGATATAAAGAACATTTCCTAACAAAATTTTAAAACACTCTAGATTATACAAATGTCTTTTACTTGGATGCTCCAAACTTCAAACTAAAGGATATTACTTCCTAAAGGCAAGTGATAAACCTGACAGCTTCCCAAGCTAACTTAGGCCTTATGCTGCAATCATGTGTAAATAATAATTTTACATGACTAATGCTAACAAAGAAAACTTTAAAAGCCCTTACACTTCACTGCTGCTGTTTTAAAAGCAAAAAGTCATGTGCCAGATATATGGAAATATAATATGATATGTGGATACACTGAGATAAAATATTAAGAACTACATTACCCTCAGATCCTTCAAAACTTGGTCTATGGGGAAAAGATTCAACTCCTTGCTTTACAAAATGATTACTCACTTTAGTTTCAGGTTTGTGTCAACCTTCCCAACCAGAGAGGAGAATTAAAATAAAAGAAGAAGCTGTCAAGTGTTCAGATTTATTCCTTCAGTTTCAGAAAGTCAATACACACCAGAGAAAAAAGGAGAGTGACAGGAAAATATAAATGTTCTATTAAGTTGGCCTGCTCAAAATTTCTTGTCCTGAATTGACACATTTGATTTTAAAAGATACAGAGAATTGCTTACTTTTACATTGAGATGGAATTTATCTTTTTTAAAATAAAATGACAATTATAAGTTACCAAATGGACATCTGTGGTAAGATCGAAGACTGAAATAACTGAGTTTGAAGTTCACTGAATTACTGCTTTTTTCAGAGTGACCAAAACATAAAAGATGTTTATTCTATTTTTTAAAAAATAAAGTATAACACTCATATTTGAGTTTGATAATAGTAACTGAGCACTGAATTAAACATCAAAATCATCCTTTCTAGAAACTCATTAGAGCTGCAATTTCTTTTTAAGCAAAGGGGAAAAAGAAAGTCCTTTGAATTGCCTGTATCTATGATTTATAGTATGGTGGCTACCAGCCACAGAAAAAATCCTGAATGGCTAGTTTCAGGATTTAAAGAAAACTCACCGAATGGCCCAGTGAAGAGGAGTTGAATTTAAATCTCCACCCAACTGATCTACAACAGCACCTTTTGATATGTAAAACCTATAAAGCAGACACAAATGAAAAGAAGTTTTGAAACTTAAAATTCATATTGGGACAGAAAACAATTTTTTCTTAGCAAAAAATACATTAGAAAACAGAAATTAAAACAACAACCCTCTCTAAAGGACCCAGATCTATATGTCTCAAAAATTTATAAGAGAGTATCAGACGAATCCTGGGTGAAATATTCTCAGTAATTATTGCTGTTGTTACTAGCATTCTTTTATAGCTCACATACCAAACACATGATAACTATTCTTTGCAAATTAAAACTACCACAGTACTCTTCAGACAATTTACATTTAAAAGGTTTGGGAACAGAGGGATACTCTATTTAACTCAGAGAAAAGTAAAATTATGCCATTAACAGGCCAAAATTAGAATTACCAGATGGGAATATTCTAAAAGTAGTAAAAAAAAAAAAAAAAAGTTAATTTAAAATTCTTTCAGAAAAGTTACACATTTTAAATGTTTTAGACTCTACTTTGGGATCACAGATATGATGCATTATATAAAGTAAATCTCTAATGTAATGACTGGGATTTTCTTCTATGGTTTAAAACAGCGAATCATCACTTCAAAGTTGTGCTGTGTACTTTTACCATGTCTTTTCTTTTTTTCAAACCATCTTTCTGACAACACAAAAATACAGTAAACAATTGCTCTCTTCATATTATCTAAACAATATGCCAGGAGTGTGCCTGTGAGTATGTGTTAGAATATTGTAAAGTTTAGTAAATTTTCATGTTTTTGAGTCTCAAGGATTTAAAATATATAATCCTATAATACAAAATAAATTACACATTGATATACACATGCACATTTTATATGCTAAGGTATAAAACAACAACAAAAAACAAAAGGTGATAGGGCTTTATAGAAGGGACATATTTTATATAATCTGATACATGCTCACCTAAAATTATTCCACATTTAAATTTAAAAAGATTTAATTCCCTACCTATTTATTCCTCCTGACATTACAGTACAAAATAACTCAATGTGTCTCCTAAACTAGATTAAACTTTCTTCTATCCTAAAAAAGTTTATGTGACACTTTTCCTTTTCAAAAATGTTCAACTTTACTTCCTAACCTTTATCTTTTTGATGGAACTCCTTAACTTTCTAATTTCCTTTCTGGACTCATAAGGGTACTGAACTGGATGACCTTCCAGATCCTCTTCAACTCCACAATGACTGAAGTGTGTGGCACAAAGTTTCAGGTATTTATTTATAACAGAAGATTACAGACATCTGTAATGTCTGTAATTACAGACATTAATTGTAAGTTAATGTCTTACAATTAACATATAAGTATATCAATACTCATACTTGGTCTTCAAGAAAAAAACAAATGAAGAAAAGATCTAGAATTATAAATAACAAAAACACACATAAATCCCATCTTACTTTACAAGATCCAGCCTGTTGTTAATAGCAGCCCAATGAAGAAGAGACACATTTTCTTTGTCTGGTTGCCTGACATCATATCCTGCTTCTACCAACTCTTTACATCGTTCAAATATCCCATATCTCAAATAAGAAAAAGAAAGGCATAATTGATATCATTAAAATTATTACAAATAGCAAAATTTCTTTCTTTTACCATGTCTTTTCTTTATTCAAACCATTTTATAACACATAAATACAATACAGCTGCTCTCTCTAGTCACAGAAGATTGATTCCAGGATCCCTTGCTAACACCAAAATCCCTGAAAGTTTAAGTCCTTTATATGAAATAATATAATTTTTGTATGTAAGCATGAATATCCTGCCATATATTTTGTCATCTCTAAATTAATTATAATACTTAATATAATGTAAATGCTACATAAACATTGTTATTATTTAAGAAACAATAACAAGGGGAAAAAATCTATATGTATTCAGTACAGGCACTTTTTTTATTCAAAATAGTTTAAATATTTTTTTAGTTATAGATGGACATAACTTTATTTATTTTTTTAATGTGATGTTGAGGCTCAAACCCAGTGCCTCAAATGTGCTAGGCAAATGCTCTACCACTGAGCCACAACCTCAACCCCAGAACAGTTTTGATCCAAGGTTGGTTCAAACTGTGGTTGGCTGACTCCAATATGCAGAATCTACAGATATACAGAGTCAACTATAATTCATAACGGCATAAAGCAACAGAAGTTAAAACCTAGTTTACCTACTGATCAAATTAATCCACTTAGAGATAAATTTGATTTTCTTAAATGAACTTTAACACTCACATCTGCCCTCCTTCAGTAAGTTTCACCTAATCCTCCCCCATAAGTGAGGAATACATAACTGATTCCTGGGTATAATCCTATCCCTGAATCAAAACAAGTCCATGCAATAACCTCATAAACAGGGAAAAAGACTAAAAGCAAACTTGGAATGGGATAAATTCAATAATACAATATGGAAATGATCTAATAGATAGAAGAATGATGAACGCTTCCTGGAGAAAAAGAAAAAAGACATACAAGCTATATTTTACAGACTGACTAAAGAAGGGAGGACACTCTAGGCAGGGTGAATAACAACTACAAAAACCAGAGATGTCGCTGGGCATGGTGATGCACACCTATAATCCCAGTTATTTGGGAAGCAGAGACAGATACTAGCAAGTTCAAAGCTAGTAGGGACAAGTTAGTGAGTTACTGTTTCAATTTTTGAAAAAGGTAAAAATAAACTAACAGAAAAGGGGATGTAACTCAGTGGTTTAACACCTGTGGGCTCAATCTCCATTACTATGAAAAGGAAAAAGAAAAAAGAAAAAGAAAGAAAAACAAACAAACAAAAAACCCCAGAGATGTGAAATACTATATGAATGTTCAGAGAAATATATACAATTTCTCAATGCTGAAACATAATGCATTAGAGACAAGGGGTAAGAGATGAGGCCATAAGAGGAAGACAAAGACCAGGAGGGTCTTTTAGGCCATTGAGTTTAAACTTCATCTATAGTTCAAAGGAAACCAACAAAGGGTTTAAAAGAGGAAAATACTCAGACTGAGTTTTAAGAAAGACCACATGAGTGGTAGTAGAGATGCTGTTTTGAACAGGCTGAGAACAAAACTAAGAGAGCAGTTCAGAAGCTACTGCAACAAATACAAGTGAGAGGCAATAAAAGCCTAATGTATGAGACAAAGGGAATGGAAAAGGAAAGATGAACCTAAGAGCTATTTAATCAATGAGTAAGAAAGAAGTACCTTTTCTTAATGTTTTAATAATTTAAAAAATCATTGACTAGCACATTTCTTTTCAACAGAAACAAAATCCCAGAAGACCTCTTAGCAGTTTCTTTGAAACTATTTCTACCTAGAAGGGCTTAAAGTTTCAATAGGCCCTCAGAAGTCAAAAACCAAACCAAATGGCAGAGCTGTCTCTCGTTTCCCACACTGTTAAGTGAGAATAATTTCTGCCTGTTACTCTCACAGTTAAGTGAGAATAATGTGTGTGAGAGAGAAAATCTAGCATTTTTAAAAGGCAGCAATACCTATTTGACAAGGCTAAGTGAAAATATTAGTAAATTTTTTATACTGTCAACATATATTTATACTCTCCATCTTTTAAATACCAACTTCAATGTTTTATTGGAAAAGGAACACTTTCTTATTTGAGAAATATAAGCATACATATTAATTAGGATTTTGGTGGTTTAGACAACTCACACACACATTCACAAATACACACACATATATCTTAGCTCTCTTTTAGAGAGATGAGGTTTTACTGAGATTCCCTGTGAATATAGTCTGATTTTCACATTTCTTATCGTAACAGTTTTTACTGGAAACAGAGAAACATTTAGTTTCCATTCTAATTAAAGCAAATGCTGACCATAGGAACATGCTCAGTTCATATAATAACATAAACAATATCAAATAATATTAACCTAAAGTAATGGTTTTGGGCCCTTAAAGTAATATAAATTGTAAATTAGGATATCCTAACAATGAATTGTCAATATATTTCTAAACATAACATTAGTCATGTTTAAGCCAAACAGGCTAATTAATCATCAAACATCTTTGTTTTTGACAAATTATATCAAGTTAGTGTGGTTTTACTAGTTTTTTTCATGCTTACCAGATGTGCATGATTTATATTTCATGGGCAATCTGATAGGCAGATTTACAATTGATTACTAAAAACATGAACTATTACTTAACTTAAAAATATTTGAAATGGTAAGATGTGAGAGATGCTAATAACTAATGAGATCTACGTGGGTAAAAATGTTGGAAATAACTGACAATATAAATACCCACTTATGATAAACTTAAGGAGAAACTTTAAAATATATTTCTACTTTCAGCATAAGCAAAACAAACTCACAATATGTTTCAAGTGGTCACAGAATGTATTTACACTTTACTACCTTTCTTCTAGTACACCCAGAATGCCAGGAACATAGGAAGTATTCAATAAAGAAAAATTTTTTAGATATACCCATAAATGTGTGAGCTATTTTCCATCCCATCTATATTCAATAAAGATATTTGTTAAAAATATCCATTAATGTATGAGCTGATATTTTCCATCCCATCTATACTTAGGTTGTAGTACATTTATGTTCACTTTAGTATCAGTGTCATTCTAAATCATTCATTCAACAAACATTTATTAGTCACCTAACAGGAAAAGACAAAGAAGATATACATCTGCTACTGACCTAAGGGGAGAGCCTAGTACAGAAATAGCTAAGATACTGTGTGTTCTGACGCTGGTATGACCAACATTTAACTTTGTGCTGATACCAATGAACTACCCAGTATGAAGTGAAGAAGGTAAACCCATAAAGTACCATGAACTGCACACGCATTATTATAATTCAACATAATGTAAGAATAAAACAGAGCATTTGGAAGACTTACTGAGTGGCTTTGACAATGTCACAGTTACTAGAGTCCTCTATAAGAGGAAGAAGGTCTCTTGCTTTGGCAAGTTCATTATTTTCATGTGCACAGATGCCATGTCGACCAAATCCTGGAGGGTGGGGGCCGTGGCTGTGATTCCTGCACTGAAGAGTAAGAACAATTTGACAAAGCATATAAAAGAATCAATGTCATATTTGATTAAATAATGAAGGATTTGCTACCAACAATATCCATATTAATCAATTAGAATTGTTTTGGAATCATAGATGTATCCTAGAGAATATTTTCTTCATTTTAATTTTGTTCACTAGAAGAGATACTTAATATTAGAAAAATCTAAATGACATATTTTATCATAAAACAAAGGTCAGATGAAAATGAACAAATGGATCTTGCTACGTGTTGTGGGTAGAGGATCATGGCTAACAACATCACAAGAAGGCTGGCGGGCCCCTACTTTGGGAGACTGTGGTAGACACACTAACAGTGCTCACCAAAGAATCAAGCTCTTGCATTATCCCCTTCCCTTGTACAACCTGTGACTTGCTTCTAGCCAGGGGAATATATGGCAAAGGTGATGGGACAATTAATCCCATGATGATGTTATCTAAGACTGTCTTAGAAGAACAGTGGAATGAATCAGACATTATTACCAAATGTGCATATATGATTACATGACAGGTATAATTTTACATCACATACAACCAGAAGAATGAGCACTCCACTTAGGTATGATAATGTCAAAATTCATTATACAGTCATGTATAACTAATTAGAACAAATAAAAAAATAAAAAATAAAACTCAGCTTAGATCTTAGCAGAAACCCCAAAGAGAATTCTCCAACATTACGTTAAAAAAGCCCACAAAATCCTAATTTAAGAACAGTTAATCCATTCTGTGAATTGTCAATGTATTTTGGTTTTCCATTTTATTACCATTGCCTTTAGAGATAAAGGCAGATAATCGATTTAGATCAGCAATTCTGACACTTTGATAAGTTTAACAAGTCTGTTAAACTATTTGGGGGACAAGCAGACAGGAGAGATGAAAATCATTATCATAAATGAGGCTCACTGAATCACTTTCGCCCCCCAAAACAGACCTAGTTTTACTTAAGAGAGGGATTCTTCCAACTGAAGAGATATTTAAGGTTTCCTAAAAGTACAAATATATCAAATATACTTATTATTTACCATCCAGACTGAAAAGTGTGACTCTATGATGATACTTCATACCATTAATTTGCAGAACAATCAATCAAATGAATTTCACAAACTATGCAAATTCCCAAAAGGAACAGACTTAAGTTATTCAACATCAATAAATATACTGCTTTTTCTAAAGAAATGACAATTTGAGGTAAAGTACAACCCTCTTGAATAACTGTTAAGCAAATTAACAGACACCTATATACAATTTAAAAAGCTGATTTAAAAAAATTAATAATATCTTCGAAACAGTTTATTTCGGAGATTATTAGTTATTCCAATGACATTACCTAGATTGTTTTCAGACTTTCCTCAAATAAACTGTCCTCAGAGCTATATATGTATATATTTTTAAAAATCCTCATTATGTTTTCAGACTCTTAAAATATTGATATATTAATATAAAGGAGTGCACAAAACATATGTGTACACAAATGTATTTCTTCCTTTGTAAAGTATAAAAAATAAATATAAAATGAACCCCATGAAACTATCATTAAGGTCAAGAAACAATACTGCCAGTATCCTGGAAGACTGCCCCCAACATGTGCTATACTCTACCACATTCCTACACTAAGGGAACAGTGTTACAATTATTTTTTTGTTTTTCTTTATAGTTTAATCCTTTATATGTGTAACCCTAGAAAGTATGGTTTTAATTTTTATATAATGGCATCATATATGTACCCCTTATAATTTGTTCTGCTTAATACTAGACTTATAAGAAGTTTCATCCATGTTGTTGTGAAAAACTACAATTAGTTCATTTCCATCACTGTATAATGTTCCAAAAATATTAACATACCATGATTAATTTGTATTTTACTAGATAAAAATAGCTAGATACCTGGATTGTTCCCAGGTTTTGGCTATTATAAACAATATCACTATGAGCAGTCTTGTATTTATCTCTGGATATTATATATGTGTATCTAAATAGATATATCCAGAGATAAATACAAGCCTTTAATGATCTAGGTTATTCTATGGGGGCCGCAGAGGGTCATACCTTATTAGTAGCGTTGCACTATACTTGAATACCCAGAACTATTCTAGCAAGACTTAAGATTTACTCATAGTGAGCATCAGTAGTAGCAGTAATGTAACACTCTAAAAAAAAGGTAACAAGTCCCAAGACTTAACATGTATTCATAATATCCTTTATCCAGTCAAAACTCACTAAACATGCCAGGAAACAAATAGTGATTCAAAACCAGAAGAACTAGACCTTGAAATTATAAAGATGACAGAATTAGTGAGAACAAAACAAAACATTAAAACAGCTATTATAACCATGCACAAATATTTAAAGGAGAACAGCAAAATGAACAGAGAAATTGAAGATATAACAAAAGATCTGGTTGGAATGTCTACAGATAAAAAACAATTTCTGAAATGAAAATTATACCAGATAATATTAACAGCAGATTAGACAGTACATAAGAAAAGATGACTGAATTTGAAAACATTGTGGTAAAAAGTATCCAAAATGAAGCACAGAAAGAAAAAGACCAAACATGTGTAATTAGAGTTCCAAAAGAGGAGGGAGGAATTCCTTTTTCAATATTTGAAGAAATACCCCAAATCTTCTAAATTTGGTAAAGTTCAGCTAGTAGAAGCTCAACAAACCCCATGAAGGGTAGCCCAAAAGTCCTATACCAAAGCATATTAAAACCAAATCACTAAAAACCAATGATAAAGGGATAATCTTAAAAGTGATCTGAAGAAAATAAATACATTATATTTAAAGAAATTTTAAAAATGAACTCAGATTTCTCATTAGAAACAATGCAAATCAGAAGAAAATGGCACAATTATTAAAGAGCTGGGGGAAAAAATGTAAACCTGGAAAATCTAGCCAAAATATTCTTTGAGGCTAGGCATGGTGGCACAAACTCATAATCTCAGTTACTTAGCGGGTTGAGGCAAGAGGATCAAAAGTTCGAGGTGGGTCTGTCCAACTTAATGAGACCCTGCTTCAAAATAAAATAAAAGGGCTGGGGATGTAGCTCAGTGGTAGAGCACTTGTCTGGCATGTGAGAGGCCCTGTACTCAATTCCCAGTCCTGAAAATTGAGAAAAACAAACAAACAAAACTTTTGAAGATGGAGGTAAAATAAAAACTTTTTCAGACAAACAAAAGGTGAGAAAAATGTCAGCAGATCTATTCCACAAGGAATGATAAAGGAAGTTCTTTAGATTAAAGGAAAATACAAGATGGAAATCAGAATTGAAACAAAGGTGCCAGAACTATATGGACAAATATTTTGTATATAAAGCTGACCTTTTCTCATTTTCTAAATTTCTCTATGGCAGGAATATGGAGGCACATTGTTGTTAAAGATGCTATAATAGTATTTGAAGATAGACTATGATAAATTGAAGGTATGTAATGTTAACCCCAAAGCAACTTCCAAATAAAGAGGTATAAGTAATAAGCAGATTGTAAAGATAAAGTATTTTAAAATATTTGATTAATATAAAAAGAAAAGTAGAAGAAAAAGTACTAAGAAAAACAGCAAAAATTACAAAGTGATATCCTGATAGTAACCACACTGATAAATATGTGAAATGCAAACAGTCTTAAAACTCCAATTATATGCTGTCTAGAGAAACTCAATTTAAATATAAAAATATACATGGTTGGTAAGAATAGAAAAAGATAGGCTATGAAAATATACTGACCAAAGCCATGCAAAAACACTAAGCATAAGAACACAGGGGCTATATTAAGAAAGTAGATACCAGCACAAGAAATATTGCCTGAGATAAAGGACATTTTATATTAAAGAGGCTGATTCATTAAGAAGACATAACATTAAATGTATATACACTCAAAGAACTTTAAAATTCATGAAGCAAACACTGATGAAACTAAAAAGATAAATTGAAGATTCACAATCATAGTTGGAGATTTCAACCCTTTTTTTCAGAAACTAATAGTATGAGTAAACAGAAAACCACATAGGATATACAAAAGATGAAAGTACTATCCACCTATGTGGCCAACTACTGAGCCACATCCCCAGCCTGTCTTTGCCCATTTTTAAACAAAATTGTTCGTTTTCTTACAGTTAGGTTAGAGTTTCTTATATTTTACATTCTAGATATAAGTGTTTTGCAAGATATATGACTTGCAAATATTTTCTCCCAGGATGTAGTTTTCCTTTTTTTAAAAAAAGTTTCTTTCACAGAGAAGTTTTAAATGTTGAAGTTCAATGCATCTTTTTGCTCTTTTACAGATGAATTGTACTTTTGGTATCACTTTTAAGAACTACTTTCTTGAGATCACAATTCCTCTATTCTGACAGGAAATTTTTCCCCCATTGCTTCCTGTGCTTGTACTGCCAGGACACCTTTCTGCTCCTTGAGCAGAGCTAGATGGCTTCTCATGGAGTCCTGTCTACACTGATGCTCACTTCCAGGGCTCAAGTTCATACTAACTAGGGGCAAACAAGGGGAAAAAAGGTAAATTAGTTACTGGTTCTGTGGTTTTTGAATTCTGATCTTCTTTTTCTATCTAATTGCTACTATTTACTTTTTAGAAACCTTAAAGAGCTACTGTCTACATTTTGTCCAGGCTTCATAGCAGCTTTCAGTGAGTTAGAGTAGAGTGTGCTTACCCCATCTTACCCAAAGCCAGAACCACAATGCTCTCTTGAACAGATAAATTCTGATTTATCTGACAAATAATCAAACAGCTAAAAATAAACATGTAGTTAATTAAAATGTAAATAAGAACATTACTTTAGGATTCTTTTCATATCAAAATTATAATCAACTGGAAGAAGGAAAGGGTTTAAGGAAAAGTATTGAATTGTACTCAACATTTCTAGTGTCAATAAGTAACAGAGGAACAAAAAGTACAGTTAAGATGGATTAAAAAATCATTTTTTGTATTAAACTTACTTGTTTTACTGGAATTCTAAAATTATGAAATGATACTTATTAATTTTAAAACTCTAATAATACAGAAGTGAAAAAAGGGTCAACAACCTGAACTCTGATACTATGCCACCAGAGACAACCATTATTAAATTTGATGTATACGTCTTAATTTTATTTATATCTCTATCTACATTTACTCTTTCACAGATTGATTGTGGACTGTATATAGATATAATCCACACACAAATATATACTCACATATGCAAACATGACATATTACATTTGCACATTTTTAAATCATTTTCTTTTCATATATACATTATTCTTCAACTTGCTTTTCTCGCCTAACTGTGCATCATGTGAAGCCTTGCAGGAGAGTAACAATTAAATTATTCCATTGTATAGATCTAGCATAATTTGTTCAACCATTTTCCTATTAAGAGATACAGTTTGAGTTCAACCTTTCAGTTTCAACCTTTCAACTGAAATTTTCAATTTCACAAATAATCCGACAATTTACACCCACCTGGCATATTCTAGTTCTATAGGACTTACTCCTGAAAACTGAACTTCTGAGTTTTAAAAAAAAAGTGCATTTAAACATATATACTGACCAAATATCCTCCCCAATCTACACTACCAATAGTAAGATGTGTTAAGTGGTCTCTTCCCTACAAAGCTTCCCAAAACTGAATACCATCAATCTGATGGTTAAAAAATGGCATCCTGTTTTTCATGTGCACACCTCTAGTTGCTGTTAGTTAGAGTGCTTTGTTTTGTTGTTATATATACTGGCTCTCCATATTTATCTTATTTGGACTGCCTTTTCATAGTTCTCTTGTTTTTCTAGTGGACTGTATATCTGTTTCTGTTTGTAAATCAGGAAGATTAACCCTTTAAGTACAGATGTGTCATCATAGAAAACTGACTCCTACAGGTACAAAATTGTTGCTTCTTATAATCCCTTAAGGTGTTAAAGATATCAGTTTCAATGTACAGATTATCCACAATTAAAAGCAATTAATTGCCGTGTGTTTATGATGTTCAAAGCATTGTGCTAAGAGCACAGAAAACAGTGCTTATTCTTTAGTTGTTCAAGTCTAATGGGAGACATAAAGTTGAAATTGAAAGCAATCTGTGCTTAAATGCCACAAATGATGTTAAGAAAGTATGGAACAGGCCATACTTTCTGTTCACATTTTCTAAGCTAAATTCAGATCAAACTAAAACCTAGAAATGACTATATAAATTCAAAGACTGTTCATTTGAAGTTAATGGTCTCCAAAGTGAGACAAGTGTATTCAAGGTCATATATGCAGTGATCCACTAGGTAATGGGAGAAAATGATAAAATTTGTTATAAAAACCTTTGTCTTGGGCTGAGGATATAGCTCAGTTGGTAGAGTGCTTGCCTAGCATTCACAAAGCCGTGGGTTTAATCGCCAGCAGCACAAAAAAAAAAAAAAAGAGAAAAAAAAAGAAAAACAGACTTTTATCTTAAAAAATAAAAGGGAAAACAACAAAACTTTAAAATTTGAGTTTTCTAAGCTGGCTGGCAGTCTTGCTGATCTGTGTCAAGCAGGTAACTCATTACATTCTATTTATAATGTAACCAAGGACAGAGTAAAAGTTTTACAACCAAAGGGGCTGACAGTGGGACATTCAGCATATTATAGTATAGATCAGGCTCAGTGATCTTCAAATTTTAATATCTATGATGAGAATTACATGTATTTAGATGATCTAATCAACCTGACAAGTAAGTACCCTTCCAAACAATCAAAAGTTATCAAAAAGGCTAATTTGAGGGGTTGGGATTTTAGCACAGTGGTAGAGCACTCACCTAGTATGTGTGAGACACTTGGTTCAATCCCCAGCACCACATAAAAATAAATAAATAAAGGTATTGTGTCCATCTACAACAACAAAAAAATTTTTAAAGGCTAATTTGAAGCAGATTTATACTCACTAACTTCAATTCAAATCTTGATATGAGCATATAAGCTATCAATTAATGAACATAATTTAGAAATATATTGTCCAATCTAATTGTAAGATTGTAACATGACCCATGACAATACGATTTTGGCAAATGGATTCTGTTTGCATGTTCAAACAGAGGGGAGCAGAAATATTTGTTTTCCGTGAAGTCAAAGGTTAGTTAGGAAAAAGGAGGGTAAGGTCATGCAGAGAAATAGAAAACCCATCGTCTCAAAACGCAGAAACAAGACTGAGTGTCTGCCTCTACAGTATTCTCTCATCTTCATCTGTCCTCGTTCTACCTCATGTTGGCTGTAATACTAGATAATCCTCTACCTATTTTTGGCTCCAGTTTCTACATTTGCAAAATGGAAGGGGCAAATCAATATACCTATAAAGTTCCATGTCTCCCATGTTGTATGGTCACAAGAGGAGCTGTCACAATAATTACTACTGATTGTGTACTGGTGAAGAATATGCTGCATGCAAACCACCCTTACAAATATGAAAGCTTAACTACTACATGGATGCCTACAATATTAAGATAACAAAAGAGACTAAGCAAATGCTTACGATGCCAAGCAAGTTCAAGAGAGCTTTCATTAATCTTCATTCAGGGAAATATAAAGAATACTTACTGAGTACCATTGTATAACATGAGTAAGACAATTTCTGCCACACTTCCTTCATTCACTGGATACTTGCTCAATGCCTACTATGTGCCAGGCACTATTCTAAATGCAGGAATATGGCAATAAACACTAACAACAAGAATCCCGATTTTCAAGGGGCCTATATTCTCTTCCCCATCCTCAGAACACAAAAACAGACTACTTTCAGGTCTTGGATTGAAGAATGAGTGAACTCCAGGTGACAGCAACCAATCAAACAAGATCACTATCATGCCTGGCCCACCTGAATAGTGATGAAAAAAAAGTACTGCATCAGAAGTCCTGATACCTAGATTCTGCTATGAATCTTAGAGAAATAAGCTAATATTTTTGAGTCTCAATTTTATGGGACAGTTAAAAGGATAACGTTAGGTCAATGGTTCTCAAATCTTCCTAATCTCATAGTCCTTTTGAAAAGGTTATTACAACTAAGGTCTCTCTAATTAGAAAAATGCTTAGAACTACACATACAAACTAGCCTCTCTATATAATTTCAAAATATTCACTGACACACTGAAACTTATCCTATAACCAACTTAAGAACTTCTGAACTACCTAATTCACTGAAAGGTCATCTAGCTCCTTTTTACCTCCCTTTTACCTCCTCTGGTCCACAAAGGATTTCAGTTCACAAATGCCTCAAGATACAAAATAACATAGGTTTTTTTTCTTGTTTTTTTTCTAGTTGTTTTAATTAAGTATATAGACAAAACATGAAAGAGCAAGAGCAAGAGAGAAAGAGGTCTCTTCTACAGGAGGGGGTGGGAATAAGAACAAGATAATATGAAAATTAGGTAAGAGATATTTGGCTATTCTCACAGTGATTTGTTTTTTTAATGGTATAAGGGACTGAACCCAGTAATACTTAAACACTGAGCCAGATCCCCAGACCTTTTTTTCTTATGTATATTCCTTTATTTTGAGACAGTTGCTTAGGGTCTCATGAAGTGGCTGCTGCCGGCTTTGAACTTGCAATTCTCCTGCCTCAGCCTCCCAAACTGCTGGGATTACAAGCGTGCACCATCACACCCAGCTTCCATGGTGATTTTTACAACATAATCCCCAAATTCCTTCATACTTTCCTTCAAGAGGCAGGGGTCTGGGTCCCTTCCTCTTGACTCTAAGCTCTGTGACTGCTTCAGTAATAAAATATTACAGAAGTGATGCTATGTCACTTAGCAAGCCTAAGTCTTAGAAACTTGCAGCCTCCTCTTCCTGTCTCGAGATGCTATTTTTAGAACCAGCCACCATGCTGTGCTGAGGCCCAGGCCACATGTAGCTGTCCCTGCTAAAAGTCAGCATCAATTGCCAGACCTGTGCGAGTAGGCAGCCCTAGAAGATACCAGCCCCAGCTATTGAGTCACCTTCAGCTTAGGAGTGTTTCCAGATGAGGCTTTTGACATAGTGGAACAGAAACACACCAACCCTGTACCAACCTGTCTGAATCCCTGAAGCACAGAGTTCATGACCATGACAACATTTGTTTTACACCACTGTTTTGAAGTGGTTGGTTACACAATGAGTAACTACATCTTTAAGCTCTAAGGTATCATGTAATATTTTCTGTATGGAAATGTAATGAATCAAATTATTTTTTTAAAATAGTAAATAAGTACTGCAGGAATTAACAGTGGACATTAAGACAAAACCAAGATCTAGGCAGCGAGCAAGAGTGAAAGTGAGACAGCAAGAGAGAAAAGGGGATACTTTCTTATATGAGGGTCACTATCCTGCCTGGTTATCAAATAAAACAGAAGGGGCAAGATACTGAGATCTGACAATCATTAAAATTTCTTATGACATTAACAAAAGTACCAGAGTTAAATTTCCAAGTTCACAAGGTCATTCATTAAATACCAGTACTAGACCCTGCTCTAGATGGAGGGAACATATAAATCACTGCCCTGGTAGCATTTATAATTCAGTGGAGGGCAAAGAGACCACTGAAAAGAACCAATTAATATGCCAAATATGATATGCAAGGAGAAATATAAAGCAAGGAAGGAGGCCAGGGAGTGTTGCTTGTGGTTGTGAAGAAGGGAAGGGCTTGCAATTTTAAACATGGTGATTAAATGTCACACTGTGGTGGCATTTGTATCAAGACTTGAAAGAGGTGGGGAAATAACACTTGTGGATACACAGGAAAGAGCATTCTAAGCAGAGTAAATAGTAAGTACAAAGGCCCTGAGGCCATTGTGGCTGAGGTTCACTAATCAAGTAAGAAAGTAGTAAAAATGAGGTCAAAAAGGAAAATGGAGCCAGGCGCAGTGGCGCACGCCTGTAATCCCAGCACTTGGGAGGCTGAGGCAGGAGGATCGCGAGTTCAAAGCCAGCCTCAGCAACTTAGCGAGTCCATAAGCAACTCGGTGAGACCCTGTCTCTAAATAAAATACAAAATAGGGCTGGGGATGTGGCTCAGTGGTGGAGTGCCCCTGGGTTCAATCCCTAGTACCAAAAAAAAAAAAAAAGAAAATGGGGACCAGACTATATACACAAATTTTGGCAAAAACAAAGCAGCAATGACCGTGGATTCAAGAGAACAAACTCAATCACAGCAGCAGTGTTTTTATCTTGTTCACCTAGAAAGGTGCTTAACTCTTAGCAGACATTTAAAACACATTTATTGAATGAATGAACAAAGTTTTAACTCTGTCACTTAGCTGCTTTTTGACTTGTAGCAAGTGACTCCAATTTTTTGAGCCTCAATTCTTATCTTTCAAATTAGGATAATCATCCCTTCCCCCCCACAGAACTGTAGTGAGATTTAAGAATGGGGAACTACTTTGCAAACTGTAAAGCACCACATATAGGTAAGGTCTTCACATTATAACTGAAAAAACTGACAACGGCAATTATTAATAACAACCAAACAATCTCCCTACCTTGCCTCACTAATTCCCAACTCCAAATCATTCCCTCCCTCCATGTCATGGAAATGGGGCAGGGTTATCTTCCCTTCAGGATAAGAGAGTGAACTGTAAGTGCTTGAAGACTTTTATAAATGAGTGGCAGTAATTAAGACCTGATAGTTACTCTCTACCAACTTTTCTTTGAGGCTGTCTGAGAAAAAGAATGAGACATAGTTTCCATGTGCAGATTCTACAGGTTTTTGGAAAAATCCAGGCAGACTGAAAAAGTTTTTCTTCTTTCAAAATGCAAGAACCCCCCCAAAAAGAACACCTTAACACTTTCCCACATATGTTCTTCACTTAAACATACACCAGGCTGTTAAAAGAGAGGAGAGCATGAGGAACACTCTCAAGATTTGGAAGAGGTTGTTTTACAAACCAACTAATTCAATCATTTCAAATTGCTTGCAAATCTACCACCTAACTCTAATTGGAGGCAGCTTTGTTTGTTTTGTTTTGTTTTTTTTCATCTGTAAACAAAATATCTCCCTAAGGATACTTCAGTTCTGGAATGAAAAATGCATATAAAATATCTTGGGCTGGGGCTGTAGCTCAGTGGTAGAGTGCTTGCCTAGTATGTGTGAGGCACTGGGTTCGATTCTCAGCATCGCATACAAATAAATAAAAATAAAGGTCTATCAACATCTTAAAAACTCTGTCTTATGATATATAGACTGGCTGAATCTGGGAATCCTTCATTTATTCAACAAACATTAAGTGAGCATCTACAATAGGCCAGTCAGTAATCTAAGAGCTGGGAAAGGCTCACAAGCAAACAGGACGAAATTCTAGTTCTCTTGGAGCTAATATCTACCTCCAGTAACTTCCTCTACTGGCCCCTCCGTTTTCTGGAACTACACCTGGCTTTTGGTAATATGAACCTCATCCAAGGACTCCCTAGGCGTCTGGAATTTTGCAGATAGCCATCACATACTTTGCTTTCTCCCGCCTAAACAGTCTTAATGCTTTCAAGGAGTAAGCAAGCAAAAGGGAACAAGAGCTAAAGAGCTAACAGAAATGGGTGGGGCGAAGGCGGGTGCCAAGGCGCCGGGGCAGAAGAATAAAACAACCCTGCAGACTCCGGGCCAAAGTCAAGAACGGGTGGATCCAACTCAGTTGTGTCACCTGACACCTCTCCCGGGAACAGACACCCCCCATTTACACACCCGTCCCGAGCCCCACAGCTGTCTGCCGGGCGAGGGGAACCGATCCCAAGGGGCGCCAAGGCCCGGGGATGGAGAGGAGGGGCCCTACACACCTTTTCCTGTCCACTCAGAGAAGTCCCAGCACCGTTCTCATTCTCGGCGTTTCCAAGCTCCCGCCTCCCCCACCCAGGCCCCGCCACCCTCCGGAGGCCCCTCGACAAGCTGCCTCACATCCACGCCTTCCCTCTCCCCTTAGCCGCAGCCGGACCGCCACCGGACAGCCACTGGGCCACACTCACCTGCGAACCTAACCCCAGCCCCGGCCCCGGCCCCTCCATCTCTCCAGGCATCCGCAGCGCGGTGACTCCCTGGCAAAGTGGCTGCTGTAGCCCGCCGGCCAGCGCGCCCCAGGCCGCCTCTACTCCCACTTCCTGCTCGCGCCCCCGCCTCCGCTGCCGCGGTCGGGGCTCGTGCCCTGAGCTGTCGATCGGCCTCCGAGAACCAATCCCCGCCCTCACCCGGCTGGAGGCGGGACTTTCTCGCTGCCTGGGAGTCTAGCGGTGAACCGCCATTCGAAGGCCCCGCCCCTGACCCGCCCCTCCACACTCTTCTCGGGGCCCAACTCCAGCCCAAGACCGGGCCACCTGCCCCAGGAGTCCGTACAGATACTGGATTAGGCTGTTATTCCAACGTCAACCACCATCTTTTGAGAGCAAATCTGGACTGGGCTACTTAAGAGCCGGATGTCCTCGTGAAAGTCTCTTTACCTTAGTCTACTTGACTGGAAAATGGGGAAAACGAGGGTTCCTACTTCAGGCAATTGCCTGGAGAATTAAATGAGTAAAAAGCATGTAAAGCCCTCAGCCAAAGCTTATACTGTGAAAAGGAGTCACATTATAGATGGAAAAGGTGTTGGCTATGAACACATTTGCCGCTCTCCATTTGTGTGATCTTGGGTAAATCATTTCCATCGCATTCTATGAGGACTCCGTTTCTTCATAGAAAAGAGAAAATATCTGAGTTCCGCTGCTACTGCTATAGCGAAGGGAATTGGACTGGAATGCCACCCACCCACCCATCAGCATCCCCTTTCAGAGACTACCCTGGAGGAGCTGGCGTTTAAGCCCTGTCCCGCTTAAATGTCTAAGATATAAGACCATCTTTGTTCCCGCCTTTGGGGAGCACCAGTGTGGGAGTGGAACTCTCCTACATCAGCACCCAGGATAGGTTGGGGCTTTTGTAGGTCAGCACTTAGAGCACACAGTTTTTCGAATTATTCCTTAATGTGTCTATTGCCAAACCAAACCAGATTAAGACATTTAGAAGTTAAAGAACTGAAAATCTGATGAACTGAAAATATTTTGACTCTCTGATCCTATAAAAATGTTAAACCATGAAATGTCTAGAAATCCAACAGTGTGGGATTTTCCCATAAAAATACTATTCCCATAAAAATACTACTATGATATAATTAATTTATAAAACTCTTACGATTATTTTAGTGCACCTGCCTATTGGCTATACAAGCCCTGTGTTACCCCTCAAAGTCCAAGTTTACTAAGATGGGAACCATGTTTTATTCATCTCTGAACTCCTAGTTCTTTTCACAGCATTGAAAAATACAATTGCATTGAGTGGATGGGTGGATATATAGATGTGTCATCAACTTTTAGTGCTATAAGGAAGTACAAATTGAGTGACAAATAGAAGTTCCAGCAACTTCCTTTAACAGCCAGAAGGAAAAGCAAGTAATTAGAACTGGGTAGGATCAAGCATTGGGCAAGCCTTCTCAGAGGAGAGAAACTTTGGGTGTGGTCTTTTCGGTTACCTAATCAAAACTGTTTATTGATCACTTATTATGTGTGCCAGTGTTTACCATGCATTATGTCTAATTCAGGAGATGGGTGTTATTTTTTCTCCTCTCTCAGAAGAAGAAAGACTGATTCCATAAACCCAAAGCCACTCAGCAGGTAGGTGGGGGAGAGAGGATTCAAACCCAGTTCTCTTGTACAGTGTGCTTTGGTCAAAGTAGTTTGGTTCTTTCATTTCCAAGGATCTATGCTGAAGGTATTATTGAACTTAGGGAGGCTTAAAATCTGCTACTTCAATACTTTTGCATCAATATCCTAACACTGGAAGATTCTAGAGCAAATAAACTCTAATTTTCCACTTCCCAGTCAGATTCCTTATTCCCTTCTGCCTTTGTTTTTATGCCTCCAATGAGCTATTTCAGATTAGAATAAGCACACCCTTTTCTAGTGGTTATATCAAAGCACAGTGATGCCTTTAAGTATTGCCATTACTTCTCATCCATGAGAATGCCTCTGCTTTACAGACACACCCCAGTAAAATAGCATGATAGTTGCTAAAGCTCTTTGGGTTTCAATTTCCTCATCTGTAAAAATGGGACAATAACGGACTTACTTAACAGTGCTGTCTAGAGCATTAAGTGAGCTAATGTATGTGCAGAAGTTAGAGGATAACCTGGTTCATTCTAGGCTCTCTATATATGCGTTAGCTATTTTCATTGTCATTGTCATTGTCTTCCTTGGGAATGGGTGTGAAAGAGAGACCTATATGGCACAGCTGACTGCCATCATGTGAAGGGTCAAGGATTCAGCAGACCTGGTTTCCAGACCAAGCTTTGCAATCACTTTCTGTGTATATAAGTTTCCTAGGGCTGCCGTGGCAAAGTACCACAGACTAGGTGCCTAAACAACAGAAAAGTTATTATCTCATAGTTCCAAAGACAGGAAATCTGAGATCAAGGTGTTGGCAGGGTTGGTTTCTTCTGAGGCCTCTCTTGTTGGCTTGTAACTGGTTGTCTTCTTCCTGTGTCTTCACATGGTCTCCCTCTTTGTACATATCTGAGTCCTAATTTCCTCTTCTTATAAGGACACCATTTAAATTGGATTAAGATCCATCCAACGACCTCATTTTAAAAGTTTTTTTTTTTGTTTTTTTTTTTTTTTTTAGGGACCCTAACTCCAAATATAGTCACATTCTGAAGTAGTCGGGGTTTGGGATTTCAATGTATGAATTTTGGGAGATGGGGGAGAATTCAACCCTTAACTGTATTACCCTGGGAAAATCACTTCCCCTCTCCACAACAGTTTCCTCGTTATTAAAGTAGGGTTAAGAACAGAGGCTGGAAGCACTAATCTCTATGGTCCCTCTCAGCTTTGATCATGGAATTTTCCCAGCTGAAACCGAAGCTCTGCTTTTCTGGTACCCCTAGTACTTTTTGATTTCCTTTAGGTATCTCTATCCTCATTCCACAAGAAATATATTAAATTTCTGCTATGTACCAGGCATTGTTCAGCATTGGGGCTCAATGCTGAGCATCACAGAAAGACTGGCTCCCTGGCTTTCTGGGGCTTACTGTGTAGCAGCAAGAGAGAGACTTTTTAATCAAATGGTCTCCCAAGTACCTACCTCTCATAGCCGACTTTGTGATTCTTGATAGATTCCCTTTCTTCTCCTGGGCCATGGACTACTGGTGTGCATTGGGAGTTTTTGTCTCCATCATGCACAACATCTGGCACATTGTGAAGTTTAGAAAGAAATGTTGCCCAAATAAATGATTATAACTGAGAAAATGGCCTGTAAAATGATGTTAAGGGTGGCTCAGCTCCACAAATTACTCTAAGAAGTGCTAATTCTACAATGTCTAACAATTATTCAATTTAAAAATACCATATTAGGGTTTTATAATCCCCTCTGTCATAATATGTATGACTACTGATTTGTTTTGACCAAACTTCTGACTCTGGCCTCATTTCTTCCACACTCCTGGACAGGAAAGGGGCATTTTTTGAAATGAAGGTTTGTAGATATAATTGTTTTGATGGTGGCACAACATCCTTTGGAATGTCAAATAAATAAGTAAATACATAACAAGTTCTTGTTTTTTTAAAAAACATACGTCTGCATAGAGCTACTCAGAAACACCAGTTAGGAAATCAGGATATTCTGTGGCACCAAGCTGAAGAACTGGTTGGGATGTGTATTTTCTGTCCTGTTAGCCACAAATGATTGCTAACCTCCTGATACTTGTCAGACACAGGCTAGGACATAGGAGTCAAGTGGTGGACTACAGTCCCTGGTCTTTTGGAGTTCAATTTGAGGAAGGCAGATTCTGATGTAGGCAGAAAACTAGATGAAAAGAAGGACTGGGGAATTAGGAGATAGGGCAGGAATTCTTAAGTCTTGCACAATCTCTTGTCTTCTCATAAAAAAGCAGCTCCAAGAAATGTAAAAAAATCTTATTCAAATTACCAAGATCAAGTTATGAGATACTATAAGAACTACCATTAATATGGCATGCATTTCTAGACCAGATTAAGACGCTCTGTTAAGTGATTCCTTAGCACTCTCTAAATCTACTACAGGTCCTTTGGAACATTTTTGCATTCCCATTTAGAATATCTATTTTCTCTGTATTTCATAAGCAGGTTCTGTGAGTACAGAACCTGGGCTTGTCTCAACCTGAAGGTATTCCCAATGTATAGCACAGTATAGGACTGATGGGAGCCCCTCAGTACTCAGTTGTTGAGTGAATAAACAATTGTCATTCATTTTTATTTATAGCCCTAGCACTAGCACAGCTCCGAACAGGCTAATCCACAAATATGTGGATTTGCATTAAAGGATCCCATTTCTGGCTCTGTATAGTTTGCAAAACACTTTTTCTTCCACTTTGAATGAGATTCATAACTGCCTGGTGATCTAGGTGGAGCAGGGAATGGCATCACTCTTCATTGACTGAGGCTCAGGGAGCATAAGCAGTTGTCTGAGCATATCAGGCCAGTGAATGTCAAAGAGCAGAGTAAATGAACATCCAATGATAAGGTCAGTGCTGTCTCCTTACTTTGACCTTGTCAATATAATCACTGGCAAGAATTGAGTTCAGAACCCAGGAACTAGCTGTAGGTTCAGGGCCTCTAAATCTTGAACATGTATAAATATATGAAAGAGAAAACCAAACCAAATCAATAAAACCTCAAAAACAAAACCTTCATACTGGTGCTTTTCAAAGCTATTTTCAATCTCACACCTGTTCAGGGAAATCAAGATGGGACATAGTTTGTAGAGTTCACTTTCTTCCTCCTCCTAGGAAGACATCTTACCACTTTGAGCCTCCACTCTCTTATGTGTAAAATGGGGATTAAATCAAACGATGTATGTAATGTGCATACAGTAAGTTCTATATAAATTTGGCAGGAACTAGGTACAAAATCAACCAAGAAAAACCAAAATGTTAGGGAAAACTTTAACTTAACAGTGATCATGAACTCAGTTCTAGAATATTCATAATTTCACAGGAAATTGACCAAGGTTTTATTGACCAAAACTTCTTCCTAATCTTCCCCCCACCCCATTAAAATTTGTCCTTAAAGCTTGTAACATGGAATTACTATTGCCAGATTTTAAAATTTTCTGCAGAAACACAATCAGGTGGATTCTTAGTTTTAATAGGTGACCTCCAAAAGGAATAACTGCTCTTCTTTTTCCATCACCACCGTGCCCTACACATTGTATTACTTTGATGATGAGAAAAGCTGCATTCCTCTCAGCTCAGCCTTTACTGGGACAAGGCACTGTCTAAATCTCTTGTTAGCTGCTGCTCCAAATATAGTGATAAGGTAGTGTCCATGATAATTGCCATAGAGCTGTCTGTGGTACAAGCATTCAGGAATATAGAAGTCATCATCATCTGAGTCCCAGTTGGTTAACTGCCATCTCAATTCAATAGTTCTATATTATGTTTGGGATAGATGGTGAAACATGACAAAATCTGGATTTCTTAAACTGAAGGTCCTAGAGTCATTCCTAAAGTCACTGACTCCCAGATGAATCTGACTTAAGGATACATAGGTTGTGAGCAAGGGAAATAGATGGGAAGGTAGGACAGGTGGAACACTAAGTAAAATAATAGAGTGAAATCCTGACACTCCCTCAAACCTTCTGTGGCTTCCTGTTGCCTGCCGCAGACTGGACTCTTGTGGGGCTGGAGTTGAGCACTGAGACACCCTCAGGAACCACACTCATTGGCTCTCCTTCTCATTCCTTTTCTCCCCTGTCACCTATGTTGCCTCTGAACATCTGTTCTCTCTGTAGAGTGGGGCCCTTTGCTTACTCATGGCCTCATGGCTCTTGTTTTCTCTACAACTTCTGTTTGTACCTGGCAATAGCTCTGACTCTATAGGAGTTTGCATCTTTAGGACCACTACTTGCTTGTCACTGTTGCTATGTACTTTCGTTCAGATTTTTTTTTTTTTTTAAATGCGGTGCTGGGATGGAACCTAGGGCCTACTTAGGCAAACATTGTACCACTGACCTATATCTTCATTCAGATTGTTAAAGGAGAAAACCGATTTGATAGTTCTTTATTTGATGATTTAGATGGTCCCCACTCTTGTTCACTTGGCTGTGATGGAATATCTTGTTTTTGTCACAATCTCCAAGGTCTTTAGCAAGGATTATAGGTGAAAACATTTTGCATAGAAGGGAATCTACACTATCTGAAATTCCACAGATTAGAGATTCATTTGCCCTTACAAGTAAACATATTCAGGAGGGTGTGTTAGTTTCCTAGGGCTGCCAAAACAAAATGCTAAAATGAATGGCTTAAAACAACATGGATTTATTTCCTCATAGTTACAGAGGCTGAGTCCAAATCAAGGTGTCACAGGGCGCGATCACTCTGAGACTCTAGGAGAGGACTCTTCCTTGTCTCTTAGCTTCTGGTGACTGCTGGCAATCCTTGTATGATGGGTTTTGTAGGCATAGCATTCTAATCTCTGCCTCTTCATTATTCAAAATTCCTCATTATTACTCTGTCCTCTGCTTCTAGAAAATGCCTCTAGTCTCAGAATGACTTCTAGCTCATGTCTCCCTACTCCCAAATCAAAACTGATATTTTCTTCGGCCCTCTCAGAGAGATGCACTGAATTTAAATGAATTCTCCTTTCTTCTATCCTTTACCTGGGTTCCTGGAGGACTTGGAAACAAAAACATCAGGAAATGGGAGAAGAAGATAGATTTTACTTATTTTGAAACCTGTCAAGAATCTAGTGAGTGAGGTTACAAGAATCCAGAGCAAACACCTCATATCACTTAGGACAGTGTCTGGTAGATAATAAATAAGGGCAGACACAGAGAGGGAGGGAGGGAGAGGGAGTGAAAGAGAAAAAAGAGAAGAAGGAGGATTTGGGTGCCATCTGTCGATTCTCAGGGCTAGGGTAACTGCTGTTGTCTGCCCCCCATAGCACTCTGGCATGGTGCTTGTCTAACTCCCTAGTAGCTGCCTCTTTTGCTTATCTGTCTCTGTCTCCAATTTTGAATTGTGAGTCAAGGGTCCTCTCCGTTCACCATTGTATTATCAGAACCCAGAACCTACACATAGTAGGCACTCAATGTTTGTTGAGTGAGGGGTAAAAATGGTCAGGAATCCCATTCTTTGTTTTGGTACCAGGGATCGAACTCAGGGGCACTCAACCACTGCCACATCCCCAGCCCTATTTTGTATTTTATTTAGAGACAGGGTCTCACTGAGTTGCTTAGCACTTTGCTTTTGCTGAGGCTGGCTTTGAACTAACAATCCTCCTGCCTCAGCCTCCTGAGCTGCTGGGATTACAGGCATGTGCCACCACGCCCACCAGGAATCCCATTCTAAAGACACAGTTGGAGAACAGGGGAGAAGGAGGAGTAAGATGGTGATTAACCCAGGGCCTAGTGGCTCCCAATTCAACATAACTCATTTTCAAATTTCACACATGACCTGTGCACCTCCAGATTGGGTCAGGACAAGAATAACCCCGAGTCACTTTTGCTTTAGGATACTGTGGGAGCAAGGTGGAGCCCACAGCACAGGTGCCAACACCAGCCATATCAGGAACTCTAACATCTTGAGGCTGTGAAGGATACACATAACCCAACCTTGAAGAGCTCAAAGGGTTGTCATATCCCCAGGGTGGGGCAGATCAGAAAGGAGAACCAAAACATGGTATTGCTGAGTGACCTGAATGTAGGACACCAATGCCAGGCTTCTGAATATGATTAGAGTTGAGCCATATTACAGACCCACAGACGGCCTGAGGCAACAACACGCCTTATCCTGGATCTGCTTCCTCCCCCATTAGCTGGATGCAACAGTCGCCACCTGGTCTAGGAGCTGTGGAGGGAGTGAAAAGAGCGCTGGGCTGGTGCTTCAGGAGCCTTCAAGTCTTTACACAGCCAGTCACCAGCTTCACAGCCTCTGGCCAGACAGTGCATCTCTCTGGATCTTAGTTTCCTCACCTGCAAAATGGAACTTGAAACACGGTGCTCCTGAATGGCACTTTGGACTACAGTGCCACAGAAATACCATCTGTGTAGTTCCTCATATGCCACAGAAAAGAAAGAAGGGAATTCCCAGTTCCAACACCCAGTTGGTCTGATCTTGGTCCTAAACATCTATGGACACCTACCTATAAGGAGATTGTTTCTCTGGTGTAGGACCAACTGGACGGCTGCCTCTGGGAGGGAGAAACAATTCCACATTGTTTCCTTAGAGAAGAGCCTGGGGCAATAGACCAGTCAGCAGGGCAGAGAGAGACAGAAGGAAGCGTCTATGAGGATATGTTCCCAGAGCTGTGACACTCTGCTCTCATGCCCCTTGGGTTCTTTGTTTCAGGTAATTCACTTAAATTCTGAGGCAGAAAGTTACAACAAGTGAAAATACTTTCAAACAAGCAGAATCATCTTAACTGAATGGAGTATTTAGAGGATAAACATGACACTAAGAATCGGAACAGCTGAGTTATATTAAAACACTTAAAGATGCATAAAGACATCCTATGGCTAATCCACATTATCAATACATGGTTGCTTGTTCTGTTTTGTTTTTGAACTAATGTGTCATTTTTTCTCCTTCTCCTTCTCCTTCTTCTCCTTCTTCTTTTGTCAATTTGTCATTCTATGGAGTTAGTTGACCCAGAATTGTGGGCCAGACTACAAGGGTAAAAACTTCAAGGAATGGGTAGACAGAGAAAGTAAGAAGTCATTTCACAGTCATAGTGTCTTTAAAAATCCTCTATCCAAGCTGTTTCCTATGTCGGGGTTCCCTCACTCTTCCATATCCCTTATCCCCTATTATCATTATTCCCTTGAATACCCTCAGTGATGGGATATTCACTACTTTCTATCATTCCCATCATAGTGAACAGAACTCTATCTTACGACTGATCCTGTTTCTGCCTCATGGGGCTGCGTTAATTCAATTGAATTCTTTTTTCCACATCCTAGTCCATTAGGTACTTGAGTGAATGATGACATCCCTAAGTGTGTTGTCCTCCTGGTTAAACATCCCCAGTTCTTTCAACTCTTCCCATTAGTGCCTTTTTGGCAAAGCCTCTATGAAAACCACTTAACAAGAAAGTCTGGATAATGTAGTTCCGGGGTTCAAACCTCCCTGAAATTGGAGAGCAATCAGGCAGTCCAATGTGCAGTGTGCTAGGTCTAGCAATAAGCAAGACAGAAAAAAAAAAAACCAAAACCCACCCTTCTGCAACTTATTTCTAGAGGGTAAGGATAGACAATAAAAAAGCAAGTCTATGAAAAAAGAAGGTAATGCATCAGGACACAAAACATCAGTTGGTCTCAGTTTTCTAGAGAATGAGTATTAGATGCAGATTAATAAGTGATTTGTTAAGAGAGTGATTTCAGAAATGCATGTTAGCGAGTGAGGGGAAACCATGGTTAATTTTATGTCACCTTGGTGAGACTATGGTGACCAGTTGCTTAGTCAAACACAAGTGTAGATGTTAAGAAGATATTTTTAAAGATGTGATTAACATTTAAAATAAGTTGACTTTTAGTAAAGCATTTTACCCTACATGCTATGGTAATGTTCCCAGAGCTGTGGCACTCTGAGATTGTTCCTAGAGCTGAAGGCCTTAAGAAAAAAGACTGAAGTATCCAAAACCAGAGAACAAATTCTGTTTTCAGACAGCACATAGAAATCACAACTTTCTGTTTCAAGACTGCAACACTGGCTCTTACACAGATCTCTAGTCTCCAGCTTGCTGAATTGTCCTGTGACTTTCACACTTGCTAGCCCAACAATTGCATGAGTCAGTTTCTTATCTCTCTCTCTCTCTCTCTCTCTCTCTCTCTCTCTCTCTCTTTCCTGTTGCCTGTTTCTCTGAAGAACTTTGATTAATATAGGACAGGAGAAGAAGGATGTGACTTCAGTCAAGGTCTCATCTCAGCCTTATGCCTTTGTGAACTCTGGAATTAAACTGTACCCTTGAACTGGGCTTTGTAGATATGCATCAATCAGTCCCCAGGTAATTCTCCAGAGAAGGTCATGGGTGCATTGTACACACTGACTTTGACTCTTGACATTTTTTTCTTTGTGTGTTTTAAGGCCATCATATTTTAAGTCCAGAAGGTCACATATACTCCAGGGAGGAATAATAGGAATAATATACAGTACCTTCAACATCCATTGACAAATTAGAAGGTTATTTCTTTATTTAGAAAACTAGCTGTGGGCCTCAAGGGATATGGAGCTTGGCTTAAGGACATAGGAAATCTTAATTTAGTTTCCAGGTTGGCTAACTGACCATGTGACCTTTAAAAAAGCACTTGCCTTCTTTGAACTTGACTTCCTGGATATTCCAGAGAGCTAGCCAGGGCAGTAACTAGTTCTGTTCAAGCCAGTTCTCCCACTAACACCCCCACATCCCTGAACTTCACTACCAGATAAGTGGTGCTTCCTCTGGAAGCTTCCCTGATCTCTCTGGGAAGCTATACACTTCCTGCTATGTTCTCCTTTAGGGTTCTTAGTGACCCTTTATTATTATATTATCCAATAAAAACTCTTCACTTTTAGGAAAAATGCCCCAGTCCTGGGACTGAGGAGGCTTCTAGGGACATGGTATTCTCAGTTGGGCACCCTACTTTTCTTTGTCCTTTACAAACCATGGATCCTTGGAGATATGGACTCTCATCCTACTCAACATGATATTGGTTGCTGAGCAGTTCTTACACAGAGTAGATGCTCAATTGCTTTTAAAGTCATGGAGGTCAAGAAAAAATATCCTCTTTTTTTTTTTTCCACCTAAGTTCAGAACCCCTTAAGATGGACACACAGAAAATTCAGATGCATAGAGAGAAAAGAGCTGACTTTACTAATGATGAAAACTGATATTGGAAAAGGGGCTTAGGGCTTCTAGCCAGTGATCCTAAAACTCCATTCCCTAATTTAGGGGCTTACCCAGTTATAATGCCCAGTAGTTCTGGATGGCTGCAAGAATCGGAGTATTTGAATGCATGGAATGGAGCAAAAGCAATGCTCCCTGCAGGCAGGAAATTCCAAAAAGGAAGAGCAAGAGACTTCTGAGTGTGCACAGCTCATCTCTCAAATTCTCTACTCCATCTTTCTTTGAAATAAGGGAGGTAAATGCAGGGGGGGCAGAATAGAAAGGAGAGGAAAGTGTTGCTCCAACTTCCTTCCACAAGGAAACCCAAAGTCAGAGGAAAGGAGAACTTCCAGAATTGACTGAATGAATCAGTAGTGTTAGTGCTGCTCATTCTTTATTGTTTGATCATTCATTGGGGAGGCTGGAGCTGTTGCAGAGTAGAGGGTGTCCACTACCACCATCATCATCAGGCCTGCCCAGAGAGGACGATGGACAACAACATCAGCATGGAGGTCACCTGCTGAGATCCTCCTCAATTGCTGACTTGACTACACAAGAACCCTAGTAAGCAGTTGCTTTGCACCTACCTGACTTGGACTTCATTAGCTGCTCTTCCCCAGAATTCGCCAGAACCACATTGACAAAGTGGTCATTGATGTTTTCAGGATATCGTCCAGTCTCAAAAACAGAATGCTCACTAGTTTATTAGATAGAGTATTTTATTTGTTTAGAATGGAGAAGGTTGATCTTGTTGGGATGGTAATGAAGTTATGTGATGCTCAGTTGAGGTTCCCTAGGGGCCCTATATGTAAAGACAACAGTGATTTGAGGTTACGTTATGCTGGAAAAGATCTGGCTCAACTAAAGGACTGTGGAAGTTCTGCTTATTCTCCAGCATTCTGGTGCCCCAACTCAACTTGAACCTTGTTTCCCAAGGATAATCAGTAAGGCCTAATAAACAAGAAAAACTCACTCTAAATGGTACTTTTATCTTTCCTGCCAAATGGAAAGTGGCCAAGTTCTCAGTTCCACCCAGTTAATACCTGTCATATATTACCTTGATTCAGCAGTGCATTAGTGGGCCCACGCTGGCTCTGACAAGGAAGGTAGTGTGTCTCTGTGTGCACTTGGGTAAATAGGCCTAGGAGTAAGGTTTCTATCACACATTAATTCACTATAGACCACCAATCTTAGGTCCTCTGAGTCTGGAGCTTGTCATCTCTGAAATGGGGTGGGAGGTCTTGGATTCAACACCTTCTGGAATCTCTTCCAGACCAAATGCTACACAGGGAGCAACCAGCCATCCAGCAGGTCTAGCCTGCTGGAAATCTCCACCAAGGCTATTTTGACATGGTTTTTTCGAAGACTCCATGTCCTCTGTGTCTTCTTGCAGCAGGTGTTGCAAGAAATATGGCATGTGTGAAATGTTAATAAAAACATAGTGGCACATCAACTCCCGGTTGAATATCTGCAATATAAATATCTATGACAGCCATCTTCTGAATCTTCAGATATTAACATTCCAAACCTCTCTGAGCCATATTTCATACCCTCCCCAACACACATCCAGCCATGGAGATGATTTCATTATTAAGAATTTCATTTCTCATAATGGATTTTCTTTTCAAACTTAGGCTCCACAGGCAGGAGCTGAGATTACATGATTTATTGCTTTCAGTTTGCTGGCCTTGAACAGTTCTTCCTGCGTGCTAATTTTATGGCACACCAAGCTTCTGCTTCTTTACAAGCTCCTTCCAGAAGAGAAAAACGGCAGGACTAACACCTTCAAAACAAAAAAAAACAAACGTCAAACAAACAAAAACCTTTTTCTTATAAAGAAAGGCTCATGCTTGCTCAAAATCCTATTATTCTGTCTCTGGGCTGATAAAAATGGGCTGAAGGAAATATCAGACAAATATCTGTACTGATAGGCAATGGAGGAGACTGGTTAATTCTCAGTTAGTATCCAGGTAGAATAAACATCCTATGTAGTAAACATCTAAGCACAGTTTTAATAAGCCTTCCATTCTGTTTAAAACACATCTGTTTATAATAGAAATCTCTCCTGTTGGCAATGGAGTATAGATATACGTGTATATAATGTATATAATATGAAATATATATTGTTATATTGTGTGTATGTTTACAGAGCTCTGCAATATTGGGAAGAGAGGGAAAAGTAATGAGTGTACTAATTTCCGGTGGCTTCTCTAACCAATTTATTACCACAAAAACAGCAAAAAATTATTTTTTATATTACTGGATGGTAAATATCTGGAATCAGTCATTGCTGGGCCAAAATCAAGGCATCAGCCAAGCTGCAAGCCCTCCAAAGGCTCTAGGGGAGAATTCATTCCTTGTTCTTCCAACTGTCAGCATTTCTCAGCTTATGGATACATCTCTCTCTGCTCCATTTTCATGTCACCTTTAAGTCTTTAAGGGAATGACTTGGACCAGACAGGGAGCCAAGGAGGAGGTGTGTGTAAAGTCTGGGCAGTTGTCCCAGGAAGCAGAGCCTAAAGCTCAGGATCAGGCAGGCTGTGTTGGAACAATTGTACTGATTACAATTCACATACATGATGGAACTGTCCTAGGCATTTGCAGGTGCAAACAACCTTATTGGTCAAGTATTATTATCTTCATTTACAGGTGAGGGAAAAGAGGCTCAAAGAAGTCAAATGACTCAAACAAGGTCACAGAAGAGATCAGGGCATTGAACCCAGGTCACTCTGTGGTCATTGCCCTTGCTCTTAACTACAAAGTAAAGACAGCATGTATTAGATTCCTAGTACTGTCGGCCAGAGAACAGGTGTTCATCACTTGTTATTTCCTGACCCTGATGGAAAAGCAAGAGCACGGCTGGTATTATAATCTTGGGGAGATGAATGTTCCACAGAATGGCAGGTATCAAGCATGCTCAAAGCATGGTGCTTTGGCCATCTTTGATCAAGAAATGAAATGTAAAATAAAGCCAAGACAGTTTATTGCTAATTAGCCAGTAAAACCTTGTTAAGAGTAAAAAATTCCAGCTGTCCTATATTCTAAGTTCAAAGTTAACCATTTCCCATCCCAGCAGGGTTAGTTGAAAGGGACTAGGCAAGCAGAACTGGCATCATCCCCTATCCTGCCATCACCACCCCCACACATGGGTAAGATAGGAGGCCTGGGAATGAGGATGGGACGACCTTTGGAGACTTCAGGGCTTGAAATGAGAGGCTATCTTCTCTACTTCTTATGTTTCATTGACCAGAACTGAGCCACTTGCTTGCTTGAAGACCAATCAATGACCAAGGGGCATGAGAGTACTATGACTGACTTTGATCAGTCAAGATTCATCTCCTAGACCTGGAATAAGGTTCACGTTTCAGATAACCTGGGGTCTCCAGCCACTACTCATATGAATTGAAGACAGGGAGGGGAAAGGCTATTAGGCAGATAATGAATAATATCTACCTCAATTGAATCCATAGACATATTTGGTATCTACAAAAGGGATAGACTGGCATCCCATTCCCTGACTGAACACTTGCTTTGTTCCAGTCTTTCTTGTCTGCCCCAGTGTTATCAGATTTGGAAAAAGGATGGAGATCTGGGAAAGCCCTCAAAAGGGGGAAGGAACCACTCCCTCCCAAATTTCATGCTACTGAGAGATACAGAAAATGCTTCCCACTCGTGCCCAGTACCTCAGGGTTACAGACCAAGAAGGAGAGACAAGGTTGGGGTTTGTGAGGTAACTGGGCCCCATCACTGATACAGGCAAGAATTTGCTAGCACCTAGAGAGGACAGTGCAAATTGAGTCTGCATGGTCAATGAAGTTATAGTCATGGAGGAAGATGTAATTTTAAAGGGCTCCACTCTGTGTCCTACAGTCCTGCTTTTCCCCGGTTTTCTTTGAGGCCTTCCCATCATGGCGTTTACCACCATCACATCAACATTGTGCTTTCACATTCGGGGAAGAATTTTCTTCTTGTCCATCTCTCACTTCATCCTGGTCTCCAGCTGTAGACCCACCCTTATGTGGACCCACCCTTATTAGGAGTATGGACAATGTGATTGTCAGGTATAAGGCAGAGACCTTCAAACATGAAAGTAAGCAAGCACTTGTTCTTAGAAGCTTGACAGATACTGGGTTATAGACACAGAAGTACAAGGTTAGCTCCTCCGGGGCACTGAGGCAGCGATTCCCTGGTGAGAGTCAGGCTGGAACATGTCTAGTGGTGATACAAAGCAGAATGAGATGCTCTAACAGATGATACTGCTATTTTATAGATGAAGAAACTGAGGTTCAGAGAGGCTAAATTACTTGCCTGAAGGTTGTACAACCTGTAAATGACAGAGCCATCCATCGTGTTTAGGTCTTTTGGTGCCTCGTCCCGGTGGTCTCTGCCACATCATGCTGCACTGAGATCCCAGAAAAGGAAGTAGCCTCACGTACTCCCTCCCCCACCACCAGCATTCTCTGTCTCTAATAGATTTACTGATTTGGTATCACTGTTCAGCTCATTTGCCATCTCTATAACTGGAGCCTTACCTTACCTTTAAACTTTTTCCCCAGAGAGTCTTTAGTGCTCATACGAAGGCAGGGTGAGGAGGGAGGAAAGTATTGGGCTAATAGGAGGTATAGGAATTGGTACATGTTTTCTGGAGAGCTGCTAGCAATGTATATAGAAAGAGTGCAATGACACTACTAGAATTTATTTAGAGGTAATAATCAAACAAGCATTCTAAATATAAAACAAGCACATAACTAAAGATTTGACAGATCTTAGTATGGGACTAGGTAAAGATGTTATATTCATGATATGAAATATTGTGCAATCATTCAAAGTGATGTCAACCTGTATTTATTATATGAAAAGAAGTTATATGATAAACTAAAAAATAGACTGTAGGCATAGTATGATCCTGTCTTTTGTAAGTGAATTATATTTGGGCGTGTGTGTATTTGTATACAGTGTGAACTTCCCTGATCAACTTCCATCCACTTAGTTGACTCACCAGGTGAGTCAATCCTCCCCCTTCCACCTGGACGGCTTCAGGACTGATGCTCAGGCTGCTGAAGGCTCTGGATGGAAGGCTGAGATGTGGACCCACTTACTCCTGTCCCTACTGGTCTTAGCAAGTCACTAGTGTAGTTGTCTATGTTCTTCTCTGTATATAAACTTATTTACTGTAATTTCACAGTTAAATATTGTACAAATTGAAAAATACTGAAAACAAAAATGTTATTAAGAAAAGTAAATTGAATGATTTAAAGAAGTCAACAGTTATTTAAGTATGGGTAGGTAGACAGCTCTAAAGGAAGTTGGGGGTAGTCATTAAAATTCAAGATAATCTTCTCAGAATTCTTCCAAAATATTTTTAAGCTCTGTCTCTCTTTTTTCTTCAAAGAAGCCCAAACAAGTATTTGGAGACAAAATATTATGCCTTTATACAGAAAGCCTAAGGTGTACTCCTTTCCTCAGACAGACAACCACAAAAATGGATACATTAAAACATGGATGGCTGGGGATATAGCTCAGTTGGTAGAGTGCTTGCCTAGCATGCACAAGGCCTTGGTTCAATCCCCAGCACCACCACCAAAAAAAAAAAAAAGTAAAAGAAAAGAAAAAAAAAAGATATATTTTAAGTTAAAAGACTTAAAACACACACATATATACAAATATATATATACATTATCATTTCTTATTTCAACTAAATTTTTTTGCTTAACCACTAAATGCTGATCTCAATACTATTACATAGGCCTAGAGAAAAGATATATAGGTCTAGATAAAGGAAAGATAGAGCGATTTATCTAGCAGAATATAATGAAATTATGGTTGATTTTTACTCTTCTTTAGACCTTTCTATATCTTCCTTTTTTAAAAAAAAATAATAAGGTTGTCTATTAGTTTAATAGTAAGAAAATACCACAACAGCATCAAGGGAAGGGAAAACAGAAGGAGAAACTTTGTGATTAGGGGAATGACATGCTGACACTTCCAGTGTGCTCTGGGGAGGCCATCTGTCTTCTCCTATCAGGGCACTGTTTGGGTCATTTTTGTTTGTTTGTTTGGGTCATTTTGTTGAACATTTGAATAGTGATTACAAGTTTGGCTCCTTGGTTCTGCCCCATCCTGAGGGTCAGTGATGTTTGTGTGCAGACATCTCGATATGTTTAATTTCTTTTGAAAGAGAGTTCAGGGACTCCAGCAGGTTAAGACTCCAGGGATGAGAAATGGACATTCCCGGGTGAGAATGCAAGCTAAGGAGACCATGAGTCAGCTGGATCACAATCAGGATGGACAATGGAGGGGAACAATTCTGAATACATCAAATTAGTCTCATTGTGTGTGGGTTGGAGCAGTCTTTATTTTTTCATAAATATAATTTTATGTCCATAAAAACCTTAAAATAATCATTCATTTATGACTTACAGTAGAAATATTTGCTGACAACCAATTTTAACTATAATCAGTGTATCTAAAAATTTAATAAAGTTTTTCATAAAAAACAAATAGTAACAAAAATCAGTTCTTATGCCAGTGCCTTTCTCTGATATCTTCTACTTCAGTTCTGGGAAGTCTGGGACTATATTGCAGAAAAACAAAACTAATGAAACTAATGAGAGGGTAGAAGTCCTATCCTTGGAAATAGAATTACGAATTATCTGAGGACACTCTGGAGAGCTGGAGTTAGAAGCAGCTCAAAAAGAGAAGGCGGAGGAGAGCTATGGGGCCACATGGTACTTAAAAGATCCTAGAGGCAGTATTAGCTTTGTAAGGGTGGGGATCACAGGGTAGAATCCAATTCTTTACTTACCTGTGGGTAATCTTGGGAATTTTACTTAACCTTTCCGAAACAGATTTTAATATTTAAAAAGGCAGTAACCATTTTTTTCCTTTTGTTTTCCCAGGCATATAGTATGGTAGAATCTAGGCCTTCTGGTATGCAGAAGGCATTCAATAAATGCATTGAATAAAGGAACAAACTAAAGGCATTTAGGACAGCATAGATGTTTAATAAGTATGAGGTTCACTAGCCTTTTTTTTCAAATCTACTTTTTAAATTTTAATTTTGAAATAAAATTATATATTCACAAGAAATTACAAAAAATAGTATGGAAATTTCCCATGTACTATCATCTAGCTACCTGCAATGCTGATATCCCACATATCTGTAGTGCATCACCAACTGATTGACACAATATAGATTTACCAGATCCTGCATGCACTCATTTGTTTTGTATGTCTTTGCATATGTATAAGTTGGTCTCACACTCCACAATCAAGACACCACCACAGAAGAGCTCTCTAGTGTTGCCCCTTTATATTCACATCCACGGCTTCCCTTGCCCCTGACAACCACTCATTTCTTCCCTACATTTGTAGCTTGTTGTTTCAAGAATGTTTTGTAAGTAGATTCATGCAGTATTTAACTTTTTGAGGTTGTCTTTTGCTATTCAGCTCAAAACTCTTAAGATCTATCCAAGTTGTTTCATGTACCAGAAATTGGTTCCTTTTTATTGTTGTGGGGTATTCCATGGTGTGAATGTACTGCAGTTTGTTTAACTGCCCTCATAGACATATAGGTTGTTTCAATATTTGCCTATTACAAAGAAAGTGGCTAAGAACATCTGTGTACAGGTCTTGCATGAACATCAGTGTTCATTTCTGAGTTTAGAGCCCAGGATTGTGATTGATGGCTCATATTGTAAATATATCTTTAACTGTTTTTTTTTTCTTTTTTTTTTTGTACCAGGATTGACCCCAGGGGTTCAACCATGGAGCCACATTCTTATGTTTCATTTTGAGACAGGGTCTTACTAAGTTGCTTAGGACCTTGCTAGTTGCTGAGACTGGCTTTGAACTTGGGTATCTCCTGCCTGAACTTGAGATTCTCTTGCCTCAGCTTCCCAAGCCACTGGGATATCACAGGCATGCACCATGACTATCTTTAACTTTTTAAGAAATTGCCAGATTTCCAGAGTGATTCCACCATATTACATGTCCACCAAGAGTGCATACAAGATCCAGTGTCTCTGCATCCTTGCTTTATTGGTGTTTTTAAATTGACATTTAATTGGGATGTAGTGGTGTCTCTTTAATTTGCATTTCCCTAATAATTAGCAATGTTGAACATTTTCACATATTTATTTGCTATCCGTATATCTTCCCTGATAAAGTATACAAATCTTTTGCTTATTTTTAAATTGCAGTGTTTTTTGAGACTAGGGAATTTTTCATTCTGAAAATAAGTCCTTTGTGCTTTGTATGTCATTTGCAAATATTTTCTCACTGTTGGTAGTTTTCATTTCATCTTTTTCATTTAGGGTCTTTCACAGAATAAGTAAAAGTTTCCAATTTTAATGAAGTTCAATTAATTTATTTTTTTCTTTTTGGATTGTGTTTTGCTGCCATATCTAAAAACTCTTATCTAACTTTAGATCACAAACATTGTCTCCTATTTTTCCATCTAAATGTTTTGTGGTTTATTTTTTACATTTAGATATATGATCTATTTTGAGTTTGTGTGCAAGATGTGAGGGGCAGGTTAAGGTTCATTCCATTGATTATTAATCTTTGATCCATTTGTTTCTGCCAAGTGAGATATAACACCAAGTTTTACAGGAGTCACAGGAGTAAGATAATATACAAGGAGCTAGGATGTCTTTACAGCCCCTTATAGGAAATTAATTGCCCTCTCATGTATACCTAGAATGAGCTTGATGCTATAGAAACCAAACAGACCAGTGAGTCTTCTGGAATCAAGTTGTGCAACCAAATACTGTGTGTACTGGGTTCTAAGGAAACTCCTGCTGCTCCTTGCATCATATTGGAGGGAATTTCTGTTTGAAGTAGGAAGGGAACATTGGAAATTCCTGTTATGCTTGATAACATATCATTTAAGGGTAGGAAAAGGCATGCTTGTGCAATCATGGTCCCAGAGGTAGAAAGCAACCAATAGCCTCTCTGCAAAGGACAATCTTTGATTCAACTAATATATGCTGAATAGTTACTTCATATCAGGAACTAGGCAACATAGATGAAAGTGAACAAAACATACTTGGTCCCTGCCTTCTAGTGGGGGAGGGAGGAGGAGTACAGATAATTACTTAGACACATGCAATACTGTCTGCCACAAGCCTGTGATAGGATGCAAAGGGAATACATGATAGGGATGCCTAGTCTAGACTTGGGGAATCCAGGAAAACTTCCTAGAAGAAGTAACACTGAACAGGAGACCTCATAGATAAATAATAGAGAGCTAGGTAGAATGGATTAGGTGGGGTAGGAATAGTAGGGGACAACAGTATAGGAAAAGGTCCACGGGTGAGAGTAAGCAGGATGGGACACGGAATCCTAAGCATCTGGTATTGCTGGTGTTTAAAGGATGAGGGATGTGATTGGGTGGGTCAGGCCATGAAGGATCTCCATTCATGAGGACACCAAGAATCCACTGGAAAGCTCTGACCAGGAGTGTAGCAGATCCAAATTTGTATTTTAGAAATCCTACTTTGGCAACATGGAGGCAGAATGGTGAGGATCTAGTCAGCAGGCTGAGAGTTGTCAGAGATAATGAAATCAGAGGAGCAGTGGGAATGGAGAACAGTTAGTGCATTAACACCAGGGCGGCACCTGAGGCTTTGAGAAGATGAGGATTTCAAGATTGCTTTGAGAAACTGGGGGTAGGGGGAGAGTCATGCAGAGGAACCAAAGAACTGTGTGGGAGGAGCAGTTGAGGTTGGAATGCTTGCCTGGACATTCCTATTGAGAAACTCTGCTTCTGTTAACTTTACTACCTTGGTCCATCTTTGTTCTGAAGGGAACACACAGAACCGGAACACCTCTGTTATTCCACAGCGGCTCTTCCACAGTCTTAAAGAATGAATCACATTCTCTCCTGTTTCCTTTTCTCCAACTTAACTCACCCTCAGTTCCTACAGCCACTTTCCTTGTGGCATGACTTCTTGATACCCGTTCTTCCCAGTAATCTTTCCATTTACCACTTTTAATTTAATCATGTGGTACCCTTTGGATAAAGTGTGATTAACCAGAGAACAGAAGGACCCTTCCATTTGGAGTCCAGAATTCTATTTCTAGCATCCATATACTTCTGCCCTTGTCAGGGAAACTACTTCCCTACTGAGGATATTTGGGCCAGGCAACATCCCCCTAGTAAGATCTGTGTTCACATTGGGCACTGGGGACAGGCCTGAGCCCAGAGTCTCAGCCAGGGAAACAGGTTTGACAAGGCTCTCAATGACTCACTCCCCAACATCAGGCAAGTTGGATCTGGAAATATGTGATCCAGCCTCACTAGGAAGTGGATTTCCAGAATTTTCTCTTCCTATGAGAATCAAGGCATCATCAGTTATTCACTAATCACTGTTGGGCATGTGACATGGAGTGGAGGTGGGCATGTGACAAAGTGGGGACACTGGATGCCTTCCAAAAGCATGCAGCCTAATTGGGAGAAAGGATATAGAAGGGTTGGTCAGAGAAGGCCCTTTATGTAGAAGATAGGACCACAAATGGGTCTTGAAGAGCAGGGGAATTATCAGCTGATGAGCAAAAATAAAGATAGAACACAAAGATGGGGGAAGGTGCAGAGGTTAGAGCATCTAAGGAAGACCTAGGAAAGGTAAAGAAGACCCTGTGGTCATAGCAGAGACTCTATATAAGAGAATATGAAAGAGAACACTACAAAAATAGATTGGAACCATATTAAGACAGCAGTATAGAAACTGGACTCTGCTACAAGCTTGGAGAGCCACCAAGTGCTCATGAATCTGAGAAGGAGATGATTACAATGGTGGGTAGTTTAGTATCTGAGTCTGGTGAACCTGGAGAAATCAACCCTATATTCTGCGGTTCCCAGAACAGACCCTGGTAATTTCCAGGAAGGATAAATCCCTTCCAGAAAGTGGTTCAGGGAATGCAGAGAGGCAACAGCCAGGTATAGCTTTACCTTACTCTCAGGTGATCTTTTCACTAGCCCCTCCTAGGTTACACAGACAGAGAGAAGAGCAAATCATTCAAATGAGTAACCTGAGAAGAGTTTTGAGAAGCAAAAATAAGTCCTGAAATCTGGGAGCAAAACTGACTACATCATTTTCAGGGCCCCTTATTCACAAATTATTGAGAATTTCAAGATGGCAACACTAAGCCAAGCACAGTGCCCTACAAGTATGGGGCCCATGCAATGTCAATGGCTGCATGCTAATGATGCCGGCCATCTGGGAGTAAAGACGAGGCCAGGTTCTTTACCAAATATATGCAATGGATCTGAAGGAGGCTCCCATACCCAGAAGGCTCATTGCTAGTCATTTCTCTCTTTCTGCCTGGGCAGGTGGAAACTCAGAATTCCAGTTCATATAGTCAGTGTATATTTTGAAAAGAACAATAGACAAGGGGCAGGGACTCTGAGTTTTAATCCTGGATTTGCTTCAAAAGTTATATGAATCATTTAACTTTTAGCCTTAGTTTTCTGGTTCATATTAAGTGTTTGGTAGGTTTTGTTTCTCCCCCTTTCCATTAAGAAGGCCAGTTCTAGGATCTGTTCAAGAGGATTCCAGATCCTCTTGCTGGAATATCTGAAGGAAGACTCAGGCTCCGATGATGACTGATGATGACTCTTCGCAGAAAAAACTCAGTGCATCTCAGAGCACACTCCAGATACATTTTGCTTCACAACACCTTCTTATTTCACTAGAAAAAGTCATCTTTGGCTATTCTCTGAAGAATGGGGGTTGAAGAGACTTCAGGTCTATTCTAGATATTCTGTCAACTCTCTATAGGTCCACAGGCAACTGACTTCCTTTCTCTGTGCTTCAATTTCCTCTTCTGTTAAATGTGAGCATTGGACCAGTAGATCTGTAAGGTCTTTTTCAGCTTTCTGTTCTGCATTTCTTTGAATCTATGAAATAACTTGAAGAGCACTTAGTATCATGTGGTGTCAGGATGAACCTGGAGGTGTCTGTCAAGCCCCTAAGGTCAAGAATGGTTGTGATCCATCTCTCAATCTCCAGTTCCTAGCACAATACCTCACACTCAATTAAGAATTCACTGGTCAGAGTGGGCTAGGGTTGTAGCTCAGTAGCAGAGCACTTGCCTAGCATGTGTGTGGCACTGGGTTCGATTCTCATCACCACATATGAGTAAGTAAAATAAAGGTCCATTGAAAACTAAAAAAAAATATTTAAAAAAGAGTTCAACGGTGAGAGTTATCAATGGATAAGATGAGGTCTCTGGGGGAGAAACTTTAAATAAAATGGGTCAAGGAAATGAAAACAGAGAAGTAATCAGAAGCACCAAGGTAGATCAAGTACACGGTGATCAACATTTCAAACAAAACAAAGAGAGTCAGAAAATGTAGGACTAAAGAAAGACTAGATTTCATAATTAATTCAGTAGTGACTGTTGAGAGAATTTGGGTGCATGATGAAGAAGTGTGGACAGAAGGCATAAATGAGTTTTCAAGAAATTTGGTTTCAGAAAATAGAAAGATAAGGAGGCCTCTAGTCACATGGCAAAAAATCATATTTGTTAACCAAGAGGAAGCAGAGAGGAAGAAAAGGGCTGCAGATTTTATAGAGATTGGGAGGAAGCAATTGATGAATTTATGTTCTGGAGGAGTCAAGAGACCAAGGGAGCCAAGAACTTAGCTTTCCACCCCAAGTCTCTGCCACCTGCATATCTGACAAATATACTGCAGGACATTAAAGGGAATACATATATTAGAGAAAATTGGTTGGGAAAGGTGGCTTTTCAGGTTCCTGCCCACTAATCCTGTGACCAGCTTGTACATCGATTCTTATTGTGCTGCATGGTTCACAAGCAGATGATGGCGGACGATGTGAAGAATATCTTTAAAACAGTCTAGAGCCTTCAACATATCCCAACCTACCAATACTTATATCTGATAAAAGGGGAAATAGGCCTTGTGAGGAAAAAACCCCACCTATTTTGGAATGTTGCCCAAGGTGGGACAGAGGCCTCATAGGAAAAGCACCATGTTGGGAGCCAGGAGTTCAGATCTTGTCTCTCCTTATAATTCTTATTGTGCCCATGGGCATAACCTTTCTTCTCTATGAGTTACAGTTTTCCTTGAACGAATAAGGATTTGAAATAAGTGACTGGTTTCCTCTACGTGCTTTGATTCTTATACATTACAGAGTCATCTGAAAGAGTTAACATTCATCTCTGGTTCTTGGGCAGCCCTGTATTCATGTGGCCACTGAGGTACCAGGGGCAAAACAGGTCTCATAAAGGTAAAGCAAGGAAGTCCACCTGGGAGGACTTCATTCATGTCACTGGAGAGCTCACAGTATTGGCATCAGGTCCAACAGGAAATCTCACATGTTTTCCAATGACATTCTGAACCCTCCCACTTGGGCTGTGGCATCACCATGACCGAACTGTGTTTCGCAAGTAAGGCCTAAGTGTGAAGTGTACTGATGACATTGATGAACTTAGTATTGCCTTGAGGGACTGAGCTCCTGACTGAGTTCCAAGTTCTCAGTTCATAACTTGTTTTTCCCTTTGTCAACCAATCTCCATGTAGGATTAAGGGGAGGTGACTGTATCTTTGTCATTGAATGTATTATGACAAATTGGTCATTCATTCATTTATGGAAAATGTGCATTGAGTAACTTTTATATTCATCAAAGGTATAAGTTGGGTGGATGAGTGGATAAATGCATTAGTGAATGGATGGATGGATGGATGGATGGATGGATAGATAGATGACAGACAAGGCAAATAATAATGAGGGAACTTGACAATAACAGGAGAGTCAGGATCAGTTCCACATTATTCATCAGCTAGGTACATGAGCAAAGACTTTTTGAATAACAAGTGGCAGAAATTTAAAGTGACTTATGAGGGAAAAATAACATATTGAATTAGATAGATTAAAAATTATGGAAAGTTTGCAAAAGTCTCTTTTTCCCACAGCTGTAATTTCTTCCATGTTAGCTTCGTCCTTATACAGATTTTACCCATCCAGTGGCCAGGTTCACTACCAGCAGTTCCAAGCTTAGATCCTCCTAGCTTTGCAACCCTGAAGGACAGTGTCTTTCCCTAAAGAGTTCTGAAAAAAGTCCTTAAGAGTGTTCTCAAGGCCCACTTTGGGCCTCATGCTCCTCCTTAAACAAATTCCAAGGCCAGGAGGGTGCTGGGCACTGATTGGCTGGGCCTGTTATGGCCCTGCCCCTCATAATCCAGAAGTGATGTCATTCTCAGTGAAGCTGTGGACTGCAAGTGAGGGCAGAATGTCATTCTGAGAAGAGAAAGGAGATGCTGGGAAGCAAAAACCACAGATGTCCTCTCACTGAATGTCAATAAGTCAATCCCTTTGCCATTTGGAACCTCTTTGGAACCTCTTTTTGCCATTTGGATTCCTGCCCTGATGGCCCTCATACCCAGCCTTCTTTTGACCTGAAAACCCTTTGATGGAGGGGGGTTATCTTTTCACTTATCCTTCATTCAGTACCAGCCATGGTTCCTCCCCATCATTTGGCCTACAGGTTCCTCCCTTTTTTGACCCAAGCCACTTACCCTTTCTCACCATCCAACCTGACAGCTAGTCATCAAGTGTGATTGGAGCAGAAAAATTGCCCAGACTTTATCAGACCCTACAAGAAATATTGAAGTAAACAAGACCTTCTTTCTCTACACAAGGAACTCCCACTCTAGTAACAAATATCCTTCTTGCATTGTTCTTTAATTGCTTTCAGAGTAAATGTAATTTCCCAAAATACAGACTCCTCAACAGCATGGCCATGTTGCGTCCTTCTTTTATGTCACCTATATACCTCCAGGCTGTTTCATCCTGCAAACACTGATCAAGAGACCTCAGGCCCTGGGAACCCCGATTAGTGAAATGTGTGGAAGCCCCATTCTGTAGGTCCCAGCATTGCTAAAGAACCCAGAATCCAGGATGGGGGCTTTCTCTTTGCTACCTCATAGTACCTGCCTTGCCTTCCACCCCACTTCACCCTGGGACCCTCAGTCACGCCATCATTGGTACCCTTGGTCCCAAGTTAACAAAGACTTCTGTCTTCGGCTTCTGAAGTCATTGGTGCTGTACAGCCCTGGCTGTTCTTTGGATCTAGCTATCTCTAGGATGAGGAAGAGTCTGCTTCAGATAATCTTGCAAGGCTAGAAACAGGGTGTGATCTGCTCCATCAGTCTACAAATATGGTCTGAGCATTCAACAGTCTATGACCAGCAAATGTGCTGGGGAAAGAATGGTGGCTAGGTAGGCAGAGTTCTGTCTTCCAGGAGTTCAGACACCAGCAGGAATGACTGTTGGTCATACACCCAACCCTGAGGGAGCGAAGCTTCTCAGGCTTCATTGTGATCCCCTCTCTCCATCCATTGGAACAAGGGATGATAGGGACTTAGTATCAGTAACCTAGGTGCCTTTGGAAGGAGAGTTGAGAGGGAAGGAGAAAGGTAGTCTCAATAATGAGCTGCTCAAATGATCTATGTCATTTGTCAGTTAGTTCCCTGTACTTAGAGTTTACACCCAGACACACTCTCCTTACACCTACTATCACTGGCCACTTGCTGGAACATCTTAGCCCTGACTTCACCCAGTTGCTTAAGGCAGCCAATCAGGGCTCTCCTGGGAGTTTTCTGTGCCCTTACTGCTTACACAAATACGCCCAAATCTACGCTCTGAAAGGTACACTCCGAAATCTTTGCCTCACTTATAACCTAAACATCACCTACCATTGGTCTGTATGATGGAGATGACCTCAAAGGACAGCTGATGATTAAGTCTAAAGTGAAGGAAAGCTAATGGAATTGAGTAGAGACAAACTGAATGTCCTTCTCCTAGGCATTTACGGAAAGCAGTTGATTTTTTTTTTAAAAAAACTAGGAATATTTTCTGATTTATCTGAAAATCTGAACATTCCATGAACTCCTTCCAAAGGTAATAATTTTCCTGGAATATTTCTTCTCTTCTCTCCTTTGAACTTAGAGGTGAAATTACTCCCAGGACCTCAACTCCTTTCTCTTTCTCCCCCTACCTTTTCTTTCTGACACTAAAATCATCTCTGCCTTTCATATCCACACAGGGAGGGGGTGGGGCTCAGTTAATGAATGTTTGAGAATCCTTTGAGATCTTGGATGAAAGGCACCTTGTAAAATACAATTAAAAATAATAGGGGTAATTACTAGCCAGGATAGTCCTTGTAGGATAATTAGAGAGTTTTCTGAATTCATGCAGAAATACATGGGTTCAGAAAGCAAAATAGATTTGAGATTTTGGAACCACTGTTATGCTTCCTCCATTCCAATATTATGGGTCTGCTTTTTTTTTTTTTTTTTTTTTTGCAGTGCTGAAGATGGAACTCAGGGCCTCAAACATACTAGATTAGGCATCCTCACTTGAACTGTATTCCTGTACCTGAGTTTTCTTCTGAAATTTGAGGAGCATTGCAGCAGGTCAGAGCTGCAAAAGACTTTTGAGTCCAACCTACTTGAATGGCAGATTCAGTTACTGAGGCCCAGAGAGGTAATGTGATGTAAGTAAGTATGGCAGAGCCACAGTTCTAAGGTGTGGTCCCTGGCTACCATTCTTAATCAATAATGCATGCTATCCAATCTCTGTACATTGGTTACCTTCTACTGCAGAGCAGAACTCTGGAATGAGAACCATACAGAATTAAATTCAATTCCCAGTTCTGACATGTATGAAAGACAGTAATTGGCAAGTAAAGTTCAGTTGCCTTATGTAGAAAGTGGACATAGTATTTGCTCACTTGGTTGTTGTGAGGAGTCAAAACATACATGGACTGCACTGGCATGGACGATGTGTTTAGCTGATGCTCCTTGAATGACAAGTCTTGGCAGATCTAGGGTTTGATCTTCAGTCCTTGCTCTGTATAGCTATGGTCAGTCTATATTTATTGAGCACCTATGATGTGCCAAACTCTGTACTGGGAATTGGACCTACGGGTGCTGAGTCATTTCCCCAGTTCTTTTTATTTTTTGAGTTAGGGTCTTGCTAAGTTGCTGAGAAACTCTTATTCTTACATGATATTTAAGTGTTCTGAGAGGTTGCCTGATGAAGGAAGTTAAATGACCTCCTCCCAGAAGGATGGTTAGTATGTGGAACTAAATTTGGAATTAAGAATCTGGCTGGATTCAGGTCTTGGGTCTACTCCTTAGAAACCATGTGCTTTGACCTCTGTCTCATGTGTGTTGCATAATGCAGAAGACGGTGCAGAAGATGGTGCTCCCAACCATACCCCTCACCTGGGGTCTTCCTAGGCTCAAAGGGGAGTGACACTGGAAGCACTTTGTCAGTTGCAACTCTCTAAGTGTAAATCATTACTGTCATCACTTGGAGTTGAGGTTTCCAGTATGAAAAGGGTGGTGGCTGGAAGCCCCAGGCTTTAGGTGGTGGACTTTAGGGAAACTTGCTCAACATGCTTGGCAGGCCAGGGACAAAACATATGATTTCAAAGGACAGTCCCAGAGCAGTCATACCTCTGAGCTCAGATCATTTGATTGGAAGAGGTAATTTTAGGGACCAGCCCTTTGCAATCCAAGTGAAAACATGAATGGACTCCATTGGTTTCACATTTTGTTTTTTACCCCAGCTGAAACCAAAGGTCAGAATGTCACATTGTCTACTTCTCTGTGCATGGAAAATACCAGGCCCTTGTGAAAAGTCACTGGGGGTGGCTGGCAAAGGAGGAAGAAATGGATCAAGAGTCATTAATCAATCTCTGACAATTTCCTCATCAACCAGGCTTTCCCAAATACCCCCTAGAAACTGGAATAATGAGGGGTGTGTGCTTCTGAATTACCCTGCTCAGAATGGGGGGCTGAGTCATACTTCAAAAGACATCCAGGGCTGCCCAAGAGAATGACAGTACCCAAGATAGTCAGAGCAAAGTTGACTCAGAGGTTACTCTGCCAGTTACCCCAGGCAGGGACTTCTTTGGGCCTTCTGGAGAGATAGATATTTAACATCTATCTATGTTATGATGGCGGACTTCCCTATTGCATCATCAGACACTTGCTGGAATTTACTGTGTAGCTACAGCCACCATCTATCTACCCATCTGTGACACATTGATGCCAACTCTAAGGCAACCCCTTCTGAGACCAGAATACCCAAGCAAAATGCCTGTCCTACTTCTGCTTCAGATCATATGTGCTTCCCAGTCTAAGTCACCCAGGTGACTTACAAGAATCTGCTTATAAAAATGCAGATTCTGACTCAGTGGATCTTGGGCAGGGGGTGTAGCCTGAGAGTCTACATTTCTAAGGAGCTCCAGGTGATGCTGAGGGTGTCCTGAAAGTCTGCCTATAAAACATAAGAAACAACAAAACCCCCCACCTTTTAAAACACGTTTTCCAATCAGTAGGAGACTTCAAGGAAAGGGAAGGTAAGAGCAGGAATGAAGGTAGACTCGAGCGAAAACTTTGTGAAGGCACACTCTGGGATTCTGCACCATCTCATGGCCTAGAACTGCTGGAAATTGAGGCCAGACACTTTGAACTGATCCTCATACTGAGACAGGGTAGTGGGTCAAATTGAGAACCTCTGAATAAAGCCAGGACCCAGGAGGAACTATACCCTCATAAAAAGGGGGACCATAGGAAAACACCTGCACAATACTAGTAAGCAAAATGGGAAAGTATATGTGACCTCCCTGATTTGGGGTAGGTAGACAGAGAAATAAGTTAGTCCCCTGAGATTTCAGAGCTACTGACTGACGGTTCATGATAAGGGAGTCTGCCCTGACTTCTATTAAAGCATGGCCTAAAAATTCCAAGATGATCCATTGAATTTACAGTGGTTTCTGAGAAAAAAAAATTACAGAAGGCCTTGGTCTTTTGTCAGTATATTTTGATACCTAACAGAAGCAATCACAAACCTGCCCTGCAGGAATGCAGCTTCGTGCCAGACCATGTAGATCCCCTGAACTGTGTGCTCATAATGAAAACCTGTGATACATACAAGGAAACAGACCACCGTGCGGAAGTGGCAACAGAAGCAGCAAACAGGCTGGCAAAGACTCCGACACTGAGATAAATATAGACTATAAAACAATTGTGTTTAATATGTTTAAAGAATTAAAAGGGAGAACTAAAACTGAATGAAGAGCAAAAGACTATAAAAAAGACCAGGCTAATTTGAAAAATAATCAAAGTGCCAGGCTCCCTCACTGGCTTCTGGCCCCTTTCCTTCTTTGGGTGATCCATTCAGACACTCCTCAGGTCCTCTCTCACTTCCACATTTCAGGGGACACTGGTCTCAAATACTACTTTGCTAGGGGCAGTTATAATCGTGCTGACTGCAGGTCTGCTGACCAGCACTTCCACACCCACTGGAGTGTGGTCAGCCTCACAAACAGGACACGGGCTCACATCATGGAGTTGCTGTCATTTCAGCTAGAAATCCAGCTGGACATCCAGGTGACTGAGCTGTCAATGAATTATTCTTCAGCCTAACCCCCATCCCCATTCTAACCCAAGGAATGGAGGCAGAATGGAAAATAGCATTTTAAATCATCATCATGAACAGTTTAGGGAAGGAGTTATAACTCAGTGAACTAATGAAAAATTTCACAAGAAAATGGGAACCTGATCATTCACTCCTGGGTGTGCATGAACTGTGCTTTTTTTTCTTTTAACTTCAAAGTCTAGTGAATGACAGGCCAGCCCCTCCCATGTGACCCCTTCCCTTCCAGCATATTGCTGCAGTTCCTCCTGACATTAAGCAGCCAGTGGGCACCAGAGGAAGGTGAGTCAGCAGGGGCCTCTCGTCCAGCATCCTGGGAAAGTTCTTAGGTGTGTTGACATCTTTCATGCCCCAGCTCACTTTTTCACTTTGGTCATTGATGGAGCAACCAGCTACACACAAGTGTAGCCTGACATCTGTACAGAATATCTTGCTTTATGATGGTTACTCAGCTGTGTGATTTTGGGCAAACCTCTCTGTCTCAGTTTCATCATCTGAAAAGAGGAAGATAATAACACACATTTCACGTGATTGTACCGAAGATTATATGAGATAATAAAAGTAAAGTGCTTCTAACAGTGCCTAGCACAAAGCAAGTGATATCAAAGGGTCAATGTTGTTGTTGTTGATGATGATGATGATGATAGGAGTGGTTATTATTATTATTACTCTATCTAGGGCCAAGTGCTAGAGTAGGGAGACCAGGATTCCTAGATCAGAGTCTGCTGTGTTAGAGCCTGACCTGCTGTGGATGGGAGTCCATGTTGGTCCTCAGCTCTGTGGGAAGGGGCTGGGGCAGGGAAGATAAGAACTACAGCCCATTGTGGCACAGAATCTTAGAATTCTTCCAGCACCTCAGGAAGATGATATTCTTGCTAACTCCTTTTAGAGATGAGGAAGTCAAGGCTTAGAGAGGTTATAGGAGTTGCCTAAACTTGTGTTAGTGACTGATTCAGGACTACAATCTGGCCCAGTGAGGCTGGTCCTCGTCCCTGTAGCCACCCTGGGAGACTGCAGAGGTGGGAAAGGGGAGGTGATGTCCTTGGTCATTATCTGATTGTTACTCTCCAGGGGGAAGAGACAGAGCAGAGAGGTGCCTCCTAGCTTCCTGTACCTGCCCCAAATTCTGCAGGTGAGCACCTGTCACAGCTCAGAGTAGTGCCCAGCACACTGCTCCCTGATATGCAGTGGGGGTCTGGGTAAAGTGGGAGGGGATGGGGGTCTGTTGGAAAGAGCACTAAGAGTCAGGAGCTAGATTCAGGCCTGGCTCTCTGTGCCAATTCCAGCAACCAAAATCAGGCCACCTGGCAATGGGTTGTCAATGGAGATTTACTGAACAAATGGATGAGTGAGCCAATGAACAAGCACTGTCCTTGCTCCTGGGGAGTTTCCAGCCAAAGGAGAAGATGGACAGACCCATAGACATCAGTGAAGAGCAGTACATCCTGCCTCAGACATGGCAGCAGAAGCTGAGGTGAGGAGGGCATCCTGAGGGCGGGGTGTCTCCTCACAGGAGAATCTGATTGGGCCTAAGGACAAGAGTATTTGAGGAGGCAAAGAAGAGGGAAGCACACAGAGGACAGAGGCCCAGTGAGCAGGGGCTGAGAAGCAGCACAAGTTAGAATTTGAAAGGAATGTGAGAAGATTGCCCGGATGGTAGAGATCCTTCCATTCTGGCCATACTCTGCTCAATAAGTCCTTGCCCTCCATTCTCCCAAAGCATAACTCCAAATTGAACAGTTACCTGTAAATTGGGATGACCTTGCTTCCCAACACTAGTTTGCTAAGTTGGGCAGGACACAAGAAGCTGGCTTGCCACAGAGGCTCCACAGGCTTTCTCTATCCAAAAAGAAAGTCCTGGGGGTGCTGGGGTTGTGGCTCAGTGGTAGAGTGCTTACATGGCATGTGTGAGGCACTGGGATCGAGTCTCAGCACCACATATAAATAAATAAAATTTTAAAAAGGAGAAAATCCTTGGATCCACTCAGCTCTTAGGGAGTCAGTCCTCAACCTCTTAACTGTAGGCCTAAGTGAAACCCAGGTCTACACCTGAACCTTTGCCTACCTGCTTAGTTGCCCCACCCTCTGCCATGGAGTTAAGACACACCTTTCCCACTTCCTGGCAGCCAGTTCCCACCACCTCTCCCTGTCCCACCCTGGCCAAACACCGGTAGAGGCAAAGGGCAGCTAGGGTAAACCAGATGGGCAGGACTCACCTGGTTGCAGCCAGGTCTGCAGGAAATGGGGATAAGAGGGTAACATGGGGGTAGGAGGTCACTAGGGCTCCCTGAAATTCAGAAGACATGGAGAAGAGAGCTGCTGTCTGCTGAGATTTAAGGGACGGAAAGTCTCCATTTTCTGCTCCCTAACAAACGTACCACAAGAGTTGAGAGAACAAAACCAGCTGTAATGATCCTTTCCCACTCTATAGGACATTGCTGCCTCTGGTCCATTTCTACAGGAGGCGTTTGCTCTCAGAGAGAATAGGACCAGGAGTGGAACCTGGGCTTCCCTCAGTCACACAGAGGTATGTGGGAGAGCCATGGCCCTTATCTTATTTGTTGGTGCCAGCTCGCTGCTCTGCCCCCAGTACTGTTGGTGGCAGAACTGTGCTGAGTGGCTTCAGCCTTGCTGACCTTGGAGATTTCTACTCCAGCTCCAGATCCCTTGCCTGGGAAAAGGATGGGATAATTAAGATGATGAAGAGGAAAAGGGCAGCATGGTCTTAACATTACGTGGCTTTTGCATGTGCTAAACACTCACTTGTGCTGCTCCAATACCTTACAACATTTCATAAATGAGGAAGCTGAGTACTAGCAAGGTTAAGTAGCTTCACTGTAAGGTTAAGTTAGTAATTCTGACTAGGATTCGAAGATTTAGTAGATCCAGGATTTGAGAGTAGAATTTCAGCAGTTAATTTCAGAGACACTGCCCTACGCTGGCAGGAACTGGTACACTCACTGCTGTTCACGAATGCAGAAATAACAGGGGTCTCCTTCATGCTTCTACTTTAACTCAAAGTGGGTAGGTGGGCAGTGGGTATTTCTTCCTAGACTTTACATACATTCTTCTCACTTTGATTCATTCCCAGCCCCCACTTCACACCCCCCTCCTCCCCACACACACCCTGCTTGCAAAACAGATTTTTTCCAGTGACATCATTGACCCGGGCCCCCTGCTGGCCAGTTAAGGGTTACACAATCTTTGCAAGGGTCATTGACTGCTATCTAGTGGCAGAATGTGTTAATGTCACATTTCTGTTCTGTCCCTTAGTCTGATGTGATACTTCAAGAACCAGAAGTGTGCTCTGGTTAAAAGAGTATTAGAAGCATGCTCTTAACTTCACCTGGCTTCTACATTCCTCAGAAAATTCCTCGCTCAAACAAGTCAGGCACAGAAACACAAATACTTCATAATCTCATTTATATGTAGAGTCTAAAAAGAGTTTGATGTCCCAGAAGTTAAGAATAGAATGTTGGTTACAAAGGGCTGGGGATAGTAGCAGGCAGGGTGGGACAGGGAAATGCTGGTCAGTGGGTCCTAAGTCACAGTCAGATGGAAGCGAGTTCTGGTGTGTTATTGCATAGTAGGGTGACTACAGATAATGGTTGTATACTGTACATATCAAAAAAGCGAGAAGAAGCTATTTTAAATGTCTTTACTATGAAGAGATGATAAACGGGGAAATGGACATACTTGCCCTATTTTGAACATGACACAATGTTCAAACATCATATGGTATCTCAGAAATATGTACTACTTAGTGTGGTTCTGGAGGTTGAGGCAGGAGGATCATGAGTTCAAAGTCAGCCTCAGCAAAAGCCAGGCACTAAGCAATTCAGTGAGACCCTGTCACAAAATAAAATACAAAATAGAACTGGGAACGTGGCTCAGTGGTCAAGTGCCCCTGAGTTCAATCCCCAGTACCAAACAAAACAGAGCAACAAAAAACGATAAAAAGTTCATCACTCATGTATGTAACAGTAGCAAAATGTTGCTGAAACTTTCAGCAGTGGCTCTAAATTTAGCTTGAAACCTAGCAATGAAATTTCAGACAATAACAGCTACAACATACTAAGCATCTATGAGTCAGCCATTGTTTAACAGATTTCAAAACTGAGACTTTCAGAGGTTAAATGACTTAGTGTCAAACAGTATGTAAGAGACTCATGGCTCACCCATTCCTTAATTGGGATCATGTATAATGTATCAATGATTCTTACTACACCATTGGTGAACTAACTGCAGGTAGATGGTTAGTCTTATTTTAGGAGTGAGGATAAGAGACCCAGGGAAGTTAATCAACTTCTTGAAAGTTCACACAATGAGTATTACAAACAACTTAAGCATTGGCATTTATATCTGAATCCTGAAAATCATTTACCGAAAGTGTGACCTTGATTAAGTCATTTTATTATTTGTTGTTGGTGGATAGCTAACCACCTTTGCCACTTTAACACTTCTTTGTTGGTTTCATTTAATAAAAAGTGCCCCCTTTATCCACTTATCTTCCATGCTAACTGTATCACATGTCAAAGTTTAGTGTTTGAGTGGCTCCGTTCCAGTCCCTCTTCTCATCTACTGGTCAATGTGTATGCCGCTAGGTCAGCAAGGATCGTCTTCAAATCATGTTCCAGAGTAAAGTGCATGTCTTTCTCCACATGCTTTTCTTTTAAATTCCTATTATTTTTCCTTGATATTTCTTTTAAAATTTAAAACCAACTAGCCCAAGTTGTAAATAAATCCTGCGGAGACTTTACTAGAGTTACATTAAATGTACAATGAGAAAATTAGAAAGAATTCAAACCTTTATCATGTTAAATTTTTCTGTCCATAAATATGTGTTATCTCTTCATTTAGATATTCTTTAACGTCATCAAAATATTTTTTTCACTTCTATACATAAGACTTTATACATATTTTTTCCTTGTTAGAGTTATTACTAAGTGCATTTTTGATTTTGTAAGTGGTGCCTCTTTTAAACAATGTTTTTGACATTTTTCTAATACAGAAAACATAATTAACATTTTGTAATAATGACCTGTGAATTCATCTTATAATCATGTAATACGAATACAACTACATTATATTTGTTTTGGTTAATATTTAACTGGTTAATCTTTTTGTTTCTTTATTTTTAATCTTTTTATATCCTTCTGTTCTAAAAAGTCATAACTGCATATAGTTTGATATTTAATCCAAAATTGATTAAGCTTTTTATGTGTACTTTTATTTTATTTTTTGAACTGCATTTTAGGTGACAATTTCATTTTATTGACTTTTTCCTTCATTTGACTAACTTCAACAATTTTACTTATTTTAATTTTAGTAGTTTAAAATATATATACATATATTTGAGGAATCTCCATATTGCTTTCCAAAGTATGTGTACAAATTTGCAACTCCACCAACAATGTGTCTACCTTTCCCTCAACATCCTTACCCACATTTATTATCATTTGCATTCTTTTTTAGTATCACTACTTTATTTATGTTTACATTTTTATTTGTTCTTTTTAGTTATCATTTGTATTCATTTTTTTTTTTTTTTTTTTGGTTTTGGGGATTGAACCCAGAGGTCCTCAACCACTGAGCCACATCCCCAGCCCTTTTTTTGTATTTTTAAATTTAGAGATAAGGTGTCTGAATTGTGTAGGGCCTTGCTAAGTTGCTTAATTGGCCTTGAACTCATGATCCTTCTGCCTCAGCCTCCTGAGCCCCTGGGATTAATCATTTGCATTATCTATGACTGCCATTTCTGGCTCGAGTGCAATGTAATCTCGATGTAGTTTTGATTTGCATTTCTCTGATTGCTAGGGTGTTGAACATTTTTCATATATTTGTGGCCATTTGTATTTCTTTTTTTGAGAAGTGTCTGCTTAGTTTTTTTGCCCATTTATATTATTTTTTTTAATGACAGTCAGTCAGAAGTTTAAAGACTCTCCTTTAGCCTTCACTTCTCACTTGTGCAGAGCATCAAGTTCAGCCACATGTGACAGTTTAGGGTCATAGCTTTTATTTATATTCTGGATACTAATTCCCTGTTAGAGGAGCTGTTGGCAAAGATCTTCTATTCTTTAGGATCTCTCTTCATGCTCTTAATTCTTTTTTTTCCTGTGGAAAATTTAAATTTGATGATATTTCACTTATTGATTCTCAGTTTTATTTCTTGTGTTTTAGGGGTCTTGTTAAGAAAGTTGGTATCTGTGCCAATATTCCACTTGAAGACTTCTAGAGCTGATAAATGAATTCATCAAAGTAGCAGCAGACAAGATCGATCCATCAATTTCCTATGCTCCAATAATGAATTTGCTGAGAAAGAAGTCAGGAAAACTATCCCATTCACAATAATCTCAAAACAAAACAAAACTCAGGAGTAAATCTAACTAGGGAAGTGGAAGACCTCTACAATGAAAACTATTGAACACTAAAGAAAGAAATTGAAGAAGACCTTAGATGCTGGAAAGATCTTCCATGTTCCTCTTTAGGCAGAATTAATATTATCACAATGGCCAGATTAACAAAAGTGTTACACATATTCAATTTAACATTCAAAATACCAGTGACATTCTTCACAGAACTAGGAAAAAGAAGTCCTAAAATTCATTTGGAAGAATAAGAAACCCAGAATAGTCAAAACAATCCTGAGCAAGAAGAGTAGGATGGAAGCATCATACTACCAGATCTCAAATTATACTACAGAGTTATAGTAACAAAACCAGCATGGTATTGACATCAAAACAGACACAGACACCAATGGAGTAGAATAGAAGACCCAGATACAGTCATCTGATACTCAACAAAGGTGCCAAAACACCTTGGAGGAAAGATAGCCTTTTTAACAAATGGTGCCAGGAAAACTGGTTATCCATATGTAGAAGAATGGAACTTGATCCCTATCTCTTACACAGCAGAAAAATCAACGCAGTGGATCAAAGATCAGCAAATGTCCAACTGTTAAAGGAAAACATAGGCTGAAATCTCTAGCATGTTGGTACAGGCATCATTATTAATCTCATTAAGGATCCCTTGCGTGAGAAGAGACACTGTGCTTTTTACTTTTAAGGTTCTCCTTTGTATTGGGCTTTAAAAGTTTGATTATGATATGTCTGGTTTTGGATCACCTTGAGTTTTATTATTTAGACTCAGTTGAGGGTTTTGTATATGTAGATTAACGTTTTCATCAAAACTGGGAAACTTATAGTAATTGTATCTTCAAATATACTTTCTGTTCCTCCTCTCTTTCTGGGACTTCCATGTATACTTACATTGGTACACTCGGTGGTGTCGCAATCTCAGGCTCTTATTTTTCTTTATTCTCCTTTATTTCTCTTATTTAGACTGCACAATTTCAGTGGTCATATTCTGAACTTTGCAAATTATTTCTTCTGCCTACTAAAATCTTCTGTTGAGTGCCTCCAGTACATTTTTCATTTCAGTTATATCTTTAATCCATGCTTACTGATAGTTTTAAAAATGTAATTTTTATATCTTTATTGATATTTTCTATTTGTTGAGATATTTTTCCCTTATTTTTTCTTAGTTCTCTGAACATATCTGATTTAAATCTTTTTTTTTCCTACTTCAAAATCTTCCTCTAGTAAGTTCAACATCTGGACCTCTTGGGGATAGTTCCTATTAAGTGATTTTATCTTATGGATGGGCTGTACTTTCTTGATTATTGCACGTCTAATAATTTTTTAGGTTGAAAACTTGATATTTTTAATAGTACAATGTGGCAATCAGATTCCCTTCCTCAGGTTTTTTGGTTTTGGTAGTGTTTGTGGTTAGTTTTGCTTAGCCAATTTCCTGAAATAATTCAATAAATTCTCTATTCTTTGTTGTATATGGTCGCAGAAGTCTCTGTTCAGTTAACTTAGTGATTAGTTAATGATTGGACTGAGATCTCTAAGTGCCTGAAACACACAAGTCTCCAGGTCATTGCTGAGGGGTTCTGTGTAGGTTGGGGAGCACCTCGGCACTCAGAAGGTTAAAGACTCCACTTGAGCTTTCACTCTTACTTGTGTAGAGCCTCAAGGTCAGTCGGAAGTGACAGCTCAGGGCCTTCTCAGATCTGTCCTGAGCACGTACAAGGCTTAGGAATGCACGACCTTGTGCACACAGGTGGAAGATTCCTAAGACGATGTTGGAGCTTGTAAAAGCCCCAGTGGACATCTTATTCCCTAGCTTTTTCTTCTACCCATTTTTGGTTGCCCTATTGTTTGTCCAAATTGTAATCCACTGCCTCAGAAAGCCCAAATACTAATCAACTGTTTGTCATCTTGAATTCCTTTTAACACACTTTCCCCTCCCTGAGGGAAAGACTTTTTGTACTGAATTATCTCCATATTGGGTTAAAATTACAAATCACTGCATAAGTGAACTCTTTCAGGAAACCATCAGACAGGTCAAACTGTGAGCACTCTCTGGGAATAAGGCTTTGACAAAACTGCTCTGTTTTCTCCAGCAGCTGCCAGGCTATTGATTGTGGGTTGCAAGAATGAGCTCTGCCACAGGTAGCCTGTGGCTTTGTGGCCTGAAGCAAGTGACTGAGTCTTCTTGAGCTTTGCTTCCCTCTTTGGTAAGGTAGGCAAAGTAATAACATGCTTCTGTTGGATCATCAATGGAACTCTGGAGGGTACATTCAGAATATTTCATAGGAACTTAAAAAATGGAATTACTTTTATATTGTTTCCTGCAACTGAAAACACAACACCTTTCAGATACAATTCTCTTGGTTTTGTTTAATACAAAAACTTTAATCCATGTATTTATCTGCTTCTACAAATATTCATCTAGACAGCCTATGGGGTGAATCATTCATTCACTCCTTCAATCAATGATGACTATTCACTGAGTAGGTATTCACTGTCTTACAGCTTCCAGAGCACTGAAAGGAAGGGACCATCATATATTTTAGCAAAAAGAAAACAGTCTGAAATAAGAAAGATTGTCTAAATGTTTTGGCTAACAATAATCAGAAACAGAATATGAACCTAGATCTATTTGACTCCAAGTCCCCACTGCTCATGATGTCCTGTATGTCACCAGCTTTTCTCATTAGGCTGAAGCATGGGAACTCACTATGCAATATACAGCCTGTTTTTTCTACCTTCCCTCTCACTTTCTTCCTCCCATGGCCTGGGTCACCACACCTCTATTATGCCAAGTTTTCCCTTAATCTTGTGTCCTCAAATGGGTCTGAAAACCTGCTACTTAGTTGGAGCCTAAGTTTGGTAATCTGCCTGTAGGACATATGTTATTCATAAAAGAAAGCGTCTTTGTCTTTGAGTCTCCTGTAGGTTACTTTTAAGTGATAGTTATCTTCTAGGATGACTTCTAATGATCCCTGCCTCTTGATATTTACCTTGTATGATCTTTTCCCCTTGAATAACTTGCTCATACCAGTATAATACCTGTATGTTGAAAGGATGCAACTTCCAAGTTTTGCTTACAAGAGATTGCAATTTCAGTTACTATTTTGGGGAGATTTATGTCTCAAGGAACTAAGGCTAACTTCCAGCCAACAGCCAACAAGGAACTGAGACCCTTAAGAAATAATACAAATGGAAATTGAATCCTTCTGGCAACCATGTAAGCAAGTTTGAAAATTAATTCTTCATGAGTCGAGTTTTAAGATGAAATCCCTGTCCCAGCAAATACCATCATTGCAGCCTTGTAAGAAACGCTAAAGCAAAGACTCAGCTAAGCCATGTCCAGATTTGTGACTTACAGAAACCATGAGATAATAAGTGTATGCTATTTTAAACCTTTAAATTTGTCTTAATTTGTTATGCAGAAATAGGTAACAGTATATAGGTGCTCAATAAATATTTGTTGCATGAGTAAAAAATTTGATTGGCTTGATTAACGTTATCACGATAGCATTAACTATCATTTGTTGACAGTTAATTATTTATAAGTACTATGCTAGATGTTGTACGTATATACTGTAATTAACTGCATTGTGCCATATCTAAAATGTAAATAATTAAAAGCCATTCTCAGTGGTGTGCTAGGGCATACCAGCTTAAAAGAGTCAATTGTTATATTTTCAGGAATTTTGCAAGCCAACTAACATCATCACGAGAGCTTATAATTGATGCAAGTATTTATACCATAAAAATCAGCACATGTACCAAAATAGGTTTTGGATAGCCAGTTCTTAAACATTTCCAGCTCACCACTGGACACACCATGATTTGATGTACACTAAGAAAACAATGCTTTAAAATAAGTTTTAAGACATTATCTATTGTAAGATGCATCTCAATTTCAGATGTGCTAAAATGTACCAGAAAAAAAAAAAAAAAAGGATTGCCAAGGCACAGTGGCACATACCTGCAATCTAGTGAATTGGGAGGATGAAGCAGGAGGATCCTTACTTTGAGACTGGCCTAGGCAACTTAGTGAGATCCTGTATTAAAAAAGGAGGGGGTGCTGAGTGTGTAGCTCAGAGGTAGAGTGCTCCTGGGTTTAATCCTCAGTACTAACACACACACACACACACACACACACACACACACACACAAATTCCCCAGAAACTAGCACTAAATTATGGATTATTGTGAAAGCAATTTGTTAACAATTTTTTTTTTTCTGAGGGAAAATGAACAGGAGAGTAGAAGGTTAGGATTTGGAGAAGAAAGTCAAGGAAGGATGGGCTTTGAAGACAGGTCCCAGAGAGAACAATTGTGGTTCAACTCCATGGAGGAATACTGGAGACGAAGTGATGGTTAAAAGATCTAGAGGATTTATACCCCCATGAACTTCAGTCCCCTAGTAAATGTGTATGTGTGTGGTGTGTGTGTGTGTGTGCTGAGAATGGGAGCATAGCTGTGTGGAGGGAAATGGTAAAAATAATATGGGCGTGGCACCAACAGTACCTACTACAATGGAATACTTAATTCCCACTGTCATTCATTGGTTGATATTTTTTCTATTGTACAGGTAAGGAAACTGAACCTTCTAAAGCTCTGGAATCTGCCCCACATGGCTTAGTCTGTACAGAGCTAGTATGCTGACAGAGCTAATTCCATCTGACTAGAAGCTGATGTTTTTGATTTTGCACTGTCTATTCCCCACTCTCTCCAGAGCCAGTCTGGCTGCTGCATTTCCCCTCAGACCTAAAAGCAACTCTGCCTATTCAGGGATGCCTATTAACCTACCAGGCCAGTGTTGGGCAATCCCTTCCCCAGACCCAGGACACGCACAGCTCTGTTGACTTTGCCTTTATTCTCCCAAATAGCAGCTTCTAAGTGACATATCTCTGTAGGTGCCAAACAGAAAACAGCCTCACTTCCAACTGCTCGGATTGTATCTGCCCTTCCTCTGAGACTGAGTACCTAGGTTTCACTGCTGGGTCCTGGGGTCATGAAATAGGGGCACACCAGGAAGCTGTTACCAACAAAGATGCGATTCTTAGAATTGCAGCCAAAATAGGTTGCCTGCCCCTGCTGGGTCCTCTTCTTCATACAGGTCTCTCTTGGAGCTTCTTACCCATCTGTGGCAGAGTTCATGTGATTAAGAGCAAAAATCGTGTCTTATACAAGTACATGTTCCCAGCACCTGGCTTGCATATAATAAATAGGTGCTTACAAATGCATATTAAGTGGATGGATAGGTGGGTATGTGGATAGACGGATGGATGAACTTATCATCTACTTTCAGTCTCCTAGAACAAATTATATTCCAAGTATACCCTGAAAGACAGGGTTAAAGAGAAGTTATGAGAACTCAAAATGGGCTGTAGTTGTAGTGTGGTTGTAGGGAAGAGATGCTGTATAGTGACCATCTATACCCTTAGTTATAATAACACTGTTAATTCACAGCTTGATAGAGATAGCCAGGAAATTGAAAAACAAAACAAAGAAACAAAACAAACCCCCTTCCATCTCATGTCAATATGTAGCTTTGTCTACATGTAACCAGAAGTCAGAGTGAAAGGGATCTCATCAATGGAGCATAAAAATGTCTACTCCCAAGATGCAGAGAAGAGTACAGAAAGAAGGACATGAGGCATTGATGGAAAATGGAGAAATTTCCAGATGAAGTTGCCCCTTGGTTGGTATTTCCTGGTATTTCCTATTCTATCTCAATGTGATTGAATTAGTTATTATTTTATCTCCTCCAAGTTTGTTTGTACCTATCTAGTGTCTCTTCTTAGGAATAATCTTTCACTAGCATTATACATGCCTTCAGAATGGAGGGGAGTTGGAAAATAAAGGTGAGAGCACACAGATATTTATGTTTTTATGTTTATGCTCTTTAACGATATTAAGAAGAATCTCCTATAATGGTGATTTAAATAAGAGAGTTTAGGAAAACTGGGTTGCTGACTCTAAGATGTTAGACATCAGGGCTCCCTCCAATTTGCTGCTCCCCCATCTGGAGAGAAGTGCTCTCACCCTTATGGTCCTCCATGTCTCCTGACTTGTCTATGTTCCTTCTATTGATCTCATAACCCTGGAGGTAGTAACATCTCCTTTGCTCACCTCCCATTGGCCAGCACCTGGTCATGTAGTATCACCAAGCATTGAGAGAGGCTGAGAATGGGGATCCCTTTTTTTTTTTCTGATCTAACACCCTCAGAATCACTATGTGACAGAAGAGGAGAATGGATATTGGGGGGTCAATGGATATTGGGCTGTCTCTACAGTCCCTGTGGGCTCTCAGATTTATGTTCACATGAAGATTTTTCTCTGAAATACCTCAAAAATACTGAATCATGTAGTCGTGGAACAGAAAAAAATGTAGGACAGAGATCTAGGAGGTCAGTTAGTATTGGGCTTGTTCTTGACCTTGCGATCTCAGGAAAATCTTTTGTACTCTTTAAACCTTAGATTCTCTATGGGACAAGTGCTAGTGACTGAGTATACAATAGGTATGAACAGAACCCAGACAGGTCTAGACATTGTAGATCTTTGAGTTTAATCAAGGATACAAAAGAAAAAAAGACATTTCCTTAAAAATAGAGTTGCAAACTATGTTTGGGTTTATGAATAAAAAAGCCAAGATGCCCCAAGAGAGGAGAACAGGATTTGTGGTTTTCTCTATTTCCTGCCGCAGAGCTGGAAAACCACATGGCAGATGCATTCAAGCCTGGATGCCAACTGGGCCACCCTCAATGGAGAACACATCCTCCTTCCACTTTGATGTCTTCTGCCCATGTGAATCCTTGGCAGTATGGAGTGACTGACAGCTGTCTTTCTGAAACAGAAAAGAACTCACATATTCAGGTGCTTATATCTAGTTGACTTTTATTCACATATCCTCCTTATTTGATATTTTCCTCTTCCCTAGTTATTGTTTTTAAAATTGCTTTACCTATGCTTAAAAACTCACAACTTTGATAGAGTATTTTGGACTTGTCTTGAGCAATATTTGTTGATTTTGTTGATTTTTCTCTGCTCTCCATGTGTAGTTGACACTGAACCCTGATGATTCTGAGAGGTTGGCTAAGGACAAGGACTCTGGTACAAACCAGATCAAATTCATGTTCCTGGAGTGTATTTCTCAGTCTTGTGCTTTTGTTTTCTTTTCCATAAAATGGGAATAATAACAGTAGTTACCTCATTGGGCTTGGAAAAAATTAAAAGAGGTTATACCTGAGAGGCATTCAGGCAGCTTCTATTATACATGCCAAAGTAAGTTACTGCTCCTTCCCAAGCTGGAAGTCGCTCCTGTGACTCCTGCCCCTCTTTGTACCCTAAATCTCATCAGTGTAGAAATTGGTATTTTTCTTGTTCCCATCCACCTTCTAAAGAATAATTTTCAAAAATGCTTTAGTCAGGAATGCAAACTCCAGCCACAATCACCCAGGGGAGATGATGTTATATTATGTTAACACCTTATAGAAAATCATTTAAAAATCCCTCTTAAGTACTTCCATGCTTCAATGTTCTGTGAGCTCCATTGCCACTTCTCTTTCCTTCCTCAAACTTGCTTTAATCTTTTCAAAAATGCAGGAAATTAGCTGGGAGTGGTGGTTTATACTTGTAATTCCAGCTTCTCAGAAAGCCGAGGGAGGAGGATCACAAGTTTGAGTCCAGCTTCAGCAACTTAGTGAAACTCTGACTTAAAGAATTAAAAGGGCTGGGTTGCAAGCCCGGCGCGGTGGCGCACGCCTGTAATCCAAGTGACTTGGGAGGCTGAGTCAGGAGGATTGCGAGTTCAAAGCCAGCTTCAGCAACTTAGCGAGGCCCTAAGCAACTCAGTGAGACTCTGTCTCTAAATAAAATACAAAATAGGGCTGGGAATGTGGCTTAGTGGCCAAGTGTCCCTGAATTCAATCCCTGGTTCCAAAAAAAAAAAAAAAAAAAAAAGGGCTG
>JAJEJO010002041.1:0-67264 GCA_020662805.1 Glaucomys volans
TTCAAGTCATCGTGCTACAGTGACACCTGTGTACCTGTGTTTATAGCAGCACGACTCACAATAGCCAGACTATGCAACCAGCTCAGGTGTCGGTCGATGGATGGATGAAGAAAATGTGCCATATATACACAATGGAGTTTCATTCAGCCATAAAGAAATGTGAAATTATGTCATTTGCAGGAAATGGACGGAAGTAGGAACCATCATGTTAAACGAAATAAGCCAAACTCAGAAGGTCAAGGGTCGTAGGTTTTCTCTATATGTGGTTGCTAGAGAGGAAAAAGGAAAAGAAAGGAGGGGGGTCTCATGAAAATTGAAGGGACACGGGTGGAGCAGAGGAGAGGGACCAGGGGTGGAGGAGGGGAGGGTCAGGAGGTGCTGGGGAGGCTGTTGGCCGAATCCTGTCACGTGCTCTGTGGATGTGCGGCAAGGAACTCCAGCCCCTTGGCTTCGTTGCTCCAGTTGGTCACCCACGGCAGTGGAACACATCTGGACACATCACACACACATAAATGGAGCACGGCTCCTCACTCTTCTGGTTGTGCATGACGCCACTGCATTTCATCGGCTCGCTGGAATGCACCAACAAAAAACTTTTTAAAACATTTTAAAAAAAGAAAGAAAATCATAATATTTTGTCCTGTGGAAAGTGCTATTTTACAGAAACAAAGCACAGCTAATCTCAGGGCCAGTGCTGGCGGACTGGACTTCCTCTTCCCATCTCTCTGGCCCTGGGCATCACACCTCTGCAGCTGACAGCCACACAGACCCGGCGAGGTCAAGGGTAAGGGCGCCAGGGGAGCTGAGACGAGGAGGGGGTGAGGCTGCCTGTGCTGGGCAGGGCACCCTACCAGCCCCTGCCCTTCCAGCACTGGGGTCCTGAGCGTAGACCACAAGGGACCTGAATCTCCTCTCCACAGTCTCCTGGGAGGGAACCCGGCTCCACATGATGGGTGTGGCCAGCTCTTTTCTGGAGAAAAGAACAGTCTGATGTCTCTTTGCACAGAGGACGAAGTCTGAGAAGTGTGCCCTGGGGTGATTTCCTCACTGGGCAAACATCGCTGGGTGTCTTTCCATCACCCAAGCTGGCTGTGGGGTTGATAGGCACTGTGATCTCACGGGACCACATCATGCCCATGATCCATCGCTGACATCCGCTTGGTGCCGGACGGTCCTGCCACACATGGCAGGGCCATTGCATGGCCCCCAGGTCCTGCAGAAGTGGCCTCCCTGCATGACATCACCAGGCTGACAGAACAGGGAAAGCTGCTTTCTCTGCACTCTCCTCTGATGTGAGGCCAGGGATCTCTGGATTCCCATAGCCTCCTTACCCAGCCTCCAGCACCCAGAGAGCCACTTGACAGTTCATCTTCTTGTCTTACCACCTGGAACTCCTGAGACACTGCTATTTGGCCAGGATGGTGGCCCCATCCTCCCTCTGCCCCAGGGCCATGGCCTTATGAAGAATCTCTTCCCCTCCTCCTGCCTGTCTTTCCTAGACCGTCCCATCAGGTGCACGGACCTCTCAGTAGGTTCCTTTTGGAGAAATGTTCAGAACACCCGAATAAGTAGAGAGAGAAATGCACAAATGTCCCATGGCTACATCAGATCTTAACATTTTCCCACATTTACTTCAAGGCTTTAAAAAATAATAATACATAAAACTTTGCAGGAAGAGCTGAAGGCCTCCTTGATGTCATTTCCAGCTTCCACTTTTCAGAGATGCCATGACCCTGAGTTTCATGTGTGGGAATCTCAAGCATGGTTCTTAGATTATCCAAAGGGGTTCATCATGTAGTATTTTTTTGTAAGTGTCAAAATCTTACAGAAATCTGTTCTGCTGCATAGATCCTTCTGCAGGAAGATGTTGCCACTCACCAATTTTTTTTTTTAAGGTTTATCCATGCAAACACAGGTTGCTCCAAGTTCTTTATTAACTGCTGTGTAATATTCTATCACAACAAAGTTATCACAATTAATTGAAGGGTTTTGGGTTTCTTTTTAACTTTCCACTGTTACAGAAAATGATAAAGTAATACTTGTGCAATTCAGTGAGAGTTTCTCCAGTCTGGATCTCCACGCTCCAAAGGGATGGCCGCACTCTGCACTCCTGCCAGCAGGGTGTGGGTTCCCAGTGTTTGCCAGTCATGCCAATGCTTGGTACTGGCAGACAAGCACTTTGGCCAATCTGATGCATTAGTTTTTGTGGTTAATTTTAAGTGTCAACTTGCCTGGGATATTTTTGTGATGGTGTTTCTGGAAGAGATTTCTATTGAAATTTCTGTTTGAAGTGGTGAACTTCAAGTAAAATCGATCATCTTCGATAACACAGGCCTCATCCAATCAGTTGAAGGCCTGAATAGAATAAAAAACTGACCTCCCTCCTCAAGCAAAAAAACTAATTCTCTTTTAGTTGCTCTTTGGATTTTATCTGCAATATTGGCTCTTCCTAGGGTCTCTAGCCTGGTGGCCTTCAGACTTTAATTGCAGTATTGGTTTCTCCCTGGCCTCTTCCTTGCAGATTTTGAACTTGCCAGCCTTTCTTATCACATAAATCAATGCCTTAAAATAAATCTCTGTCTGTGCATGTACATATCTTATTAGCTTAATATATTTGGAGAGCCCTGATTGATGTAGATGCTGTCTTAGTCTGTTTTCTGTTGCTGTAACAAAATACCTGAGGCCTGGTAATTTATAAAGAACAGCTTATTTGCCTTACAGTTCTGGAGACTGGGAAGTCCAGAACATGGTGCTAACATCTGCTTATCATCTGATGAGGGCCTCGGGCTATTTCATAGCATGGCAGAGGGCCTCCCATGGCAACCCAGAGAAAGAGAACCAGTTCAGGTCTCTGTTCCTCTTCTTATAAAGCCAGGAATGCCAGCATAGGGGCCCCAACCTCATGACTTCATCTGATCCTAATTACCGCCAATGCATTTGAATTTGGGGATGATGTTTTCTGCACATGGGAAATCTGCTCAAACCATAGCAGAGGTTTGAGTGTATGTTTCTCTGATTCCCAAGAGGTTGACCAAGAGGTCAAATGCTCATCTGCCACATGGACTGCCTCCTGCATGACTTCCTCATGTGTCCTCCCCCTTTCTTTTCACTAGGTGATTTGCCTTTTCCTCATTGACTTGCAGGCCTTTGTGTATTCTGGGTGCTGACTTTTCGTCATCTCTGAAACTGCATTGCAGATATCTGCTTATGGCTTCACGGTTAGCATTTTTTATGACTGATTCTTGAAATTTTTTGAATTTAACACTGTTTATTATCCCAATTATTCCAGTAGTCTATTCATTTTTTTTTTTTTGGTGCTGGGGATTGAACCCAGCTACCAGCCCAGTCTATTCATTTTTGCATTAAGGCTTATCCTTTATATTGGGATAATTATCCAGATTTGTATAATTTCTTTTTAAAAAATAGTTTTAGAAGTTGATAAACCTTTATTTTATTCATTTATTTATACATGGTGCTGAGAGTCAAACCCAGTGCCTCACGTATGCCAGGCAAGCGCTCTACCACTGAGCCACAGACCCAGCCCAGATTTGCATGATTTCTTAACTCTGAGTTGATCAAGACAGTAGTCTATATTTTCTTCTAGATCATTTAGAATGAATACACTTAGGTATTTAATCAATGTAGTGTTTATTTCTACGTCGGTTATGGTTTAAGGATCTGATTTTATTTTCCTTTATGAATGAGTCCACCTTCTTCTTTTCCTAATCTATAATGATGATTCTGTCATGTATCAGATTTTCTGCAGTACAGATCAGTTTCTGAGTTCCCTCATTTTCTCTTGACCTATTTGCTATCTCCACATCAATACTCTACTATCTAAATTAGAACTTTAGTCCTGATGGTTATCAGTGTGTCAAATTTTGCAAAAATAGCCCTTTGAGATTTTGGATAGAATCCTATTGAGTTCAGAGAGTACATGGAGGATGATTGACATCTTCGCTAAGCCAAGTCTGGTTTTTCCATTCGAGACCATGGTGAGTCACTACATTGACTCCTATTTTCTTTCACGTCCTTAAGTGGTATTTCAAAGCTTTCTTTTATTAATCTAAAAATTAATAAAAATCAAATAAGCTCCACATAGAAATCAATGAAAATTAAAACACCTCATACGTACTTAGATGCATGCAGAAATCTGGCTTCAGTAGCTAGCAGAAATAAGATCTTGCCCAATGTTTCAATTAGCTATGACTAAAACATTAAAATGGTCATCATATTTGTATGTGCCTCCTAAATCCAGTGTATTTGATGGGCTCTCTATTTGAACAGTTTATCTGAAGATTCTCTTGAATTCTCTGCACGGGTATCACATTTCCTGCAAACTGAGGCCACTTTGCTTCTGTGTCAGTTCTTCCTCTCATTTCTCTGGTCTCTTTTGGTGTCTTCAGAGTGACTTCCAGGACCTGGTGAACAGCGGTGGCACTGACAGTGGACAACAGCCTTGACTTGTCGGTGGCAGTGATGGGCACCCCCCAGAGTGCCTCCAGTGAAGCCACGTTCATGGCACATTTGTAATGAATATCTTCTGTCACACTGAGGGAGCTCTCAGCAGTTCAGTACTTGACTTCAAACCTCTGGTATTCTTACAATGAATTCTTTTAAGGCTACGCGTCCCCCTCTAGATATTCTTGTAGTTGCAGTTCATAGTTTATTACCTGATACTTTATTATGCCTGTTTCAAATGCATTCCACCTGTCATTCCCTCTGCTACCTGAGTTACCCATGACTGAACGAGTTGTCAAACGTGAGTCTGGGATGGTGCTTTAATTATTGACTTCTACCCCAATGGAGTTGTGCTTAGAGAATCTGGTCAACACAATTTTGAGGAACTCTCGTCCTTCATAGCTGAGCGGTTGGTGGCATGGCTGTTCTGTGTGGCTTCTCTCCCACTGCGCATGGCCTGCTCCTGCTGGCTTTGACATGGCGGAAGTTCACCCATTTCTCCCTTTCCACCTGTCTGTGCAACCTACTCTTAGAGGGTGTTTTTATCTCACTGGTATCTGAACTGGATTGCTTAGAAATCTGATCCGATCATTTCTGTCTTGGAGAAGAGGAATTTCAACCTATTCTCTTTTGCTCTGATTACTGCTGATATATTTCAGTTTCCTAAGATTTTGCAAACACATTTTGCTTTTAAATTCTCTTTTGTTTTTTTTCGTTTCCCTTACTCTGTTACCTAATGGATAGTAGAGAGAAGATGCATGAAGAAGAGTTGGCGTGGAGTCCCATGATCACAGGGAGTTCTGCCTGGCACCTCCACCTGGGGTGGTGGAGCATGTGGTATCTGCAAGCTCAGAGAAGCTGAGTGGAGGGCATTTCGTAACAACTTCTTGCAAACTTGAGGCCCACCCTGCTGCCGGAATTCTATTCCCAGTGTCCACTTGCCACCTGACCTTACTGAGCACCTATTCCTACAGTGTCCCCAGCTAGAGATACTCCTCATGCAGTGGGAAGGTGACCAGTGACCAGTCCCTTGCTGTGTGGTGAGCACCCACAGAACATTTGAGAAAAATCTGGAAATGGTGGGGCCCTGTGTTGCCTCTTGAGAAGGACACTGACACGATCTGCAGCTGTCCCTTGGGGTGGGTCCATGCTCCATTCTGCCACTGTCTTCACCAGGGCAATTAAGAGACACGGCGAAGTCCAAGGAGCAGCATATGAAGAGCCAGGCACATTCAGGTGCCAGCCCTGTACTTGCAGGGCCCTGAGAGTAAGTCTGAATATGCACCCCAGGCGCCTGGAGGTCCTCTCCCTAGTCCTGGCGCGGGGCCCCACCACTCCCGACTGCCTTCCCAACAAGGAAGCCATATGCAAATGGCTACACTTTGCTTCCTGTGTTGTTGTTCTGCTCCCAGAGTTAAGAAGAAAGTAAACTTCCCCATATGTTTGTCTCTGTCAAAAGAGGGTAAACAAAATGTAGGACAAAACAATCGTGGGTTTCCCCAGCATGAGTCACCTGTTACACTCCCCGCTGGCTTGAGTTTGAGAACCAGAGGCGTTTGGCCAGCCCGCTGAGGTCCTTGAGTGCCTAGGGCAAGCTGTCCCACAGTAGGCACTTCAGTCCAAGGAGCAGGGAAACTCATGGGTCTTTTAGAAAAGTGACTCTGGCTTCTGTGGTCATGTAGGGAGGGTGGCTGGCTGGGGGACCTGGGGCGAGAGCAGTTGTCCCCCTTCTTGCTGGAGTTCAGGGTGAGACTGGTTGAAGCAGGACTCACAAATCACTAGAAGGTTCTATCAAGCATCCTGGCTGTGGGGAGGCCTTAAACAAGAAGGGAGTCCAGAAGAAAGGGGCCATTTGCTCTGAGTAAGCTTGAGGTCAGCACTTCAGGTACCCTGCAGCCACAGGGGCCAAGGCTGGGAGCCAGCTCCTCCCCCAGCACAGACCCTGAGGCAGCCTCAAGTCGGCCTCCCCTGGGGCCCAGCATGAAGCACCCTCAGCCTTATTGTTATCAAGCTGAAAAGGAGCCTGTTATTTGGCAGCAGAGATAAAAGTTAATCTCAGATTAGGCTGCCCAGAAAATATCCATGACTTCATTCACCTGAGTACCCTGGGGGAGTGGGCGGGCCCTGAAGTGGCCAGACCAGCTCAGCCAGTTCCTGCTCTGTGAAGGCCTGGACCCATGAATAGAGCATTCACTGGGGCTCTGAGTCACCCTGCAGACCCCGGGCTCTACGATCTCCGTTGCTCTGGGGCTGCCTCTCCACTGACCCGCCCTCCCTCATTACCACTGTTATCTGGCAGCACATCACCCCGGGAGACTCCCCAACAGAAATCCAGATGGGCGGGAAGCGGAGACTGAAGTTACAACACCGAAGTGCCTGGGTCCAGGGCAGGGAGATGTCTCAATTCCCCCCTTCCTGTTCAGCACAGAGAATAAAACTCAGGCAACCTTTGAAATAAGAACTTAATGAGTTTTATTGCTGGCTCTAAAGTGTTGGGCAAATAGACAGGCGCCTGGGGAGCCAGGTGGAAGCAGAGAGCGCTCCTGCTGTGCCATGGGGCATGTCCTGAGACCTCCAGACCTCCCGCCCTGAGCGTGAGGCTCACCATCCCACGCCAGAGTTGTGAACTCAGTGGGGGAAGCACACAGCAGAGGTCCCCTGAAGCTGGTGACACTCCACCCCAACCCCCAGCGAGGGCCCTACCAGCACCAGCACTGGAGTGGCCTGGGAGATAAGAAAAGCCACCAGGGATGTTGGTGGGGTTGGGAAGCTGGGGGACCAGGGCCAGGAAAAGGAGGGTGTTGCATGCTTAGAGAACAGCAGTTTCCCTGGAGGCGTAGCTGACTGTGCCATCTGTAATCCCAAAGAGGGAAAAAATAATATCACAGTTACAGCAAAAGAGGTCCCTGCAAGGTCCGGCTCTTGAAGCCTCTCGGAACCTGCAGTTCCTCTTCCTCATTTTCATCCTCCAGCTTCTCTTGACTGCTGCTCCGTCCAGAACCTGAACCCACCAATCTGTCGCTGCCCATGGGATGGCCCTCTCTCCAGCCCTTAGAGGGCTTTGCATGTCAGGTGCTGCTGTGCCCAGCTCCTCCCAGAAACCTCTGGGGGTTCCCACTCCCTTGGTCTATCCTGGCTCCCCCATGTCAGTCCTTTGTCCCCCCTGTTGGCACACGGCCACATAAATAGCACACACAGTAGTGACCCACAGATGCCCTGTGGGGTGGAGAACGGACTAAAGGGAGCAGGGGGATCCAGAAGCCTCAGGTGGGCAAGGAGGATGGGTTTGCCCTGGTGTCTGTGCTGCTACAAGCCCAGCTGGAATGCTCTGGATCATTCAGAACCAGAGAGCTGATGCTCTGTGGGTCAAGCAAGAGGAGAAACCTGGAGTCTGCAGGCAGCTCAGAGAGAGTCCGGGCAGGTGGGATTTGGACCCAGAGGCGACCCCAGGAGATGGCAGGGCTGAACTCACACCCTCTGCAGCAGAGGGCTGAGGGAGGAGCTTCCAACAAGAGGATCCATCAAAACTGCTCCATTCCCACCAGGCCTGCTCCAGAAGGACGGATGCTCCAGAGAACAGGTGAGGCAGCTGTGATGGTGGAGGCTAGAGGTGCTGCCCAGGAGCCAGCTTCTCCCAGTGAGGGAAAGGAAGAGGAAGCCACTGGCCACACGTTCCCACAGTTTGAGGATTTGGGGGGCTCTGAACTGATTCTTCAGCTGGACTCTGAACTGATTCTTCCTCTTATTTTCTCCCAAGCAGTGGTGGTTCTTCCTCCTGGTGACCACGGCTGGCAGTGCCCAGGGTGGCCTCCATCCCAGAAGGGCCATGCCACCCAGGGCACATCTGCTCCTTGTTGTCACGTCCCCCACATTTTGGGAATTGCTGGCACTAAGTCCTCTGGTCTCCTGGTTTCTGTGGGCCTTTAGAAAAGCCCCCCCCCCATGTCCGAGTGCCAGTTTATTGGACACTGGGCAGGGAGCAGTGGGGGTCCTGGCAGACTGGAGTGAGGGGCAGGTGGATTTTCAGTGGGCAGTCCCCTCACTCCCAGAGCCTGCTGCTCAGACCGGACACCACACATAATAGAGACGGGATTTCATGTGCTCTACGGATTTTTAAAAAGAATTAAAATACTTGTCATCAATGTAGGTGGAGGTGCACATTCTCAGCAGAGCAAATACCATATCTGCTCATTCCAAAAGAAAAGGGAATAGCAGTTCCCGCTCCCTCACTCAGTCTGACCCGCTGTCCTCTACCTGTGAGTGTCCATGTTTCCAGAGGGTGGGCACCGTGTGTCCTCCATGTAGGTCCAATGGCTCTTTTGATTTGATTCTTTTTTTTTTCTTCAGTATCGAGGACTGAACCCAGGACACCCCACCATTAAGGCACATCCCCAGCCCCTTTTTCTTTTATTTTGAGACTGAGTCTTGCTAAGTTGCTGAGGCTGGCCTTGAATCTGTGATCCTCCTGCTTCAACCTCCCGTAACACTGGGATTACAGGTGTGCCGGCTTGCCTTCTTCTCCTCTGGATGCTGATCTTCTGGGGCTGCTCAGCTTCATACCCAGGGGCTCCTAGTTCACATGCCAAGAGCTCCCTACCCATGCTTGGGCACCTTAATACATTGCACTGCTTGAGTTTAATCTTGGAGTCATTTTTTTCTTCATTTTTATATGGAAAGCTGAGATGAGCAAAACACTCACTGAAAATCATTTTCACCCTGAGTTCCTCTGGGCACTCCCGCTTTCCTTTGGCAACCTCCTTCCTGGGAATTGGCTGGCCATCTCCTTCATTCATTTTTTGATGGAATTGTTGGTCTTGGTCTTTTCTTGCTGACTCCTAGGAGTCCTTGATAGAGCCCAGACAGAATCTGGGTGTGTACGAACACATTTCTTTATGCATGTTATACACATGTGAGCCTGAGCGTGCAAGCGCGGGCATACACACACACACACACACACACACACACGCATAGGCAAATACCTTGGAAAGGACCTCTAGCCCATTGCTGGTCTTTTATTTCAGCTTGATGCTGTTTCTGACTTTGAATCAGGAGTTTCACACATGGATGGAGGCAGACTAACCCCTCTCTCCATTTGCCCTACTAGTCTGTGTCTTGCTCAAGGCCCTCGCTGCTCCTGCTCCAGGGTTGTGAGTGTGTCCTTTCCTGTGAGCACTTCAGTCTTTCCTCAGTGGGGAAGCCAATGCCTGTCATGCTTCTTCATGACCTCTCCCTTGATGATGGGCCCAGCTCCTCGGCATCTCTCTGGGGGGAGTTTTGAGGTTGTTTTGCTGCAGAGAGTGAGAAATGTCTCTGATTCCTAGAAAAGTTTTCTGAGTGCCTCTGGCCCCCGCCCCGCTGCCCAGGTGGGGCATGAGGGTGACCAGAGCCGCCCAGAGGCTGCTCTTTGAACCTGGTGTGACTCTATCTCCAGTTGCTATTTGCTAGCTCATTTGAGAACTCGCCAGAGATTAACATCAGAGGGACCCTGCTGGAGTTTACTCTGTCTGCTCCCTGGAGAACCTGGCGTTTGTCTGCCTGGCTCTTCTGGCCTGTCTGACAGAGGCTGGCCTCTGTCTGACATTCATTGGCCAGGCTCCCCAAAGAGCAGAGTCTGCGAGGGAAAAACATCCCTTTCTGCGGTGGAAAGAGACCACAGAAAACCAGTGTACCTCACCTGGCTTCTGAGACATGATGTGCAGACAGAGTCCACTGTTCCCTCGCCCAGGGCACTCCTGGAATGTTCGGCAGTCCCAGTCCCAGTGCGCCACTACCTTGTAGCCACCTTGCTGAGCTTCCTGCAGGTGGGGGATGAGGGATGCCACACCCAGGTGACCTGGCCAGGGGGGCCCTCGCCCTTGCCCAGGCAGATCCACAGCACACCCTCTCCCACCCCTGAGGCTCTTTCTGGCCAATCCTCCTTCTCCCCCTGGGGATTTTAAAAGCCTATTTTACCAAAATAATAATAATAATAATAATAATAATAATAATAATAATAATAAAAAGCAAAGAGCCCCGTTAGATTAAAAAATCTGCTAACTGGCAATGAAGAGTTCACGGCAGACCTAAAAGCAAAAACTACCAGGCTCCACAGTCCCTGACAGGGGAGCGGAAGAAAAGTCACTGTGTCCCAAGGTCAGAGCAGGTCTTACACCTGGAACTGGAGACCGGCCCTGTGCAGGTACCTCACTGCTGCATGCCCCTCCAGGGACATTCCAAGGGGAGCACAGCTGCTCCCCACGGCTCACCTGGCAAAGTGAACAAGAGCAGTGGAATCAGAAGCCAAGAGTGAGAGTGCTGACTCCTCCCTCCTCTTGCTGTGGCACCTTGGGAAAGTCCTTTCCCTCTCTGGGCTTCCTTCTGTTTGCAAAGTGGAGAGCATGTGCTACAGTTAAGATCTTGGTGGACCCAGGGAGAGGAAGTTAGGTCCTTGAAGGGGATTTGGGGAACCCAGCCCCTTCCTCTGTCTTTCTTTTACTTCTTGGACATCATGAAGTGAGCAGACCTCCTTCACCACATGCTTCTGTCATGATGTACAGGCTCACCATGGGCCCCAAAGCAATAGGACCAAGTGACCATGGACTAAAACCATGAGCCAGAACAAATCTTTCTTCTTTATAAGTTGTTTATCTCAGGCATTTTGTTACAGTGACAGCTGACTAACAGAGTGTCTTAGACTATTTTTTGCTGCTTTAACAGAATACCACAGACTGGATAATTTATGAAGGAAAAAAATTATTTCTAACAATTCTGGAGGCTGGGAAATCCAAGGTCAAAGGGCCACATGGAGTGAGGTCCTCCATGTTGCACAATTCCATGGCAAATGCAGAAGGGCAAGAGTTCATGTGCTGAAGGGAATTCACTTTTATAACATAAACACTCCCACAATGACTACCCCAATATGGAGATAACACTAATCCATTTGAGAGGGTAAAGCTCTCATGATCTAATCAACTCTCAAAAGTCCCATCTATTAATATCCTCTTGATGTCAATTAAATGTCAATAGAGGTTTTGGAGGGGATTATGCTAGTCAGCTTTTTGTTATTGTGACAAAATGCTTGAGAAAATCGCCTTAAAGGAGGAAAAATTTCTTTTGGCTCATTGTTTCAGAGATTTCAGTCCCTGGTGGCTTGGCCCATCCCTGTGGTCTTGGGGTGAAGCAGAACATCAAGCTGGGGAACATATATGGTGCAGCACAGTTGCTCAGGGAAGCAAAGAGACAGCCAGAAAGGGGCTGGGGAAAAGATCCACCCTGCAAGGACTGGCCCCCAAGGACCCACTTCTCCAACACAGCCCCGCCTCCTATGGTTCCCCACCTCCTGGGATTGCATTCACACTGTTCATCCATGCATTAATCCACTGATGAGGTCGGAGCTCCCTCACAGCCCTCCAGGCCGATCGATCTACCTCATCACGTACAGAATAGACCAGTCCACCTGCTTCACTTTGTCACATAAAAGTTCGAAGGCACTAAAGCTGGACTTTTACGTATTTTTTTGTCTCATGCATTTCATGTGGTGAAACTCAACATGCGGATAATGTCTCTTAGAGTTCCAAGGTTTTCTAAAATTGAGTCTGGGGAACATTTTAGCTCTGAATGAGCCAGAGCTGAGGGAGGAACACAGGCAGAAATGCTGGTGACCAGAGAATGCAGGCCCCTCCTGTGGGCCTGGCCCGGGGCCTCGTGGGCTCTGCATCTCAAGACAGGCCTCAGGACCCAGGACCCCAGGCCACTATGTCTGCCAAGCTTTCCCACGCTGTCCTGCCTGGCGTGGGAGCCTTGATCCTGGAGTCTGTAGAGAGCAGACCTCACTGTGTAGGGTGTGACATCTTTAGAGGCACCTCTAGCTCAGGAAACTGGAAAGGACAGAAGGGAGCAATCCTAGAATCCTGTACGCTTATGATTTTTGGTGCCACGAAGGACCTCAGGTAAAGAGGGGCTGATGATAGGGGAGTCTTCCAAACAGAGACTGGGGTGGCAGGCAGGGAAGCAAAGGCTCTGCACCAGAGGGAGGAAGCTTCCGGAAGTCCCCGAGGATTCGGGTGCTCAACTGTGTTGGTCCTGGCTGTTCCCCTCTCCCTGTCCCCCTCTGCTGCCCCAGCTCAGCACCCACTGCAAGGGGACGCTCCTGCATCTTGGTCCGACTCATTCTCTCCTCCTACATGACCTGCTCCACCATGTGCCCACTGACCCCAATCAAAGAAATCACCCCACAAAGCGGGAAAACTCACCCAGCTGCTGCTGTGGATGGGCCAGGAGACAGGCTTCGGGGATGAAATCCATTCTGCCAGGCCAGGAAAGCCTCTCCAGACATCCCCTTGTCTGCAAAGTTGGGCACACACGCCTGCTGCCCAGGTTGTGCCAACACACTTGCCAAGGAGATACTTCCAGGGACGTAAAAAATGTCCCTGGGGGACTGTGACGCTGTGTTGAAGCAGCCCCTCTTTTCCTGTCCCTGCCTGCTGTCAGGCTCACCTCGCCTTAAGAGCGAGTCTGCTAGCTGTCCCCCAAGGCCAGCTTCCAGGAGCCTCGAGCTTCAGGACTCCATCATGCACTTAAATGAAGCTCCTATTCTTCTAGCACATCATAGGATTGTGTTTCTAAAGAAGACACTTTTCCTTCCTTTAGGTACCCTGCCCAAGGAATGGAAGCCAAGTGGCTCCTTGGGGACCTGGGGTCAGTGAGCAGATGGAGCAGATGACAGGCCTCTACCTGGTGTTCAGGGGCAGGCAAACAAGCCCCTGTCATCCCGGCAGCTCCACACAGAGACCTCGGGTGGGGCATCTTTTGGTGCTAATTTTCTTGGGCTTCCTTTCCATCTCCCCCCTTCCTCTGTCCTGCTGGCTGGCATCTCTTGCTCCTCTCCTCTAGAGCCAGCCTCCGTGCCCTGCCTAGCGGCTTTCAACTGCTCTTGAGGGAAAAGCCAGCACCGGGGGGGTGGTTGGAATGGCCACTCATGGGGAGGGCAGCTCAGGTGCAGCAGCTCGGGTCCCGCTGGCAGTGTCTGGCTCTCAGCCCTGAGCCAACCAGCTGCTGCCCAGGGTCTCACTGCGGACTTGGCCGGCCTGTATTTGTATAAACACCTCTGACTTTGTGGCTGGCCTGTCCTCCAGATTCATTTCAGAATAGTCATTTTCTACTTCTTCAGGGAATTGTGCTACCAGCATGGCAGCTTTATTGGAAGGATCTAATAAAGGAAGTGACGGGTGGCCTTGCTAACTCGTTCTAGGAGGCTGCATGGTTTGGTGGCCCAAGGTTTGGGTTGCTGGGTTTGCATCTCAGCTGAGCCATCACTAGCTCAGCGCAGATTCTATCTCTTCAAAGGACTGTATGTGGAGGAGTGAGGAGGACCAGAGGCCAGCAGGGCTGCAGAACCCTGTCCAGCTTCACTCAGGGCCTGGTGGATGGGGGGACACAGCAGGAGGGGTAGGCACACAGCCGTGGAGAGGTCAGGAGTGGGCGCAGGGAGAGCAGGAGCCTGTCGGGAGAGGGCCTGGGCTGACGGGCACGTTCTCTCCCCCTGGGGAGCAGCCTGCAGGCTGTTGGGAGGTTTCAGTTCCCAGTGTTCCCCATAGTACCTGAGGACCTAGACGGCCTCCTCCAAAGGGGTCTTTATGCTGCAACCAAGAGGCGAATGCCTGTGGGAGCTTGGAAGAAGGATCCAGAGCGTTCCCTGCACAGGGAACAATCTCAGGTCAATGTGAGAGTGATTTGAGTTTTGTGGGAACCCTGAGCTGGACAGAGCTTGCTCATCCCCTTCCATGGTGACTGCCACTGGGGTCAGGTCAGAGCACACACTGAGCGTGCTCAGGTGCTCAGCTGACCTTACCGCCCGAGGGGAGGCTGACAGTGCTGCAGAGGATGGTCCGTAGGCTGATGCAGAGAGTCACTTGGTCTGATGGGTCTTTTCATTGAGAAAAAGTCACCTCATGTGAGGAGGAGTGTGTTCTTCCTTTCTCCTGGGAGAACTCTCCAGAAGGTCTCCAGGAAGGGAGCTAGGGACGAGGTCACTAGGGAGCCAGTTGTGCTGCAGGGCAACAGTGAGGCTGCTGTGGTTGGAAAGTTTGGGTCCCCTGGAATCCACATGTGGACACCTGCCCCACCCCCACCCCTGTGTCAGTGTCAGGAGGCAGTCAGGGCCCAGTCCTCAGGAATGGGATTAGCACTTTCATAAAGAGACCCAAGAGAACAGCCATGCTCCTTCCTGCACCTGAGGACATGAGAAGGTACCATCTGCAAACCGGGAAACAGGTCCTCACCAGACGCCAAATCTGCCAGCCACTTGGTCTTGGAGTTCCAGCCTCCAGCACTGTGAGGGACACACTCCCGTGCTTATAAGCTGCCAGTCCATGGTGCTTGCATAGGCTGAGACAGTGGCCCTTGTACACAGGCTGAGGGTCGTGTTGTCTGAAGCAAGACTCAGCTGCAACCTCAGTGGTGAAGCATGAGTGGAAGTGCAGGTGTCTGTCCTGGGAAGGGCCCAGGGCTCCATGTACCCCCCAACCCCTGCACAGAGCCCAGGGGCCCTCCTGTGGGGCAGCTCCACCCGCTGGCGACTCTGAGTGAGGGTGATGAGAACAGATCCAAGACAGGTGGGTAGCCTGCCCCACAGCTGGACGTGTGCCCATGCAGATGCTGTCCTGGGTTAATGCTACCTTGGCATGAGCACCCGATCCCATCGCAGAGTAGCCAGCCGATAGTGTCCCTGACAGCCACATTTTACACATGCCCAGTGGACCTTATGACTCGGAAGCTAGAATGTGCCCCGTTTTACAGCTGAGGGTCTCAGGGGTGACATCACTTAGCTGCTCTGAAGATAGTTCTCTAATTTCCCACCATCTTCCAGGAACCCAGCTGGTTCATCTTCACTCTCTCGGACACACACCTGGGCTGTGAGAACTGTGAGACCCCGACCCCTTCCTTCCCCGGCAGCTCCTTTGTTTCTGAGGCACAAGGCGGCATCTCCCATGGGAAGAGGGCAGGCGGTTGAGCAACCGGAGAGACAGCCACATCTCCATCCCCAGGAGGCCAGGTGGAAGAGGTGCCTTCCCTCCACCCCCACCGCCTGGCCCTTCCACACTTGGAATCCCCCCACAAAGCCCCCAGAAATGAACACTCCAACACCAGACACAAAACCTTCTGGGAAACAGCGGAACAGAATAATGGGCCCCTTCCTGGATATCAGTGAGCTGATCTGGTCTGGTCAAATGCCTGCTGGGTCACGTGGTAACGGTCTTTGTCAGTCCGGCTACAGACTGGGCAGCTTGTCAACAACAGAAAAGTTCTCACAGTTCAGAGGCTGGAAGTCTGGGGTCAGGGTGTCCACCAGGAGAGGTTCTGCCGAGGGCCTCTTCCTGTGGTAGCCTGCGAAGTCAGGTCGCACCCTCGCGTGGAGGTAAGAGAATGAGAGTTCTCTGTGGTCTCTTTTGTTAGGGTTCTAATTCCATCTATGAGTTTCTTCTAATCCTACCTGCTAGAGTTTGGATATGAGGTGTCCTGCAAAAGTTCATTTGTGAGACAATGCAAGAATGTTCAGAGGTGAAATGGTTGGATTATGGGAGCTGGAACCTAATCAGTGGATTCACCACTGATGGATTAATGGGTTGGCAACTGTAGGCAGGCAGGTGTGGCTGGAGGAAGTAGGTCCCTGGGGTCATGCCTTTGGGGTTTATATTTTGTCCCTGGAAAGAAGAGCTCTTTCTCTGCTTTATGGTCGTCATGAGCTGACTGCTCTCCTCTACCACGCCCTTCTGCCATGATGTCCTGCCTCACCGCAGGCCCAGAGCTATGCAGTTGGCCGACCATGGACAGAACCTCTGAAACTGTGAGCCAAGATGAATTCCCCTTTAAGTTGTTCTTGTCAGGTCTTTTGATCACAGTGAGGGAAAGCCAACTAAAACACACTCTCATGACCTGTTCACCACCCCAAAGGCACCATCACCTGGAGGGTTAAACTTCAACACACACATTTGAGGCCAGACTGGCCATCAGTCCATAACTGTGACATTCAGAGAAACCCGCAGGACATGCAGGGACTGATGAGGGAGAGCACAGGTGCTCCCTCACAGCGGGGCAGCGGCTGCACTGGTGGGAACACGGCCAGGTGCTGACTGACGATCCCATTCCAAGAGAAGTTGGAAAATACAGATTTTTTTTTTAAAGTGTTAAAAGTCAACTCCTGAAGGTTTTGATCTTGATAAGCCATTTAAAGACTTAAAAGACATAAGTACAAAAAAGAACGTCTCCTGCCTCAATGTGACCCCGCAAGCCTCCAGTCTGTGGCCTCTGGAAGGACCTAGAAGTACGTTGCTGCTTGAAGAACAGAAACTCCTCAGTCTAACAAGGAAGGCGGCTGGCAGTGCTGTGGCCTGCCTGGCCTGCGTAGAGTTGGCCACCAATGGAGGAAGCGTGGCTTCCCAACTGCCTCCTGCTCAAGCCACCTGGCACTGCATGATTAGGGTCTCAGGCTTGTTTTTGGACTTCGCCTCCTGGTTAAGAGCAGGGGAACCCTGACTGCCTGCTCAATGGCTCCTCCCATAGAAGAATGCAGTAAACAGGAACACAAGACCCTGGTGTAGCAGATGGTGGGATGGATGGTGGAGAGATGGCTTCCTGGGGTGGGAAAGAGAAGCCCAGATGGGGGTACCCAAAGGCCACCCCACCATGACATCATGGTTTCCACCCATGGTACCCAGCGTTGGTCTCCAACATGGCATCCCAAATTCCAGCAGGTCTGGAAAGGTGATGGAGCCTGGAGGGACAGGCCTCAGCCAGGCCAAGGGAGCAACTGATGCCAACTCCCCAGAACTCCATTCTCTTAAAGTCCTTCAGAATTCCCGTCTGTGGCGATTGGTAGAGAACGGTGGTGGTGTCTTCTTGCCTTCCTTCTTGTTCAGGTCAGGGAGGTCCTGAGAGAAGGCAGCCTTGTGCAGTGTCTGAGAGACTGACCTAGGAATGACGGCAAGACCATCTATGAGGTCAGCTCTCGCCCACTGTGAAGCACTCAGTCCAGGAAGCCAGACAAGAGCCCCTACAGCAAGGGGCCCCGGCCTGCTTGGGCTGGATCAGTAGCCGGCAGTATCCCTGGGCTTTGTCCTTACTTCCAACTCAGGACCAACAGGGGAAAGCGAAAAATGCACCCCTCGCCAACCCCACAGGACGCCCTGCTTCCAGTTAGCCTGCCTCCACTGCCCACACTGCAGCCTCCCACCAGGCCGGCCCTGTCTGCCCCTTCCCTGCCTTCCCGCTGCCCTGCCAGACTCAAAGGGACACTGCCAAGGACCTTGCTAGAGCAAGTTCCAAATAACCTGTGCTTGTCCTCATTTGGCACAGATGCTGCAGAACAGTTGTGCTGGAAGATGCCATCCCCGAGGGGAGGGACTGGTATGCCCCACTTCATCCCAGACCAAAGAGGTCCAAGACATTTGAACTCATGGTGCTTCCTTGAAAAGTTTCATTAGCCTGGAGACCATGGGGCCATTGATCCCTGGTCAACCAACAAGGAAGCATGGGGACTTGCACAGGCTATAGCGGAGCCTCCTGAGTGGCCTGGGCACGGATTTCCACAGGTCGATGCCCAGCAGTGGAAAGGGCAGAGTCCTTCCTTTCGAAAGCAGCCGTCAGCCATCAGTGGGTGGCAGTGGGCACTAGGCACCAAGCCACCCTGTCGCTCCCTCGCCAGGAGAGTCACAGACGTTTTACAGCAGGCAAGAGGCCCTCGTCCTCTGAAGGAGGCAGATTCCCAACCTGCTCAGTCACCAGACCAACCTTAGCACAGAGCGGATATGTCCTGGGAAGGACCAGCCCTGTCTAGCCGGAGAACAAAAGTTGTACCTGTGTTTGAAGGAGAAGGGGTTGGGAATTCAAGTGAAAATCTATGATGCTGATTATACGGAGGAATTAACATCATTCTGAAATGTATTCCTGGCTCCCTTCTCACCAGTTTCTGGTGTTTTGAAAGCTTGAAGAGAAGAATCCACCTTTTTCTGCAGACGCTGCCCACAAGGGGCGACAGTGAGAGGCACCACTTGGAGCTTGGCAAAGGGGAAGGTCCGGGGAAGGTGACACTGGGAGCCTTGCGCCTGGCACAGACCCCACGACTCGGAAGAGAAGGTGCTAAACCACCTTGGTTCTGCTTCGAGAGGGCCCACCAGTCACTTCCACCCAGGTCCCTGTTCTGCGCCTGTTCTTTAGGCTGACATGGCAGAATTTACCAGAAGACAGGCAGTCTGGAAATCTGCGCTCCAGGTCTCCGTGGCTTCTGTGTCTTCACGTGACATGGCTGTTACTATGGCAATTATCAGTGGTGAGCGGATTGTCCACGAGTTGAACTTGCCTCTGACAAGTCAAATTTGTCAGTTTGGGGAAAAACTAAAGAGGGTGACTGAGTTTTTTCTTTTTCTTTTTTTCCCTGGAAGATTTCCTCGACTCCTTCTGGCCAGTAGCTTTTTCCTCATTGGAGTTCAGCAGTGGCTTTCTTGCCTCTTGGGATCTGCAGCAGCTATGAGAAATCTGTACAACTGGCACCAAGCGTCCTCTGTTAGTATCTGGGGATAAAAATAAAATCCTGCCATTTAACTGTGGTCCTAATGATGGGGCTCCCCCCGTGGGCTTCCCCTTTCTGAAGCAGGAATGGTCTGCGACTCTCCAAGAGTGTTTAGCTTTCTTCATTGACATGAACTGTACCCACAACACTCTAAGGATCACGAGTGCGCATGTGCATGTGCGTGCGTGTGTGTGTGTGTGTGTGTGTGTGCGCGCGTGTGTGTGTGTGTGTGTGTGGTGTGTTCGCATGCACGCAGCTCCTTGCCCCTCACCAGGTAATGACTTTCATGGCCTGGTTTATCAGATTGAAAATGAAAAGCCCTGTAATCAAGGCTTCTCCGTCAAGCCCCCGACTGCAGGGAGCGGGGGTGGAGACCTGCGGAGAGGGGCAGGCAGGCTGGCGTCTGCCTGACGGAGGCCAGGCCGTCAGCGGGCTCCGATGGGGGTGGGTGGAGACCCCTGCATGCGATGAGCCCCCTCCTGGACTCAAATGCCTGTCCTTCCTGGCTTCCTTTGGTTGAGGCTTTAATGGGGCTCGGGGTCAGAGGTCTCCTTCACCAATCTCTTGTCTTTGAAGGATGACCTTATATCTGAAGGATGACTGTCACCAGACACGCCAGTAGGTACAGGTACTAGAACTAGGTGACACCTGTGAAGGAATTTGATCTCAGATAGATGCCTGTCTCCTTGGAAGTGGTTGTAATTCGAGTCTGAAAAGTCCCCAAAGGGCAGATGTTAAAGGCAAGGTCCCCAGTCCATGAACTATGGGTGGGGGTGGGACCTTTAAGAGGTGGAGCCTAGTGGGAGGAAGTTAGGTCATTGGGGGCTTGTAGGGCCCTTGTAGGGGATAATGGACTCCAGCCCTTTCCTCCTTTTTTGCTTCCAGACTGTGAAGTGAATGACTTTGCCCCACTACATGCTTCCTACAATGATGTGTGACCTCACCACAAGTCCAAAGCAATGGGGGCCAAACAACCATGGACTGAAACCTCCAAAACTGTAAACTCAAATAAACCTTTATTCTTTTCATATCAGTTGTCTCAGGTGTTTTGTTACAGTAATGGAAAGATGGCTCACACAGAAGCTTTTCAAGCCCTGCATGAGCTCGGGTCTGAATTGGGAAGATGGGGCATAGGATCTTATCCCCAGGTGGAGCAGGAGGACAATCTCAGTGTGGTTGGAAAAGGAAGGACTGTACCTAGCAGTGTCCCCTCTGTTCATGATAGGGCAGTAGAGCCCCCATGGAGTATAAGAGAAAGAGATTCCAACAAACACAGACACCTTCTCTGGATTATTCCGAGCAAGATCCTCAAAGACCAAGCAGGTAAGCCAAGTGTCGCACTTTGATTTCTAAGTCATAAGACAAACCCACACTGCATCCCTCACCTGACCAGCGGCCATACCCCAGGCTTTTGTCTGTTACCTCTCCCCGCTTTCGTCTATCTTCAACCTCAAGTTAATGCTAAAGTTGCCTCTACTTTTTCCCCTCATTTAACATTTTAAAAATGCCCCTGGGGTCTTCTCTGATGAAGGACAGAGGGGGTCTTATTTAAGACTTTGATCTGGAAAATGTTAAAGAAGCACAAACAACAAGAAAAGTCCTGCAGCCTTTTATTCTTTTTATAGCTGCAGTGGGAGATGGGGTCCTTTGGTCTAGCAGAGCAACATAATGCGTTTGGGGCATGGGCGGAGGGCAGGAGGCCAGAGGCCTGGGGTATAAGAGCAATCTGCAGAAACAGCGCCCAGAGCCTGGCAGCAGGGGAGGAGGATGGGGAGCAGAGCTGAGGTCGTGCCTGGCCAGGCGATTTCTGCTTACCTCGCGCTTCTTCTGGTCATGAATACGAGGGAGGACCTTGACCCAGCTGGACCATCCTGGCTCATCCTTCTGCTTCAGGGCCCAATGTTGGGGAGAGAACAGAGCTCCTCAGACCTGGGGGTTTGGGAGTCAGCAGGAATTGGTGCTGGTCAGGAACTCGCTGCTGCAGAGGACAGTCCACTGGCCCCCATGGCCAGAGCCCTGAGGCCGGTGGCCCAGGAGGACACTAGCCCTGGAATCCAGTGAACAATCTGGGTTCTGTATGTCCTGTTCTATCCTGTGGGTGCAGGGTCCTCTGAGTCCCTCTCTCCACCCCAGCCCCTAGTGACCACCCCTTGTTCAGTGTCCTGTGGCCAGAAGAGTGAGGCTCTAGGATTGCAGTCTGAGTGGCAGTCCCCTGTGGCCACACGTGCAGGGGGACTGTACGGACACAAGGGAGGGCAAGAGGCCTCCACCTGGAGGGAACATGGCCAGGGATGTGTCACAGTATCTTGCGTGTGCAAGGTCCCTAGGCCACCAGGCCCAGTAGGGAGTCTCACCTCACTGCACCCAGTTCGGGGCTCTGCTGTCCTGAGACCTCAGTGCCCTTGGTGCCACTGGAGAGCAGCTTGGTGGGGACGCTTTAGTTAGAGAGGCAAGGTCTGCTGGTCAGGCCCTGATGGAGTGTGAGTGTCCACAGTGTGTGACTGTGAGCATCTGTGTGGGGCCCACACAGTGTGTCTGTGCGTGTGCAGGGATCCGCGTGTCTGTCTGTGTGAATATGAAAGTGCACACAAGTGTGTGTGTACCTGCGTTGAATGTGCATGTCTCCATGTGTGTTCCTATGTATGCATGACCGTGCACACGAGTGAGCCTCTGTGTGTGGTACGCATGTGAGTGCATGTGCAAGCATGTGGATTGCATGTCTCTGCTGCGTACAAGTGGACAGTGATGGTGAGTGGTGATGAGACTGACCCCTCTCTGGGTCAGGCCTGGGAGCTGTGAACTTGGTGCTCAGACTGTGTCCACACTGTGTCGTTAGTACAGCCGGCTGGCCTCCCCACACTGAGATCTGGATGTCAGCAGCTGCAATTTGGTGGGATAAGTACTGTGTTTCAGACCCCAGGTTCAGGCCCAACACAGGGGGACAGACGTGCATGGACATGCCTCCTAGTTGGCCACTGTACACTGGGCTTGGAGAAGCTCCTCTTCTGCCTGAGGAGCCCATCAGGGGCTCTATCCTCCATTTCCCAACCGCTTGCCCAGGGACCATGCCATGGGTGTGGCCTGGGTCCAGAGCATGAAGGCAGGTTCCCTAGACCTGCAGTCCTGTCGGGGTCTGGCCAGGCTTGGGTCCTGGCTTGTTCCACATGCACCCAGGCCAGCTTTGATTGTCCACAGTGATGAGAAAAGATGCTGTGTGGAGCCAGGAGGCTCCTTCTCTGTCCACTGGGATCCCTGGAGTCCCTGTGTCCCCAAGCCACAGAAAACCGCCAGCCCCTCACAGCCCACAGGTGGTCACTTCTTAGTCTGCTCAGCCCCAAGAGCGCACTCGGATCAGGGAGAGTTCTGCTCCATCTCCATGTCCATCTCCTGTCTGCCACGCCACACAGCAGCAGGGGCACCTCCCTGGCCCAGGGCTTCACTGGACACAAACCAGGAGGGGACTTGAACGCTGGAGAGGAAGGGGCGGCACCCAGCACCCCTCGTCCCACATTACAGGAACAAAGGACATGTCTTAGAAGTTCTGATTTGAAGGGAAGATCTTTGTAAAAGCAGGCCCATCCCCCTCCATGATGACAGCATAGTGTTCAGGGGACACTGTGACGGACTGTCTCAGCCAGCTGTTCAGGCTGCAGGAGCAGGCTGTGAGCGCAAGTGACTTTCTTTTCCTGTGAGCTCCAGGGCACTCTAGAAGCTCTCCCACGCCTTCATGTGGACCGAAATGCAGGTAGGGACCACGCCAGGCACACAGACACACAGACCCACAGACCCAGAGCCTGGTGCCGTAGGTGACCACAGGCTCAGGAGAAGTGGGGGCTCCAGCCAGCAGCATGCGGGCCCTGGGGGCACATGGGCAGTGCAGGCACCGGGCTGGGCCACGACAGAGCACCCACACCTGGCTGGGGCCTGTGCCCTTGCCCTGTCACCTTGCTCCTGGGATAGTTGACGCCCTTGCCACGCTGCCCAGGGCTTTGCCCTGCTCTTGGTGTACTGAAGACCTGTCTCTGTGCAGGGGTCTTGTGACATGGTCAGGCTCATGGTCAGTTCCCATGGGCAGTTCCCCCCAAGCCTCATGTCCCCCACTGCCTTTGAAGGCCCACCAGGTGTCACACACATGCAACTGCACATCACCCAAGGGACAGCTGTGTCCTCCAAAGACATGGTGCCTCTCTGTCTGCCAGGCCCCAGGGAGAGGTTCCCCTGGCTTCCTGAGGGCCAGGAGGGTCACGGTCACACTGATAGTCCCGAGGGACCCTTCTTCTCTGTTCTTCTTGGTGTGGGGTCTGCCCTGGCAGGGGCTCAGCAGAGGCCTCTATTGATCCATCCTGGGCCCACAGGTAAGGGATGCGGAATTCCAGCTCTGGGCCAGTCAGCTGGTGTCCCATCTCCTCTGTCCTGCTTGGGGCCATGGGCAGCTCAGCCCTCTGCACTGTGTCCTCTCTGCGAAATGAGATGAAACTCATCTACAAGGTAAATGAGGTGGGGATGTGTTTGTCCCTCAGTATCCACGGGGGATTGTTCCAGGGCCCCCTGGATACCCACGTGAGCACTTGGTCTGTTTTATAAATGCCATGTCATTGCCCAAAACCTGCACACCCTGCATCTGAACCATCTCTAGAGGACAACGTGCTAATCCAACACCAAAGCTGTGTGAATAGTTAGGGCCGTATTGTCTGGGGATTCACACAAGGGCAAAGCCTGCAGGTCCAGAACAGACGGGATTTAGAAACATTCTCAGGGCATGGGGTGGTTGGATCTTCCTGCTCCTCCCCCTCCCCCACCTCCTCTTTCTCCTCCTCCTTCCTCCCTCCTTCTCCCTCCCCTTCCTGCTCCCTCTTCCTCCCTCCTCCTCCCTTCTCCCTCCTTCCTCCTCCATCCTCCTCCACCTCTCCCTCCTCCTCCATCCTCCTCCATCCCTCCCTCCTCCTTCATCCTCCTCCACTCCTCCCACCTCTTTCTCTTCTGGTTATGACTACTAACTAGTACAGCTCTGGGGTCCAGCATTGGGGGCTCCCACCCCCATCCTGCCCCTCAATGATCCAGCGAGCAGAGGCAAACTTCCCCACCTGCCAAGACTACCTTCATGTCGGTGGTTTAAAAATTGGAAATTAAACATGTTTCTTTTTCACATAAGATAAGTCTAGGCCAAGGATGTCCCAGACTCCCAGCTGAGTCAACGTCCTTCAAGCTGCCTTCCAGAACTTTCTTCTGCTCCGTCGCCTCCCAGTGCCATACCATGACCTTCCCTCTCTTCCAGGGTGGCTGGGAACAGCATCTTGGTGGTGACATGCAGCTTTGATTGAACTCAGCACCGGTCACAATGAAAGAGACTGGGCCCCCAGGCAGCGGAGCAGTGGATGGTCCCCCCATGGGCAGCTGCGTTTCCCTGCCCCTCCTCTTGCTTTGGCTTGGGTGGTGTGCAGGTTCTGGACCACAGACCATCAGCCACCATGACCTGGGCCACGTGAGGCTGAGGCTGGCCAGTGCCATGGCCTCCTCTGGCCCTGTGACTGTGGGCCCAGGGTGCAGGTATGGAGGGCCCGGAGGAGGGCTGAGTCGCTGCACCCAACCTGATGTGTGAGAGGCCCAGACGTGTGTGAGTGTGAGGTGCTCAGATACTCCTGCGCCACACGCAGCGCCAAACAAGTCAGGGGCACTCTCACAGCAGGATGTGAAGACCACCCAGGGGCCAGCAGTCAGTAGAGGATGTGGTCAAGCAGGCCTGTGGTGGGCTCAGGAGGACCTGGACGAACGTCTCTATTTCACCCTTGCACACTGCTTTCCTTGCACACCGCTTTGTGTGTATGAAAGGTGTGTGTCACAGGTTATTTGGTCCTAGTGAGATATGAAGGGAAGTCAAATTCATACAGACAGGAAATGGCAGAGCGACCTCCAGGGGCTGGAAGGAGGGGGACAGGGAGCAGGTTAGCAGGTACAGTCCCCTTGGGGTGACAAGCAGTTCTGGAGACGATGGGGTGCATGTGGAACCACACCATGAATGTGCTTATGCATTGAACTGTACACTTATAATGGTCAAAGGGATTTTTTTTTAATGGTATTAGGAATTGAACCCAGGGGCATTTAATCACTGAGACTCATCCCCAACCCTTTTAAAAATTTTATTTTATTTTATTTTGAGGCAGGGTCTCACTAACTTTCATAGGGCCTCATGAAATTGCTGAGGCTGGCCTCTGACTTGCAATCCTCCTGCCTCAGCCTCCTGAGTTGTTGGGATTATAGGTGTGTACCACCAAGCCTGGCTCAAAGGATAAATTTTATGTGATGTGTTTCACAAAAAAATGTATATCACATTAATAAATATCAGATATTCATTACACAGTTATTACAAATACATCAAATGAAGCACATCATTTTAAGGATAGTACTGAATGAGGCAAAGCACTAGAAAAAGAGTGAGTTAAGTCAGACTGTGTGTGTGTGTGTGTGTGTGTGTGTGTGTGTGTATGTGTAAGACTGGGGACAGAGCCCAGGGCCTCATGAATGCCAGGCAGGTGTCTATCTCCTAGTTCCACCCCAACCTTAAAGTCAGTTCTCAAAGCACCCCATGGAATTCCGCACAACCCCAAAGGCACCGGATGACAGTGAGCTCTCTGGTGCTGAAGCTCCCTGACTCACAGGTGGAGTCTGAGGACATCCTAACAGGACAGTCAGAGAAACACCATGGGTGACCCATGCAGGGTTGGTCCTTGTGTCCACACCCACAGCTGCTGTCCCTAAGCTAGCCACTGGAGGAGGTTATCACTGACGGGAGAAAGACACAGATGCCCCTTATGAGAAAACAAAAGGAAGGTGGCCCCAGAGGACGGCCTACCCATCCACTCTGCACCCTTCCTCCATCTCCACCTGGCCTGAGCTGCCGACACCCCACCTTGCACCTGCAGTGACCCCTTCTGGCCTGCCTGGGCTCCCTCTGGCTGCTCCAGTGTTATGGTTTGAGTCTGAAATGTCCCCCAGAGCTCCTGTGCTAAAGGTTTGGTCCCCAATCCTGTCATGTCCAGAGGCAGGTGTTTCAGGAAGTGATCGGATCCTGAGGGCTCTGACCTCATTGGTGGGTTAATCCACTGATGGCTGAATGGACACTGGGAGGTGAGGAACCATAGGCAGGTGGCTCGTGGTTGGAGGAAGCAGGTCACAGGTGGTATGCCCTTGGGAACTATACCTTGCCCCTGGCCTCTTCCCTCCCTCCCCTCTCTCCTTTTCTCTTTCTGCTTTCCTACTGCCACGGGATGAACAACTTTCCCTCTGCCACACCCTTCTGCCATGATGTTCTGCCTCACCTCAGGCCCAGAGCAATGGAATCCCCGACTGTTGACTGAAACTTCTGAAACCATGGGCCCCAAATAAGCCTTTCCTCCTCTAAGGTGTTTACATTAGGTCCTGCCCAGCGCATTGGCCCCTCACAGCCTCACATCCCAGTGCTATTAGAGTGATCAGAGTCAAATCCAAAGACTGGGCACGCGCTCGTGCTTGTGTGTGTGTGTGTGTGTGTGTGTGTGTATTGTCTTTACCACCAAGTCACTCCCAAAGACATGGTTCCACTGGGTGGCCACTGACCTGCGAAGGTGGGCCACCTCTCAGCGCCTCCTTCAGTGCAAGATTGACTTATTTCAACAGACTTCAACATCCCGAGGGTCAGAGTTTCCAGAAACGCCAGTGCCGTTGGTCTTCCTGGCAGGTCTAGATGCTGTGGCTCCTGCCCATGGCTCTGGCCTGTGTGCACACAACCCAGCTCCAGCAATCACGTCCAGGTGGAACGATCTTAAGCAAGGCTCTGGCCAGGACGTGGGCCTGGGGAAGCCTGCCTGGAGGCACTCTGCTGTGCAGATAAGCAGAGGGCCAGCAGGAGGGAGGCCATCACTGTGGCCACGTGTTTGCAGGGAACACGGTACAGTGGGTTTGCTTCCCCCGGGTTGCAGGCTATGGCTGGGAGACCTGATATCTGCAGCTCTGGGCAAGGGAGACACTCAGGGATGAGCCAATCCAGCCTTGTGTCAGGTGGGGACAGGGGACCCAATTTGCTCAGAGTTACAAGGTCTAGGAGTAGGAGACTCAGCTTCCCGTCTAATCATATCAAAATTCCAGGTGTTTTGAAGACCTAAATGAAAAAATGAAATTTCCCAATCATAAGAGAGTATTTATATGGCTTCCCAGTGAAGAAGGACCCAATTGTGATACATACTTGGGTTTTCACCATGGTTCCTGGCTTATAGCTCTCCAGAGTGGGTCAGAGACTCTGACCTCGCCCTGCCTCCAGCTGGCCACAGAGATACTCTGTGACCTCCCTTGTCTGATCTTAGGCCATAAGACCCTCTGGAGTCAGGAGGGGTCAAGCAGAATCTGACCAGACAGACCTTGCTGGGTTTCCCCACACAGTCTATCAGGAATCCTGCCTACGCCATGAAGCTTCCAGAAAACCCAGGAGGACAGGGTCCAGAGAGCTTCCGGAGGGCTGAATGTATGGAGGTCCCTGGAGGGTGGCTGCCCGGGAGGGCTGGACGCTGCACCTCCCCCAGACCTCACTCTGCACCTCTTCCTCTGCAGGCTTTATAACAATGCCCTTCACAATAAACGGGTCCACACACGTTTCCCAGAGTTCTGTGAGCCACCAGCAAACTAAGTCAAACCCGAGGAGGGCTTGGGGGAACCTGGGTTACACCTGTCAGTAAGGAGGAGAGAAAAACTGTCAGGTTTTGACTGGCATGGAGGCGGGGGCAGTCTTGGGCTGAGTTCTTCAATGTGGGATCTGCCACTGTCTCCAGGTAGGTGGGGTCAGAGCTGAGTTGGCCTCAGGGCATCCTGCGGGGTCTTCGTGGAAATGCTTGCTCTGGGGAGGCCTCCCCAACCCCTGCTGCCAGGGGTGGGGTCACAGAAGCATTCTCTGTGATGTGAGAGCAGAGGGCAAACAGACACCTTGTTACTAAGAATGATAAGAACTTCACTCCATCTTAAAACAAAGAGAATGTGGGGCGTGGTGGCTCACACCTGGAATCCCAGCTGCTCAGGAGGCTGAGGCAGGAGGATCAAGAGTTTGAGGCCAGCATCAGCAACTTAGTGAGTCCCCAACAACTCATTGAGACCCTGCCTCTAAATAAAATATAGAAAAGGGCTGGAGTGTGACTCAGTGGGTAAGCCCCTAGGTTCAATCCAAAAAATCCAAGTCAGCTCCCATCACCTTGGTGGGTCTTGACACATGTAAAGCCCAAGCTTCCCCCAGCTGGTGGTGCCTTCCTTTCTCTTCCTCACCTCTTATCCCTTGTCCTGCCTTCTGGCAGTGCAGCCCTTCTCAGAGCCTTTACACAAATCTGAGTCACTCTCCTCACTTGGCCACAAGGCCAATGCTGCTCATCCTGGGAGATCTGCTCCTGACCTGGGCCGTCTCAGTCCGATCCATCTGTTTAACATCTGTCTCAACTTGACTGAATGCTCCTGAAGGGCAGAGAGTAAGCTGTTGTGTTCCTCATTGTACTTCTACATCCTAAGCACATAATATATGCTCAATACAGACTTGCAGAACCGATGTCAAGTCCATCCTGAGATGCTTTAAGCACAGCCCCCTAGGAGACTGTGACCCTGGGCAGCACACTGAGGCTGTCTTAGCCTCATAATAACCAAGCAAGCCCCCGGTTCCTCCCAGTACTGGGTTACCCTCATGCTGCTACTCCAGACACACGTGGTACCAGCTGCTGGGATGTGCTGCCTGCAACCCAGGTCAGGTGGTATCCAGGAAACACCTGAGCTCACACAGCATCTTGGTCTCCACCTTGCCTGGAGATGGCCGGCCAGCCTGCCTGAACAGGGTGAGCTGTCTAGCTGTGCAGGCCTGCCTGTGGAAGAGCCCAGAGCCTGGGAAAGATGTGCCAAGGCTGAATCCCAAGGTGATGCAGTAGCAGGGGCAGATGGCCAGTCCAAGGATGAGGCCTGAAGGACAGTGCCCCTTCCAACATTCAGCCGAACAGGGGAAGAGGCCATGGCCCTGGGCCCTCCACGTCAGGATGGTTAGTAGGGGCCACGGGTAGAAGGCGTGGTCCTCAGCCTGTGGTGCTGTCGAAGATAGTGGAACCCTTAGGAGGTGGGTCTGGAGGGAGGACCTTGGGTCACTGGAATGTGCCACCGAAGGGGAGACCGGCCTCTCTCTTCACTTCCCAGACAAACGCCATGAGGTTGACAGGTTGCTGTACCACATGCACTATCCCACCTCACCACAGGCCCTGAAGCACCGCTGCTAAGCAACTATGGATTGACACCTCTGAAACCGTGAGCCAAAGAAAACCTTTTCTCCTTAAAAGTTGATATTCTTAGGTGTTTTGTTATAGCAACAGAAAGCTGACTAAGATGTTTCTCAAGTTTTGGGCAAAGTCATGACTAAATAAGTAAATGGATGACTTTCCTCACAGGGAAGAAAACATGGCCACTGAGGTGACCTGTCACCTGTATAGGCCATGAACACTGAGCCAGGAGGCCAGCAAAGCAAGCTCTCTGCCAGCACTCTGACAGGCTCCTCTGCTGCCTTGCCAGTGGGGCTCTCCCCAGTCTTCTTCACAGTGCACCACTTATTTTATCTAAGGTTCTAAAACATATCTGAATTTCATTGCTTCTGTGAGCTTCTCAAGATAATAACTAAAAACAGATTGTAAGGATGAGTGGCAGGAGAGCAGGGCAGGGCAGGGTGTTAGAAGGGGGAGTCATGTGGATTCCGTCTCAGGTTCTGAAACTGAGAAGCTGGGCAACCTGGGCCTATTTGCCACCCTCTCTGGTCTGCTTCTGCCTCTGCAAAATGAAGGGTTCAGGCATGGGGGCTGTTATGTTTGGGATCTGAAATGTCCCCCTAAAGGCTTGGTCCCCAAAACAGAGGTGGGCTTGGGAAGTGATTGATCATGAGGGCTCTGACCTCATCAATGGATTAATTCATTAATGGATTCCCAATCTAATGGGCTGTTGGGAGTTGGGGGAGACTTGAGAGGCAGGACCTATTTGGAGGAAGTAGGTCGGCTCGCCTGGAGGGGAGCCCTGTCCACACCCCTTCCTTGCTCTCTGCCTCCCAGTCATGAGGGGGGTGGGTCAGCTCCACACTGGGCCCACCATGATGCCCAAACAGTGAGGCCAAATGACCATGGCTGAAACCTCTGAAACCCAGAGCCAAAGTAAACCTTTCCTCCTTTTAATTTGCTTTTCTCAAGCATTTCATCACAGTGACAGATAACTGACTGATACAGGGGTCCCCTGGCCCTTCTGTGTTGTGGTTCATACCCAGTTGGGGCTCTTTGCAGCAAGCTGGGGTGCTGGGTAGAGGGCTTCCCTGTGTAGGGCTTGCAGAACTGATAGGGTGGGCTTAGCAGGCGGTCACTTCTGAGGGGCATGTGCTGGTCAGTGGGAGCCACAGCAGCTTCAGGATCCAAAGGGCCATGAGTGTCCTTGGCCACCCTCTTCCCTGGACAGCTGTGCAAAAGCAGGTGGCAGGTCCAGGCTGCACTTGCTGAGGCTTTCCCCCCACACTGACCTGTTACAAGGAGTCTCAGATTCTCCTGGAAACCTCATCAAAGTCACATGGGGGCAAAGAGAGGCCAAGGAGGGACCAGGAGGAGGCTCTCCAGAGCAGGTGAGCTGAGGAAGATGACTGGCCTTGGAGAAATGGCCAGGGAGGGGCAGCTGTGGCAGAGGGCTTCCCGCAAGGGATGCTGGAATGAAACAGCCCAGCCCAGTGTGGAAGTGTGCAGAATGCACTCAATTCAGAGAAAAAGCAGACCCCTGAGCATCCACACCAAGGCTAGGAGAGCATCCTGTGTCCCCACGTGGGGCTTCCTCTCCTCCCCAGCAGTAATAATCCTCCTCATCTTCTCAGCTGCTCTTGCTCTTTATATAATTCAGGGCTTAGATGTTGCCTCTGAGCAGGAGGAAGTGCCCAGTTTTGAGAAAATGAGCAGCTAGCCCTGGGAGACAGGGCCCCCAAGAAAGGACAGATGGCAGAGTATCCAGACCAGCCTCAGCCTCCCTGATGATGTCCTGATCATTCGGTACTCAGAGCACTCTGCCAAGAGGTGGCCCAGTCAGCAGGAATACCAACTCCTACAGGGAAACCAGGGACCCTGAGGCCCCAGGGGACAGAGGGAGTTCACCTGTGTCTTGAGGAACCTGCCAACCTCTTCCCACACCTGCCAGTTATCCTTCCTTCATATCCCCAGGGCAGGGGTATGGGGACAGAGATGGCACTGGGAGAATGCAGGGCCCTGGGCTGAGGGACTGAGGGAGGCCTGAGCTGCCAGGTGTCAGAGAGCCAAGTGAGACTCGGGTGGAGGTGGAAGACCTCCGAGAACAAGATTGTCATTCCAACATTCTTTTGGAATCCTTCAATTCATCCCTCCCAGAAATATTCACTGAAGACCGTCCATGCACCAGGCACCCCCACCCAATTTAGTGAAGTCTATACAGACACAGAGCTTTGAGGGTTATCTCTAGGGTTGACGCGGCCCCACATAAAGAACCCAGGCGACCAGAGACTCAGCACCCGTGGAAGGAGTTAGAGGAAGGAGGAGCTGCAGCTGGGCTGTAGAAGCCGGGAAACCCACAGCAAGCCAAGGCCACAGCATCTGGATGCCTGTGAGGGACTTAACCCTTGACCAGCACCTGGGCTCCTGGCTTCCATCACCCAGGGTTTTGGCAGGAGCATCTCCCCAGATCTGTTGTCCTCCTGCAAGGCCATTGGTAACTCAGTGTAGGGACCCAGCTCCTATCTTTGCCATCACCAGCACCATCTCATGCCTGATATGACTTTTGGTCACAGTGAAAGGTTTAGAGGGACTTTCTTTTGGATTGCAACCTTTTATTGCCATTATTTTAATTGTACATATCCGTTGGGTGTTTGTGATAATTTGATCATGGATATGTTGTGAAATGATCAGGCCAGGGCTCTCCACATTTCCATTCCCCCAGACACTTTTTAATTATTATTTTTTTTACTAACTTTTAATATATGTATTCATAGGATGCTGTGGGGTATTTCCATACACAGACACTTGAAATTTCTTTCTTTGGGGAACAGGCACTGGGGAGATGAGAGGGGATGAGGATGGGGAGATCTACACTCCCTACAGAGGGGAGCCCGGGGAAGAGCCAGGTGCCCTTGGAGAAGGAGGTTGGGAAGGTCCCCTCCATCAGGCAGCATTGTGTCACCGGGGCCTTCCAGGGGGAGTGAGATGCGCCTGAGCTGATGTGGCAGCCCTGGGGAAGTTTTTGAATCCAGCAGGGGTTTTGTGTGTGGTGGTTCATGCTCAGTCCTAGAAATGGGGCTCCCACAACTGGAGGTGCAAGGTCCAGGGCTGATCGGGCAGTGGCCTTCTTGCTGGCAGAGACAGCTCAGGGCATCACATGGTGAGAGATAGGGAATGCGTGTGGGCGGTGTGCACGTCTCTGTGTGTGTGTACCTGCGTGTCCGTGAAAGAACTGTGGGAGGGCCAGGCCACACCACATTAATCACAGTGCAACTTTGCTTCAGTGGGACCTTACTGCAGAGCCAGTGTCCTCAGCACAGAGGAAATGATGTTCTGGGACCAGGAAGGTGGACACCTCCATTATTGCAAAACTAGTCATCAGTGTGCACGCTCTTCCAGTCACGTGTCACTGATTTCCTCAAATTCTCACTGTGCAGATATTAAAGAAGGAAGAAAACAGACTTTGAATGAGGTCGACTGCTCACAGTTTATCTTTGACCCTCCTGGACTTAAAAAAATCTCGGAGCTCCTGAGGGACACCCTGCCCTGGTGGCTTCTCCAGTGTCCACTGGGCCTCAGGAAGAGGAGCTCTGGGCAGCACCCAGGTAACCTTCTGCTCCCATCTGCTGTCCTGGGCTGCTGTTGGCAGGGCTGTGCCAGCTTCTGCCTTGTGGACACTGGGCAAGAGCTGGGCCTGGCAGGGTCTTCCAGGCCGCTCAGCCCAGAACCAAGTTCTCTCTCCAGGTCTCACGATGCAGTTTGTTTGGGGGAAAATTAAAGCAGATGGTGAAGATTGAATGGAGGAAAATCCTTCAGCCAGGGCAGAAAATGAAGTTCACCCAGCTGGTCCAAGCACAAATCTATTCATTCGCTTGCGTGTGCATGTGCCCCCCCCACACACACACACACTCGCTCACAAAATCACACATCATACAAAACATCTCATCTGCTTTTTCCTGAGGCCGTGAGTCCAAACTGTTTGGGACAGTCATTCCAGGTCTCCCTCCAAACAACAGAATTTACCAAACACAGTAACACTGACCTCCAGATTAATCCATATTCCATGGTCACATGTGCAATATTAAAGGTGCTCCAAACAAGTCCCCGAGGCTGGGATCATACCCCTGGAACTCACCATCGGGGTTCCTACAGCAGCAAGAAGGACCCAGATGCCACCTCTGGGAGAAAGCCCTCCTCCGGTGACCAGCAGGACCCTGCTGGAAAAGTGCAGGTAGTCACTGAGAGTGACAAGCCCAGTCCTTTGTGAAATCATGTAGGCACTTAGCATATATAGATTCTATCTCTTATTCTTTATTCAAATTCTGATTTGGGGTCCTGGACTCAAAAAACAAACACAAAAACAAAACTGAGGCATTTGTAAAGTTGGAGTTCAGCCACCACGAGAGTTAGTATTTCCTAGGGTGGAAGAAAAAAAATCAGATTAAAAATTGCACTAGAAAGTGAAATTGGATTTAAAAAAAAAAAAACCAATGAAGTAACCAGGCTATTAAAATGGAAAATAAGTCTGATGTCATTCTGAAAAATAAAGGAGTTGGGTCACCTGCAGAGCCACCTAATTAAGCCCAGGAAGCAGCAAGAGAGCTTGAGTAATTTTCCCCGATAATGTCAGTATTTCAAAATGAGCGAGGCGTTGGGCCACCGTCTTAATCAGAGAGTGGAATCAGCCCCTTTTGCCCTCAGGACATCTTGAGACGTTTGACGTTGATGAGGAGCGAAAAGGAACAGATGGAAAGTTATCACAAATGTACCCAAACAGGGGAAAAACTGACCTTCCTATGTCAGGTCCCCTGGACAGGGGTGACGAAGGCCACCAAGCAGGTGCAGGAGCCTCCAGGTGGTGGGGGAGGGCAGCAGAGTGTGCCCCCAAAACAGCGTTCAGAGGAATCATGAGCCAGGGCCCTGCGGTGTCCCTGGGGACCGTGCGTTTTCTTTGCTGGCCTGGGCTTTATATCCGGGCATCCTTGACCATGCCTGCTATTCTTCTGAGTCAATGTTGGAACTGGCCACCCCCTCCTGCCTCTCCTGCCACCTCCAGTCCCACACAGGGAGGGCAACCAGGTCTGGATGCTCTCCCGAGTTGCAGGGCTGGGATGCCCCAGCCCACCCCAGGGAGGCATGTGGACCATCCCCTCCTGGGCTTGGGGCCAAGGCTGGATCCTCCCAACCACATGAGGAGCAGGCTCCTGAGGCCTCTGCCTGATCCCAGGCTGGAGGAGCCTAAGAGCAAGGAGAACAACCGGAGGCCCCCCTGAGACCCAGTGTGTCCTGAACACCCAACTGAGCGCTGTTTCCAAAGTCGGTTTCACTTGGTTGCTGGGATCAGCACAGTTCCCACGGTGGACTTCTGACGCTTGTGTGATGGTGATGGTGGTGATGACGACGGTGATGATGTTGACTCTGACAATGATGGTGACCATGATAACGATGGTGACCATGATAATGACGATGGCAATGACTCCGCTTTGCCAGCAGTGTAAAATTCAGGAACTTTAATGCCAAATCTGGCCTCCGGCTTTTGTGAGACTGGACACTGAGCACGCTGGGTAGAACAGAGCCTGCATGGAGCATGGTCACTGCTAAACACAAAATGCAAAATAAAGGGGTCCTGGGCACATAGGAAAGGGGCCTCTTCCTGGGGCTGTGGAGCTCATGTCCCTGGGTCAGCAGTCCATTCTGAACAATCTAAACTTCATCAGTGGTTAAAATAAAAATGGGTCTCAGCCAGGCTGCTGGGGGTTTCAGCCAGCGCCCTCGTCCCTGAGCACCTCCGATGACAGATGTGGACCACAGAGGGCTCAAAATGTAGACTGCCCTGTTTGCAACATGAACCACGATCCAGAAATTACCCACACACTACTTACGTAGGACATGTTAGTCCATCTTTAACCTGAAATAATTGAATCTTTAAAAAAAAATTTTTTTGGTACCAGGGATTAAAGCCAGGGTGCTTAAACTCTAAGCCACATCCCCAGTCCTTTTTATATTTTATTTAGTTAGGGACAGGGTCTTACTAAGTTGCTTAGGGCCTCCCTAAGTTGCTGAGGCTGGTTTTGAACGTGTGATCCTCCTGCCTCAGCCTCCTGAGTCGCTGGGGTTATAGGCGTGCACCACGGCACCTGGCACTGCAGTTCTTTACTACTTCACCCTGAGATTGACAACTAGCACTGGGTCTCTGCTTTAACTTTTAAATTATTTTTTCTTTCTCCCTCGCACCAGATATAGGACTGCTTAATAAAACATAGCACATCAATACTTGGTGTTCATTTTTTTTAAGTCAATCAATTGAGAATCAGGTAAGCCTATCCTAATCCTCTTTGAGGATTGTTCTACAGGCAAGTGCTTCTGTTATTTGTCTGGGGTCAGAAGGGCATTGGACTGCAAGGCTCTGAGCTTCGAGGATGATGGGATCTAATTAAGCATCATGAGGAACAGAGTCTGATGGTTAAGCAGATCCCTGGTTATATTGATTATTCTCACTTGAAAAATCTTTTCTAATTAAAGCGATTAGGGGACGGGGATGAGGACTGACAGAGGGAAGCATTGCCTTCAAGAGATGCCATGGGCCTGAGGACAACTCCTGTGGTTGGTCCCTCTGTGATGCCATTTCCAGATGTGATTCTGGACTGCTCTTACCTTCTGAGCCTCGGTTTCCTCATCTGTTAAATGGGACCACTAGCTGTACCTCCTTTGTAGAGGTCATGATGAGGCCCCTGGGACAGTCCTGGGAAGAGCAGCGTCCCAGGGAACATGCAGCAGCCTCCTATCTACCTATTCATCCTATTCCTGTTCCTTTACTAAGTGATGAGTTTCAAAGGCAGGAGTGGAGATGTGGGTGGAGCCTTCATGCATGTCGGTGCACTCCGACCTGTGCTTCCTGCACAACGCCATGCAGAATCTCCTTTAGAGTTGCACAACTTCAAATATCTGTATTTTCCTTTTTTGGGGGGGGGGGTCATGCTAGGGAATCGAACCCCAGTCCTCAGGCATCTTGGGCAAGTACCGTACCACTAAGCTACATCTAAGTATCAGAAGGAGAAAGAAATACCAGTGCGAAGAGTCCAGGACAGACCAGAGGCCATGGTGAAATATTTTCTGCACATGGTCACTGAGCCTCTCCAGAGGACCAGTCGGGGTCACCTCACCCCAGATCAGCCATGGTGGGTCAGCTATGGGGCACCTTGCTTAGACCACACCACTGCTTTCCCTGCTGGACAGGAGAGCAGAGTGCTGGGACAGGGAAATGTGCCTGGAGAGGCAGTGACTGCCCCCCCCAGGGTGGCACACATCCTTGGGCGTGAGGGGCCTGGTAGGAGGTCATGCCCAAGTGCACAGTGCTCCTCCCCAGGACAATGTGAACTGGCCTTGCCTTCCAGTCGCCTCTGGAAAGTTCCCTGAGTTGAGATCTTGATGACATTGCAGACTCAAAGGCAAGGATCACTTGGAGGTGGTCAGGGAGCCAAAACCATTCTGTCCTGGTAATAACCCCCAGTCCCCAGTTCCTGATTCCCAGGAAGGCCTCTCCCTGTCCGCCCATCCCCAGATCCATCCTCCTGGATTCCTAGAGCTTCTCTCCAGCCACCCATACCTCCTCAGAGCCCCATCACTGACTCTGTCTGACCCAGGGGACTGGAGTTCAAATCCCAGCTCAGCCACTCATGGTCACGCGTTCCTTGGGAAGACAAGTCACATGGGCCACATGCTCATCTGCTGGACAGGGACTGCCTGAGGGTGGGTGTGCTTCCACAGGAGAAGGAGCTGGGCTGGGCCTCAGCCTCTTCAGGCTCTCCCCTGGTTGCGGGCCTGGCCTGAGCACCCCACACCCACCTCCTGCCCTCCTCTGCCTGCTGCCCTCGCATGCCCCTCCCCTTGGACTGGAGCCAGCACAGGCATGCAGATTGTTGGGACCAAGAACAGGTCATGCTCCTCACTCTCATTCCAAGAGAGTCATTTTATGTCCCGGTGGTCAGCTACACAGGAGTGAGGTGACATCACCAGACTTCCGCGGTGGCCCTGCCCAGGGTGTCCCATGTGGGTTGGCCCCCAATCACTGACTTGCAGAGTAGAGTCCTCCTTGCCTGGGTGGGGCGGACCCGTGACCTCAGGGCCTGGTCACCCGTCAGTGGGGCAAGTGGGGTGCTGTGCTGCTGAAGTCAAAGCCGGGCCCAGCTCCTTCAGACCCACCACCCTCCCACCCGTGGTGCCCAGGGAGGAGGCACCAAGAAGCCTCTGACCCCACCCTTGATGGTCAACTCCAGGGGTTGGGGGTTCAGGTTGAACATCACTCTGTAGGGGCTTGGGTTTAAGGGAGGGTGGCTGAGGGACTGGCATGGGTGCTGGGCTGTCCACATCCTTCTGTGTTCCTGTTGGTCCCCAGTTTCCTCTGGGGGTGACCTCTCCCCACTGCCTCTGGCATAGGTGGAGAAAACTCAGGTGTCTTCTTTCCTGGAAGGCCAGGAAGCAGACCCTTTCTTCTTGCCCTGGGTCACTCAGGGTGGGGTGTGTGACCTGACCCAGGTGTGGCATCAGAGGGCCCAGAAGCCAGGGACAGATGGCCTCTGCTACAAGACCAGCATTGTGCTTCTTGCTTTCCTAGCTCTCGGAGGAGCCGAGTGGCCAGCTCCAACTTCCTGAACCCAGCTCCAACTTCCTGAGATGCTCGCCACCCACCAGGGGTTTCTTTGGTAGGTAGCTGGAGTCTCTTTCTGAAGAAGATGGAACCCTCAGTGGCACTGCTGGGGGACACTGCCTAGCTGCCATGAGCCACCTCAACTGCCCCACAATGTCCATGACAGTGACCTGGATGTACCTTGGGTAGTACTGACATCTTCACAACAGGAGGCCTTCCTGTCCATGGGCCAGGGACGGCTTTCCGTTCCTGGGCTCTTCGTTAATTTCTCTCAGCCATCTCTCAACCTTGCTTGAGTCTATTTGTGTTTCATGACTTCTCAGAATAAGGAGAGCCATGTTTCCCTTCCCCACTGCACCAGCGAGTGCTAAAGCCAAAAGAAGGTGCTGTCTCCCTCCATTTTGGCGAGCCCTCTTCATTTCTGTATTTTCACTTCTGGTAAGCAAAGCCCAGCATGGACTCTTGGTGGTCCCTGTGGTTTCCTTGACACGAAAAAAACGCCTGCCTGGCTACCATTTCCCACATTAGAAACTCACCCTCTTTTGGGGGGTCATGCAGTTTCTCTTTCCCCAATTCTGCTGTTGTTTCTGATCCAACAAACCAACTTAGATCCATCCAGGTTATGCACCACAACTTGCTTAGCGACTGGGTGGGAGAGACCCAAATATCCCCGTAAACAGCTGGAATCACTCTGTGAGCCCTATTCAAAAAGGGAATGTCCACCATACCTCTGGGTGCCAAAGGTATGGGAGCCTGTGACCCTGACACTGGGGTCACAGAGTGGGCAGAAAAACCCCAAGGAGGGAAAAGGACTCCCAGCTGGGGACTCAAAGGGGAAAACCCATAGAGAAGGGATCAGCTGAACTGGGGGATCCCTGGCAGGGGTTGCTTGAACCCCACACTACTTGAATGTCCTTAGAAAGCAAAGCTGAACTTTCATGAAGAGGCTTCAGGAGGAGCCTGCAAAGCTTCTGAAATGAATGGTAAGCCTTGGATGTATCAGGTAGGTACATTTTGCAGGAGTAAGTATATGGTTTCCTTTAGATTTTCAAAACAGTAGATCAGACTCAAAAAACTCCTTCCTGATGAGGAAGCCATCAGGGGCTCCCTGTGTACCTGCAGCTGGCAACCTCGGTGTTGGTGTGGGCCAGAGGTCAACCCCGCCAGGGCCTCGGAGCCTGGTCTCAAAATGCCCTCGGTGCTCAAAAATGGCATTATCTGTTGCACAGTTTTGTCTTCCAGAATTTCTCTGGGAGAAGAGAAATGGTCACTTTCATTCAATAATCAGAGGCCCCAATAACTAGTGCTCTGGAGGTGGGTCTCCTGCCGAGGAGCTCCCGGCACAGTGTAGCTGTGGGCGAGGGTGGAGGTGGCGAGCGCAGGCAGGCCCAGGCAGGACTGAGAAAGAGGCCTGGACACTAGGGAAGGGAGCCGAGGGCCCGGGCTGCTGCAGGTGGGGTGAGAAACCCAGATCTTGAAGAAGGCATTGAGGGAACGTACTTCAAACTCAGAGCTTTGGTGCAACCTTCAAAGCCAAGTGCTGGAACTTCCTTCTGATGGTCTTGCCTGACTGGCCCACCCCTGGGGTGATGTCGTGGCTCCCTGGGCCCCTGAGCCTCTTCCTGGGACTGGACCCCTTCCTCCAGAGTAGGTATCATTCCCCCTGTCCCCCCAAAAGACCCAAGGACTTTGGACCCCAGGATGCCTGGGAGATGTCCTGCGTGGCTGGCCTGGCCCCTGTCATTCTCAGAAGGTGACATTTTGGAGAACGCCTGGCTGGAAGCTCCTGTGTTGTCACACCAGGGGTGTGGGCACCGCGGTCACCCCACAGTACTGTGTGTGCTCAAAGGACACAGTGCGCCAGTCCTCCTCCTAAGTGTCACCATGTCGACACCCAGACAGACACAGAGGTCCTGGAGGGGCTCCCACTAGCCTGCCTGCTGCACCACAGAGAGCTCTGCTTCTGACGGGCCTGGATAGTGGCTCCTGGGTCACTTGCCTCTTCTGCTATTTCCAAAGCCAGTGGAGGAATCTTGGCAGAGCAGTGTTCTGGAAGGCCAGAGAACAAGCACAGCCACGCGGTGAGCCTCTCAGCAGTCACAAGCGAGTGGAAACAGCCCCATCTGGAGCCTCTCAGCACCTGCCGTGACAGGGCCTCTGGGCAGCAGAGGGGCCCAGGTGCAGCTGCCCCTGCTGTTCCTGACCCCACTGAACACCTGCCTGCCCTAGAAACAGGTGTTCCCATGTTCAGGAACTCACTCAAAAAGGACAGTCCACAGCGAGCAGCATGTGCCACCCGCCCCAGAATAACCCCGGGTCCCGTTGTGTAGTGTCCACCTCAACTTCTGAACATTGTCCTTGCTGCTCATTTTAAGAGACTTGTTTTTTCTTTTCCTCTTCTCCCTCTCCCTCTCCCCCTCCCTAACCTGGGAGCAGGGTTGGGGAGCAAGATTACCTTGAGTTGTCTGTTCTCCACAGGAAGGAGATGTCAACAGAACTAGGAAGTGACTGTCTCTGAAATTAACAAGTGAATGTCAACGCACCATCAGATGGACCTGGGACCATCAGGGCGCACCTGGGACCATCAGGGCACACCTGGGACCATCAGGGCACATCTGGAACGCAGCTTTTGAAGAGCTCCTTTAAAGCCCTCTGCTCTCCCTGAGGGGCAGAACCACAGCCCCTGGGACGGGAGTCCCCTGTGTTTTTCTTTTGCTAGTAAAGCAATAAAACTTCTTTCCTTTTTCTCAAAACTGTGTCCTCAATATTAAATTGGCATGAATTGGCATTAGGGACAAGGACTGAGCTTTTCATAACACTGTTTCTCTGTGGACAGACCCCAGAGGAATAAGCTGCCCCATGTTTCTTCACCCTCATTATGGCATCTATTGGGTGCTGAATCACTGCAGGTGACACCCCGGTGTGTGAACTCTTCCACAATTAGCCCTCCCATGGCCCCCATGGTCAGTGGAATGGGGACAGATGTTGCCCAGTGGACATGGAGGTCACAGGGTCTGTGTTAAAGGGATGAGTTTGTTGGAAGAGGAGAAGTTTATTTTGAATAAGCTGAGAGGTGTCATCTCAGGCCAGCGTTCAGCTGTAGACACCAACAGCAGATCTGAAACCCAGGGCATTTTGTCCAGTGAAAAACTGGAAGTTGCTGGGGAACGTTGCTTTGAACAGAACTGGGTGTTATTTCCTGATGAAACTTGAAATTTTCCATAAAACTTAAAACCCCCAAATGTAAAAGCATGAATTTCTTATTCATGTAAGAGTAAGAATTTCTTACTCATGTAAGAGTAACAAAGAGTGGTTCGTATATCTAAATTTTAGAATCAATTTCCAAATTCATGATCCACTTCAAATTCAATACAGAAGAAGGGCAGGGACCCGAGAACCAACTGAAGGTCCAGGGCAAACGGTCACAATTCACTCAACTTGGGACGGGGCATCTATTCTCTGAAGAGTCTGCAGAAGCTAGACCCCTAAATCAGAGCCACTCAGCACCTCCATCAGGCTCACCTGTGCCCAGGTGTGATCCCCCAGGAAACCCTGCATCTCCGACTGTCACCTGCCTTCTGTCATCATTGAGGCCAGATCCAAGGATTGCCCCTAGTCAGCCATCCACATCCCCATCATGGTGATGGGTTTTTATTTCATTGGATCCTTAAACCAGGTGCAAACAAAGGTGGACTCCCACGCGCAGCGCGACGACCTCCACCCTCTGCCCTTCCCAGGTTCCTTGGCTCTCTGTCCATCCTCCCACTTCCCCCCTCCCTTTCCAGCCCTTCCTCCATCTCCAGCCATGCCCCTCCCTGTCCCCTCTTCTCTCTCTCTCTCTCTCTCTCTTTCTCTCTCTCTCTCTCTCTCTCTCTCTCATGTTTTCACACACGTTTTCAACCTTGACCCTCCCGAGGACCTGGGTCTCAGAAGCCCAGAGCTGCTGTGGTCACACCTCACCTTCCTTCCTCCCAGAGCCCAGGCCACTCAGGTGAAAGGTCCACCCCTAGCTCCGACCATTCACATCCCCCCTTTGTATTACTCAGGCAGAGAGCAAGCCCCAGCCTCCTGGCTGCCCTTTTTGTTCTTGCTCCTAAAGACAGGCTCAGGCCCCAAGAACTGAGGCAGTGAAGTGAGGTTGTCACAGCCCCTTGTTTCTCTGCTGCAGCTCCCCAGCTCCCTCCCTCACTCTGAGCAACATCCTCTGATCAGCAATAAGCCCCTTCCTCCCAGAGCCCACAGGACCCACAGCTCCCTGGCCTCCTCCCAGCACCCCACTGGAATTTCCAAGGCCCTCTGGATAAGGTGGCCTCATTCCCAACACAAGGATGTCCCCTTGGGATGTTCTGTCCCATGAATTCTTCCAGGAATGTGTTGCCAGGAAAAAAAAATTCCCCAAAGAATTAGTGTCTTTTCTTTTATTGGACAATAAGAGCAGCACTTCGTCCTGTTGCCCTTTCCTTCCTGGGAAGTCTGGAGCTGTGCTAGTGCTGACCACACATCTCTCCACAGCCCCAGTCTGTTCCCTTTCCACCCTTGTCCATTAGCACAGCCTTGGGCGTGTGTCCACATGTGCATCCAGGGTGAGGGACAGCACGGGAAGTGGTCTGGGCCCACCTTGTGGCCTTGACATGCTGGCCTTCCTCCCACCTCCCCAGCATGCATGCCTGCTGGGGTGTCCCCTCCACAGAGTGGCTTTGGGGAACCTGCACTGCCTACTTTCCACCTGTTTCACTCAGCTTTTGTACCACTGTGACCAAAATACCTGACCAGAACAACTTAGAGGAGGCAAAGTTTATTTGGGGCTCACAGTTTCAGAAGTCTCAGTCCATAGATGATGACTCCATTGCTCTGAGCCTAAGATGAGGCATTGTGGAAGGGCCCATTGGAGGAGAGCTACTCAGGTCACAGTGGAGTCAGGGAGCAGAGAGTGAAAGGGATGGGGAAGGAGCCTCCAGGAAGATGCACAGCCCCAGTGACCACCTCCTCTAGCTCCACCTGCCTACAGTTACCACCCAGTCAGTCCATTCAGACCAGAATGGACTGGTTAGATTACAGCTCTCACCATTCAGTCATTCATCTTTGAATATTCCTGCATTCACAAGAGCTTGTGTCCACAAGCTCCTCCTATCCACAACATAACACACCCTTGGGATTAGCATGCCACCCCTGCAATCCTCAGTCCACTAAACCCCAGGAAATGGGACCTCTCCAAAGAGAAGTTGACTTGGTTGGTAGACCCACAGAGGTTCCTGGCCAGTGGACCAGGTTCCTACTCTTTTTTTTTCTACTTTTGGGATGGTACAAGGAAAAAGAAACGAAATTTTGGTCTTGTAGGTGAAGGAAAGGGACTTTGGCAACAAGGGATGTCAGAAATGGTCAAAGTAATGTCAGTGAGCATAGTCTTGTCCATCCCTGAGGAGATGTTCCTAGCGATCAGGTCGGGGCTTACAAGAAATGCTGACAGATTCCCCATGCCAGGCCCTGGAACTGAAGGTTCGCTGGCATCTCTGCCACCCCGTCTGTCCACCCTGGCTTCTCAGTGGCTCCTTAATCAAGACAAACTGGAGTCAGCAGGGAACTGTTAATTTGAGAGTGGAAGCCTAGCCTTTGGAAAGGCTCAGTGCAGATGGAAGGGCTTTTTGCCTGGGAAAGAAAGATCACTTTCTAGAAACTCTATTATTCAACAGCTTCTTACAGTTACAAGTGAAGCTTCATCTTAAACCCTAACTTGGTCTAGATATAAAAATCACCCCAGCTTAAGTCACTTTATAGAGAATATCGGAGACACTAACACAGGGGGAAAAGTGCTTTGAATGAAGTACAAAGTAATGTCATCCAAGCCTGTGACTCCACTGCCTCAATCCCACACCAAGCACCACAGACTCCAGACGTCACACTGTCCTCGGTGGCTTGTTGGGAGAGAGTGTGACTCAGGTGGAGTCAGCCTCTACTTCCAGACTTGACACCAACCCCACTCATGTCACTGAAGCACCTGCCTGCTGCCCTGGCCATGCCCTGTGCTTGGGCCAGCTGTGGGCTGCCCAGAAAGACAGGGCCCAAGTCTGGACAACAAGCGAGCTGGTGCGAGGAATGGACTGCTGAGCAAACACAGGTGAGGAGGTTTGTGCACACATTGCTAAGTGTGGCTTCCCCTGCCCGGGCACCCGTGATGCAGGCCCTCAGGGGCGGGGGAGATTTGAGGGCGGGAAAGACACCAGGTCAAGAACAAGCCCCCGTGGCATCTCAAGTGAGGGCTCGAGACACAGGATAGGCCCAGGATTTGTTCTAGCTACTTCCCTGGTTCATATGCCCCTTGTAGGGACACGTCTGTCCCCCATGAAGGGCAGAGTTGGGGACGAGGCTCCCATCTGGGAGCAGCTCACCCTGCCACCCTCGCTCCTTTGGTCCTGGCCTGAGCTGGTGAGTTCTTTCAGATCTGTGCAGAGGCCACGCCCTTGCTCTCCCTGACCTCTGCTCCAGCCAGGACTCATTTCCCTCCGCGTGACCTGAATGCTCCCTCCAGCCTGGAAGCTCCACGCCAACCTCAGGGTGGTGAGGTCACAAGGAGGAGGCGGTGAGGAGGGTGCAGTGTGGGAAGCAAGCTGCACCTTGTAGCAAAATGTTATTATTAAGTGTTAAATGTTGCCACTGTTAACTGCACTGGCTAGATTATATTACTCTCTAGTTTTTTTGGGGGGGGGGGGGGGGGGGGGCTACTGTTGATTAAACCCAGAGACATTTAACCACTGAGCCACATTCCCAGCCTGGGTTATTTTTTATTTAGAGACAGGATCTCACTGAGTTTCTTAGGGCCTTGCTAAGTTGCTGAGGCTGGCTTTGAACGCATGATCCTCTTGCCTCAGCCTCCCAAGTTGCTGGGATTATAGGCGTGCGCCAGCAGGCCTGGATCCTAAAGCTTTTTATATAGTTGGAAGTTTTACACGTTATTTTGAAAAACAATTTTATTGGCTATCAGAAATATTAGGACGAACAGTTTGCTGTAGAACCTCACAGAGCTGCTTCATCTGCACAGCGTCACCAGCATGCTGAGGAACAAGGGCACATCTTAGAATTGAGTTTTCCATCTCCCATCTCCTCAGTTCAGCCCCCTAGGCACCAGGCTGTCCTTGAGGGGATGTGGCAGCCCCTCCTGGTGGGAATCCCCTGCCTCCCCTTCTCCTTGTTCCTCCCTGGCATCCAGCTCACCTTAGCCTCCTAGTTAGCCATCTTCAGACATCTGGGGGCCCAAGTCCATCTCCAAGCCATCCAACAACCTCAAAACATCTGCAAAACATCTATGCACCAGAAGTGGTGGGTCTCAAATTCAGCATACCTCAGACCCCCCTGAGCTCGTTAAAACAGACTGCTGAGTCCAGTTCATAGACTGTCCAGTTCCACAGATCTGGGTGGGATCCTGAGGACGTGCATTTCTAGCAAGTTCTCAGGTGATACCAGAGACCATGGTCTGGGAAACCCAGGGCTGGAGAATGTTGGAACTAGCACCTCCCGGCCATCTCCTGTGCTGCGTGTGCCAGTGAATGAGAGGCACAGTCCTGTGAGCCTGGGCCCTCCACTCCTACAGCGCATCTGTCTTGGTTTTAGTCTCTCTCAGGCTAAAACAGACTTAATCACATTTATTTCCATTTGACCTAGACCCAGTCAACTCTTGGCCAGAAGAAAGCATTCAATAAACACTCCTGCATGATGAGGAATGACACCAGGCCAGACCTGAGAAACGGAAGGACAGGGTGAGCAGCTAGGCGAGAAAAAAGATGGAGAAACTAGAAGAGAGCTGTTCTCTGCCCCTGCCCAGAAGGAGCAGGTGCGGAGGGGCCATCACATTCCTGCATGCAAATCATCATCTTTCACCAGAAAACCAAAACAAAAGCAGTGTCACAGGAAAGCAATTGGCCCCTAGGAATTCTCCCTTTTAAAAACCCTGAGACACCAAGTGTTGTAGTCGCCATCTCTTGTGAGGCCTTCCGATGTCCTTAGTCCTAGCCACCCTGTCCTGGAGGCCCACAGCCCCTGAGCATGCCGCGGCTGCTGCCATCTGGGGCTGTAGGCCAGGCCTGGTGGAGCCTGTGACTCAGCACTTGGGCACTTAAGAGAAATTAAGTCCAGTTTCCCATTCCCGGGGACACAGGATTTAACCACATTTGTCCTGGAGTCGGGAGAAGCATCAGCAGGAGCAGGACAGTGACGGGAAGGGCAGGTGGTGGTGACGGCATTTGCGTTTCACAGACGTCAGTGCTGGCACTGGAAGCAGGAACCGTCCACCCCGAGATCCACACCCTTCTGGTGCATGGGAACCACCTGGGCCTCACTCCACATCCAGATGCAGTTGTCCAGGAGGGGGGTCTGGTCACCAGAACTTTCTCCAAATGATGCCACAGGACAGGCTTGAGTCTAGTCTATCACAAAGAGAGTCCCGCCCACCCCCTCCTGCTGTAAGAGAGGAACTGGAGTTTCAGAGAGGTCCAGGGACCTGCAGAAGGAAGGTGGGACCAGGGTCCTCCCGATGCCTGCTCTCAGTGGGGAGGAAAGGAGTCCTCCCTGCAGTTTGCAGTTTGTTCCCTCCCCTGATGGCCTCCGCAGGAAAGTTTCCTCACGGGCCATCTAGTGGGACGATCCCCAGCACCAGATGGGGACAGAATCCATTGGAGAGCCGTGTTTCCCCCTGTACCTCTGTCCACACACTGTTGGACGGAATCTGGAATGTTTCCATCGTGCCCGTGAGTTCTGGGAGGCCGGATGCCCTCAGGCTATTGGCTCCTGAGTCCCCCACTGGGAGCTGCACTGTGCCTGGCCTATGGCAGGACCCCTGGAACATGCTTCCTCTCTCACTGTGCCTTGGCTCCTAGGAAGGAGCTTGTCCTTTCAGATGGTGTCACAGGAAGTGTAACAAGATGATGTCCACAGAGGGACATAAGCAAGATCAGAAAATGAATCAGCAACAGAAAAATATCTCAGGGCCACTGCAGTTGACAAGTGTCAGGGCCACCTGTTGAGCACTGAGCCTCTGGCACAGGATCCTGGGCCATCTCGTGGAAACGCTAAGGCAGTCAGCAGCCCATCTGGCAGTTGCGGAAACAGGCGGCATTGCTGGGGGCAGGACCTGGCAACACCAGGCACAGGAGCTGGGCCTCCTTGGATTCAGATGTGCTAAGCAGGTGAAGCCAAAACTGAACAGCAGCAGGCTGGGATGCCTCCAAGGTGCCAGGAACCAGGCAGAGTTTCCAGGGCAGGTGGCTCCCTGTCCTCATTCTGTAGGACCATCCTCACTCACTCTAGAAAAGAAGAGGATGAGGTCATGAGGCACACTGCCCAAGGGCTGCCCAGAGGCATGCTGGGTCAGCCTGACTGTTAGGAGCCTCCAACCAAAAACTGCAAAGGGAGGGATGGCCGGTAACCAGGGGTTCCTGTCTATCCAGGTGGCTGACGAAGGAGTCCCGCTGCGGGGTTCTAGGGGTGGTGCTGAGCACCATCCAGCATGGGCTCTGGAGACTTAGCTACTACCCTGGTAACTGGTTTCATGAGAATCCAGAAACTGGTTTCCAAACCCTTAGCCTCTTAGAAAAGAATCCCACTAAACCCCAGAAGCAAAAATAGAAATGCAGCAGATGAAGGCCAATTACAAGCCTGAAAAGTCACTTTCATTAACAGGCAGCATTAATAGCATCCCAGGATTGTGTCTCGTCCACTGGAACACTTTTGCCAAATCTTCGCCATTTAAAGACTTTGCTAGTTCCACAGGAGCCTTTGGCGAGGAAATCACCTGCTCTGTTTTCAGGATCAAGGGGCGGGAACCTGTAATGTGGCCCTGGAAACCTCCAGTTCCTTCACTCAGCTGCTCATTGCTTCCTTTACCAGTCATTAACTGAGCACTGGTCCCATAGCAGGTCCAGTTTCCTGTGCTGGGATACTATGACATGGAGATGGGACAGGAGTTGGTACATTAGTGACAGGGACAGACTACAGGCAAGAAGCCATTGGCAGAGATCTGATGAAGACCAGGCAGGGTGAGAAGACAGTGTCCACCAAGAGCCATGCAGGCATGAGCCCAGGTGGGTGGCAGCCCCAAGCCTCAGCACGTCTGGCCTCTGTGGCTGCTGGCTGAGCACTCAGGAACGAGGGAGAAGCAGAGACCAAGGCTCTGATTAGAGCCCCTCTCCTTACTTCACTCCCATCTCAGCAGTTAACTGCCAAGTTTAAGGTAGCCCTTCACCCAGCTCTCCCAGCGACTGCCCCTTCCCACTCAGGTCTTACCCCACCTACACTGCACAGGTGAGGTAGGGGCACCTGCTTCAGAGACCATCTCCCAGCCGTGGCTGCTCCACTCTGGAACCATGAGGAGGTGGAGAAAGCTCTGTCTCTTCATCTGTAAAATGGAGATGATCCCTGCCTCATGGAATTGCTCAGAAGTTCCCAGAACACAGGGGAAAGAAGCCATTGTAAAATACAAGAAGTCACCTGGGCCCCAGGGCACAGGCCTGTAATCCCAGCAGGGCTGGGGGACTGAGGCAGGAGGATAGCCAGGCCCTAAGCAACTTACCAAGACCCTGTCTCTAAATCAAAAATAAAAAGGTTGGGGATGTGGTTCAGTGGTTAAGTGTCCCTGGGTTCAATCCCTGGTACCAACATAAATGAATAAACAATAATATATTGGAATATATATATTGAAATCACACTAACTCTATAGATCAATTTGGAGAGAATGGAATATTAAAATATTAAGTATAAAAATATTAAGTTTTATTTCATGAATATTTATTTCGGTTTCCTTTAATTTTTCTCAATAACACTCCTGCAGTTTTCAATTAAATTAAATTTATTTCTCTGTACTTTTGATGTTATTAAGAATATTTAAATTTTTTGATTTTCCAATTATTTGTCACTCATCTAAAACTATCTGTTCTCTTAGGTTGATTAAACAACCCCCCACAGTGTGGTTAACACAGTAATTTGTGACTCATGCACAGTAGAGAATTTTTTTTAGTCTATTTCTCTCTATTGCTAGGTTGGGTGAGTTCTGTTTTCTTTCTGCAATTTCACTGATTTCCCTCTCTGTTGTGTCCCTTCTGCTGCAGAGTTCAAAGTCTTTAATTTTTGTTATTACGTTTTTCAGTTCTATCATTTCCATCTGGCTCTTCTTTAGGGCCTCTATTTCCTCCCTGAGGTTCCTCTATTCATTTGTTTCAAGAGAATTTGCGATTGCTTTCTGGAACACTTTGAGGAGGGCTGCTCCAGGGCTCCTGCCAGGTGATTCCACCGTGGTTCCTCTCCAAGGTGGTGTCTATAGATTGTCTTTTCTCATCTAAGTTACTTTCCTGCCTCTTAGCATGATGTGTTTTTCCTTGTAGCTGGACAGCTTGCCTTTTATGTTAAGAGACTCTGGGGCCTGTTCAATCTTTTTAAAGCAGGCTGCCACCTTGTTTAGGGTTAGCATACAGATCCTGGTCCAATGACGATCTAACTTCAGAGCCTTTGTCCTGTAATTACAGTGACTGGGACTCCACTGATCCTCCTGGTGCTGCCTGGGGGGCCTGAGGAATTTCCTCTGCCTGGTCCTCCTGGTGTCTGGAGGAGGGAGGGAGTCTGGGGCCCTTAGAGAGCAAGAGTGTTTCCCCAAGGCTGCCTGTCATGCTGCAATCCCTTGGTACTCTCTGGTCACCCTGGGTGTCTGTCACTGGGGGGCCCACTGTGAAGGGGAGGAATAAATCTACATTGGTGGTCTTTGGGAAATGCCAGGTGTGTGGGACAGTAAGAACCCAGCTGCCTGTTGTTCCTCCAGTCTTAGGATATGAGAGGGCTCCCCTTTCTCCTTCCACCTTTCAGATCTCTTTGGGGGTGCTATTGCACTATTTCCAGAGTTCATCCTTGCATTGAGATGAGAGGAGAGGCAGAGAACCAGGTCTACACTATCTGTCTGGACCAGAAGTCCTTTGGATAACTATTCTAAATTAAAGAATCCATGGAACGGATCAGGGGAGATTCAGTCTTTTTTTTTTTTTTTTTTTTTTTTTTGCGGTGCTGGGAATTGAACCCAGAGAGCCCTGTGTTTAACAGGCAAGCACTCTACCAACTGAGCTATATCCCCAGCCCCAAGGGAGAGTCAGTCTTGAATATAATTTATTGACTTAAGTATAGCTGGGCTATAAAAAGGAAATGAAACTTCAGACTCTGAATTGGTCTGATCTTAGACATGAGAACACTTATCATAGAAGCCCCAACATACAGACAGTCTATCCATTCTACCACCCACGGGACCATGGGAATTATCCCCTAAGGGCTTCCTTGTACTCTGGTGGGGCCATTCAAATAAAACCTCAGGGATCCACAGAGTAGAGTAGAACTAGGGAGGAGGAGGCAGAGTTGACTATTGTCATGTCCATGACTGATGTAGCTAAGGATGATGCATGGATAACTAGTAAAGACAAATGCAGGTTATCAACCAAAAGAGCTCACACAGAGAAGAGAGAAAGCAGGGCAAGTAAACTTTTTAAACACACACACACCAGCTCAGGAAAGTGGGCAGGAACCTGTGTCCATAACAGGAAGTGTGTGGGAAATACCAGCTGAGAAGCTGCTGCCCACTCAGCACCCAGCAGCCCACAGCTGCCCCTGGGGCCCGGCTCCTATTTTAAGTCAGTGACGCAAAGTCATGCTTTCCTTTCCTGCACCTGAAAGCATGACTTCAATCCAGACCGAGTCCCTAATAGAAATGAGGGAGTTATTTTTAGACTTGGGCACGTAGTATTTTGCTTCAGCCTAATCATTTGATCCTTCAAGGAAACAGATGTTCTGATGAACATCCCACCTGGTGTCCTACTAAAGGGAACTTGATTTCTCAGGCAACCGGTTGGTCTGGAGGCAGGGACAATTAGACCAAGGACAGCTCTGGGTTCATCCTGATCACCTGTCACAGAGACACCAAAGCGCCCAGGTTATACCGGCCCATGGAAGTGAATCCTAGAGACTCCTCCCTCGCCAGCTTATTTTCTCCGGGAAGCATGAGAACACAGCCAGTTCTCAGGAGTCCAAATCTAGTCCCAGACTGTGTCTTTGGGCAGTTTTCTTCTCCAGACCTTCATTTCCCAATATATGTAATATAATTCCCCCTTTTCCATGAGGAATACATTCCAACACCTCTACCAGATGCCCGAAACTGTGGATAGTACCAATCCTCTATATATTGTTTTATCCTATACATACATGACTGAGATAAAGCTTAATCTATAAATTAGACACAGTAAGAGATTAACAACAATAACTAGTATTAAAATAGAATAACAACATGCTATCATAGAATTGCTAGCTTCACTGCTCTTGGGCTTTGGGTCTTAGCACTCCTAAGAGAGAATGTTGTCCCAGCTTTACAAATGAAGACAATAAGGGCCAGAATGATTAGGTGAGCTGACAAATCACAGGACCACTTACCAGGGGAATTCAGGTCTCTTGGCTCCTGTGACAGTGGCTGGAGCAGCAGAGGAGATCGTGTAGTATTACACACACAGCAGCAGCAACGACAGTGTCTACAGCAAGCACAGTGATAAGTTTTCTACACACCTGCTCTCATTTAATACAAGAACCATGAAACATGGGTTCTATCATAAACCCCATTCAGATGAGGAGCCTGAAGCTCAAAGAGATCAAGGAAAGTACCATGTGTGCACACAACTGGGGGAAGGTGAAATTGGGTGTTCATGTGGTCTGCTATGCCCAAACTGGGTCTCAGTCCCTGGGCTGCCACCTACTGCAGCACCTAAGCAAGATCCCTGGGAATAATCAACAGCTTGCCTGGTCAATGTACCCAGTGGAAGGAGGACAATCAATTTCTCATGGATTCCCTTGGCATTTTCTATGTCAACAATCATGTTGCCTGAAAAACAATCATGTTGCCTATTAGAAAGTCTTCTTTCTAACCGGCATGACTTTTATTTCCTTTTCCTGCTTTATTGCAATGGCTAGCACTTCCAGTACTATGTTGAATAAGAGTGGTGGAAGTGAACATCCTTGACTTGTTCCAGATCTTGGAGGGAATGCTTTTAGACTCATCACTAAATACAATGCTTGATATTTAGTAGATGCTTTTTATGAGATTAAGCAAGTTTCCCTGTATTTAAGGAAGTTTTCCTGTATTCTTAATGTTCATTAATGGATTTTGAATTTTGTTAGGTAATTTTTTCTACATTGATTGATATGATTATATGATTTTTTCTTCATTATCCTGTTGTAGTGGATTATATTAATTGATTTTCAGGTATAAAATCAGCCTAGCATATCTGGCATAAAAAATATATCATCTTTAATTTGGAGGAGTTTTTTGTTTGCTTTTGCATATTGTCTTTAGTTGGTTTTGGTGTCAGAGTAATGATAACCTCATAAAGTATAGGAAAGTGATCTCTTCTGTTTTTTGGAAGAGTATATATAGGGTTGACATTAATTTTTCTTTGGTAAAATTCTCCAGCAAAATCATCTGGGCCTGAAGATTTCTTTTTTGGAGGTAGCATTTTAATCACAAATCCAGTGTCTTGAATAGCTATAGCTATTCGTTAGCACTTTATGAGCTAGTGTATGTCCCACCTTGGTGAACGTTTCTTTATTTTATTTTGGTTGAATTGAGTAGTTTGTGATTTTTGAGGAATTGGTCCATTTCTTCTAACTTATTAAATTTTTGAGCATAAAATTGTAATTTTTCTTAAACTATCTTTTTAATAGTTATAGGGTCTGCTGTGGCAGCACCTGATTCATGCTAATATTGGTGATTTGCCCTTCTCTCTTTATCTTTTGCCTATATTGCTAGAAGTTATCAATTGTACTGATATTTTTTAAGAACACTTTTGTTTCAATTTTTTCTCTTGCTTTCCGCTTTCAAGTTCACTGATTTCATTTTTTTTTATTTAAACAAGTAACTGATAAGTAAAAATACAAAAATTGCACATATGGATGGATACCTTGTGATGTTCTGATACATGTGTACATTGCCGAATGTTTAAACCAGATTTAACATATCCATCTCTTTAATCACTCATCATTTATGGTGAAAATATTCAAACAAACTCCTTTCTTCTAGCTTTTTGAGATATACAGTATAAGTTAGTCAGCTTTCTGTTACAAATGCCTGAGTTAATCAGTTGATAAGGAGGATAGGTTCATATTGGCTCCTGGGTTCCTTGCATGGTCACTGGACCCTCTTGACTTTGGGCCTGTGGTTGGTGCAGAACATCATGGCATGTGGCTGTGAAGGACCCTTTGCTTCATGGCCAGGAATTGAAAGAGAGGGAAAAGGAGAAACTGGGGTCCCAGTATCCCCTGCAAGAGCACATCACAGTGACCTAACTTGCGCTCCCCGGTCCCATCTCCTAGCAGCACCACTCTGGGGACTAAGCCTTTAACACAGGCCTCTGGGGGATGCACCACCTCCAAACTGCAGCACCGCACTGAAGTGTCATCCTCAGTCACCCTACCATGCAATACCAGGTCAAGTTCTCTGACTTCTGCACTTCATGGTTTCTTTCCTGCTTTCTTTGAGTTTATGTTGCTCAACTTTTTATTTCCTAGAAGCAGGTACTTGTGTTAGCAATTGGAAATATTTCTTCTAAGGTAGTTAAACAATGACATAAAATTTCCCTCTTGGTACTGATTTAGCTGCATCTCACACATTTTAATGTGCTGTATTTTCACTTTTGCTCACTTGTATGTAATTTTTAAATTTCCTTTCCGACTGCCACTTTGACCCACAAATGTCTTAGAAGTTTACTGTTGAGTTTCCAAGTGTTTCTCTAGTGTTTCTCTGCTTTGATTTCTAGTTTGACTCCATTATGATCAGATAACATACTCCGCCTGACTTCAGTTCCTTCAAATTCGTTAGCGCTTTATGAGCTAGTGTATGTCCCACCTTGGTGAACGTTTCATAAGGCCCTTTAAAAGGCTGTGTATTCTGCTGCTGTTGAACAAAATGCTGTAAATGTCAATGAGATCCTGCTGGTTGATGGTGTTGCTGAGTTCCTCAGTATTCTTGCTGATTTTTTCTCTATAAGTCTAACAGTTCTGAACATGGTGGAGAAGGAGATCCATGCCCAGACCACAATTGTGGAATTGTGGGTTTCTCCTTCCAGCTTAGCTTTTGGTTCATGTGTGTCTGAGAAGCTCTGTCATCTGGTTCACGAGACAGCTAATCTTGCTGGATTCTTTCTGTCATTTTATAACTTCCCTCTCTGCCCACAGTAACTGTATTTGCTCTGCAGTCTGTTTTGTCTTATATTAATGTGGTCATTCGTGCTTCCTTTTGAGTAATGTTGGCATGGCATCTTCCTTTTCATTCTTTTGCTGTCCACTTATGTCATTGAATTTGAAGCGAGTTTCTTGGAAACAACATACAGTTGGGTCATACTTTTTAATTTACTCTGCCCATCTCTGCATTTTAATTGGGGGTGTTTAAAACATTTACATTTAAATAATTATTTCTATACTAGGGCTAAATCTGACAACTTAATATTTGTTTTTGGTTTGTCCCTTCTATTTCTCATTCTGTTTCTCTTTTCTTGCCTGGGTTATTGGAATTTTTTTAAGAGTTCTGTTTTGATTTCTTTATCATTTTTTTTAAAAAAATATCACTTTCTATTGTTTTCTTAGCAATGTTTCTGTTGGGAAACTGCTGGGAGGAAGCAGCTGGGCCTGGGTCTCCTTAATGTCACTGGGTAGAATCCATGTAAAGAGTGCCTCACTACTTTGCTGTGGGTGACAGGCTACTCCCAGGAGCCCCAGTTGTGGACCAGGGACTCTGCTGCTGTTGCTTATCTAGAAAGGGCAGCCATGGAGCTTTCTTAATTACAAATGTTTAGCTGCACTAATAAAGACTTTTTATATCTGTGCTCTACTTGTTTCTGTCTTGGACTCTTGCCTGACACAGATAGGGCAGGCTCTCAGCCCGGTGACTCACAGGAAAGTGCTGTATTAAAAATTTGCACTTAATGTTTTAAATTAACCAGCAAAGACATACTAAGCAGAACACACTGCATCTACTGATAAGAGTTCTGCCCCGCTTTAAAAACAAAAACAAACATAAACTAAAAACTGCTTTTTCTGTTCATTTCTTTATTATTAAGATAATCCCCTGCTTTCTCTTAAGCAGCCAGAGTGGACCCAAAAAAAAAAAAAAAAAAAAAAATTCCAGTATGTTGAGATTCTTTTACCTTAAAGTTCAGACTGAATTTGATATGTTTGTGTCACTTTTTTGCCCTATATGACCTCTTCTTGTGATTTTGAAGACTTCCATAAAACATGTGTAAAATACTCAAATGTACAGCAGAAACTGCGTTTACCTAATTTTAGGCATATATCAGCAGTACAAGGACTCAGATAATGTGGCAGATATTACAAACTTTTAAAGTCACAAACTTTTAAAACATTTATGTCCTTAAGATGAACTGAGTGCTCAAATGTGAAAGAACATATATTCATGTTATGCTCAGGTACTTTTTTTTTTCCTTCCAGAAATCTCTTTATTTTAATTGCATCTTTTATTTTTAAAAAATTGCTCTAAAACATTTTCTGGCTGTGTATGAAAAGTTTGTTGAGTGTAAGGTTAGAAAGAAGCCAATAAATTAACATGTTATATTTGATAGGGGGTTGTTTACTCCAAGTTCATTAAAGAACCAAATCAATCATGCACAACCAACCAAACAGTGTATCAAAACTGCTTTTATTTTTAAAATTATTTTTTTTAATCTGTTAAGGCACATTTAATTGTTTTAATTGTTTTGTTTTTATTTTTTGTAAAACTGGAAGCAATTTGAGTGACTTCAATTCATGGCACGAATGGATGGCGCTCAGGGTCATCTATAACCTCAGCAGAAAATGTGATTATAGAAGTTTACACAAAGCCCAGTTCCCCAGACAGACAGGACCAGAGCGGAGCCGGGAGCAAATTCTATCCGCCTCTTAAAATATCATTTGCCCTCTCGGCTGATAAGGCCAGACAGCACAAAGGCCAGAATGCCATAAAAATACGGAAAAAGTGACTACCTTTGCCTGCCTTCAACAAACCTCATGTTAAAAAATAACGAAGGAACAAACGGCCTAACAAAGAACCCGCTCTCCTCCGGCTCCTGGCAAGTGGGTCTCCTTTTACTTTTTTTATTTTTGGGAACCTACAAGTGGAGGCTTCCTGGGAAATGGATGAATTTGGCGGTTTCGAAACTCAGAAGATAAACAAGGCAGTCGGTGTCCCTGCCCCCCCCCCCCCACCTCTCCCCCTACCCCACTCCCCCTCTCCACCCCTCTATCCCTCCACCCCAGCCAGTCGGGCCTCCCTCCGCGCTTGTCCACGGTGGGGGCGGGCGACTGCCCGGCTCCAGCCCCGGTGCAGAGGTACAGAGGCCCCTGCAGTGCGTGCACGCGCGAAATGCACACAGTGGGACCAAGCAAGAGAAAGGTTAAGAAAATGAAAAAAGAAAGGCCAAGTAGTGCAGCATCAGCTAAAACCCAGCCTGCCCCTCCCCGGGCTGATGTCACTCCCAGAGCAAGCTTGGAATTGCCCGTGGCGATACTGGGCCCCTGCCCGCTCAGCAGGCAGGCGGCTTTCCCTGCCAGCAACAGGCTTTTTAATAAAACAGGATGCGGTGCCGTGCTGCGGCCTGTCCTGTGAAGGGCTGTCCTCCCTGTCAACTCCCTCCCCTGGAAGCGGGGATTCTTATGGGGCACCCTCTCTGGAGTCCCTGGGGCTCCTGAACCTGGACTGGCTGCTGCCCGGAGGTTCTCGCCCACCCTGAAGTTGGTCCTACTGGAACTTGGATTTAGTGTGTGCATTGCAGCTTCTGCAAAGGCTCTGCCTGACTTTCAGGGTCCAACAGGGTGAGTTTTAAAGCAAGGAACTGGCTTCCACAGGAGGAAGACACCCACGCCCACCCTCCTGGGGCCACTTGATGAGTCACCCCAGCTCTGGACTTGGACCTGACTTCTCATGGAGCGCAGGATGGCTTTTAGCAATTTGGAGGAGTTTCACCTGGCTTTTTATTTTCTCCCCACTTAGGATGAAATGGAGTAGGTTCCATTGCAGAGAGCAGTTTCTGAACTTTTTCCAGCTATAGACTAACAAAGAGTACCAAATAAGTGAGCTTCCATGGCTCTGTGGCCAGCACAGCCCAGGACTGACTTTTGGGGAACCCTACACCACTCTCTCACAATAGGGCAGCAGATTGTGATTCTGAAAGTGCTCCAGGACTGTTAGCCCCATGCAGGGCACCAGTGGGATCCTTTCCAGGTCTCTCTCTAACGTGCAGAAGTGAATGAGTGTCCAATCAACATCAGGGACTGAGGCATGCCCGCAGTCAGCACCAGGGCTTGCAAGACCTCATAAGCAACCAAATTCCAGCACAAAAGACAAATGATTGTCATTGATGGGAAAGGCCTAACTAACTTTAGGCAACTTGAGATTGTGTGACTCGGTCTCCTCATGTATACAGCACAGAGCTGGAGTGGGAAACTCCCAGTAGTCACATTCCTACCCTGCATCCATGCAGACATCAGTAATCACTACAGCACTTTCTTCCTGTGCCCAGAGATGACATCCCAGTCAACCTCAACCACATGATCAGAGAGCAAAACCCAGGGACACTTTGGAAGACTGACTCCAGGTCTGTTGCCCATGAGTGCTTGAGTCCCAACTGATGAGTTTCTCTTGACTTTGAAGTTCGGGGAGGAAATGGAAGGAATTGGGGTTACAGGTGGTGTTTTCTTTCCTTCTTTCACTCAAAGTCTGTGACTTTGGAAAAGAGAGGAAGTCGACGGAGGGAACATCTGGGCATGTGGATGGTGTCAGAGTGGGAATTTCATTTGCTGGACTCCAGCCCAGATCCACCCCAGAACAGCAGGGTCCTGGCAGGAAGCAGGATGTACTGGCTAGCACAGGAGAAGGGCAGGCTTCAGAGCCCAAATAAGTCCAGAAAGTCAGAGAAGATGAAGCACAGCATAAGAATACCAGCTAAGGGTCTTTTCTTCCCCCTTGCTTTCTCTTTTTTTTTTTTTTTTTTTTTTTTTGCCAGGGTATTACAGTTGTACACATGGGATTTGTTGGACCAGCAAGGGTTCTTGAAACAAAAGGAACTGCTCTTGCTGACTCGAGCGCAGGGGGCAATGTACTGGAAGCCAAGGAGGAGCTCCAGAGACGACAGCGAAGCTGGATTTCCAGCTGCAGAACTATGATCAGCCCAGGACAGGAGCCCCCCAGTGTCAAGGGTCCCTGTGGCAAATGAACAGCTACTGTCACTCCTTCCCAAGTGCTCAGCCTCGTTCACTCAGGACGGCTCTGGGGCAGGGGAGGGGACATCATGGAAAGCACTGTGGACACTTTTCCACTTCAGTGCACGGGGCAAAGAGCCCAGATTTGCCATTCCGTGAAGACGTACCCTGTGGGAGGGGTAGTGCTGAAATGGGATGGCAAATTGGGGAAGAAAAGCCTCCAGGCTGCTGGAAACTCAATGCCCAGCACTGTATGTGACACGAAAGTATCACCTACAACCACAGTGAGTGACCAGTCCAGAATAGGTGTTCATTTCAGAGAAATAGCAAATAAACATAAAATTCAATCTAGCAGGCATGCATGGCAGAGTTGAGGGGTGACTCCAAGGTCAGTTGCTGTGTTAGTCGACTTTTGGTTGCTCTGACCAAAATACCTGACAAGGACAATTTAGAGGTGGAAAAGTTTACTTTGGGCTTATGGTTTCAGAAGTTCAGTTCATCTCCACTCCTCTAACTCCATTGCTCTGGGACCCAGATGAGGCAGAACACCATGGGAAGGAAAGCAGCTCAGCTCAAGGCAGCCAGGAAGCAGAGAGAGAGAAAGTGCCTGTGAGGAGCCAGAGATAAGATATTGTCCAAAGCCATGCCCCCAATGACCTACTTCCTCCAGCCACACCCCACCTCCCTACAGTTACCATAGTAGTCCTTTCAAATTCTTAATCCATCAGATGGAGAAATCCACTGATGAGGTCACAGCTGTCATCACCTCAGAGTTTCACATGTGAACATTCCTGCCTTGCCGAACAGCTGAGCTTTTCAGGGGACACCTCCTGTCCAAACTGTAAGAGTTGCCAGGTGAGATAATCCACCTGGGAGGCAGGATGAGGTCAAAGGATAAAGACAAGGCCATTTAATTACCTGCTCTCAGAACCAAGCTGGGAAGAGAACAAGAAGGAGTTCAGCAGATGTTGCAGACAAAAGTCAAGGCCTTGAATTTGGTGATGTCCGTCTTGCTGGACACGAGCTGCCCCTTACCTAATGCGGAGGAGGTTCCCTGGTTAGTGGGTCATCATGCTCTGCCCTTGGGAAAGCAAGTGTTCCAGGTTCAGAATTAAGCCTAGCATAAGCCACATCAAGGCCACACTCTGGAGTCTCCCTCCTCACTATGGCTCTACCACACTGAGGACTGGTTCTGTCACCACCTTCTAACATTCATGTGAAACAGACAGACAGACCTGAGTCTGGTGATAGTAACACTTCTGAGCTCCAGCTGTGCCTAAAGCCAGGTGGACTTTGGGTTTTGCTTGGTGGGCACTCCTGGGGGAAAGTTCTCTGAGCAAAGGACTCTCTTTTGCATCCAAGCCAGTGGGAGTGGATTTCCCATCATGCATAACCACAAAGCATTTCAATAATAGACAGATTGTAATATTAATATTAGCCACAACCGAGCGTGATTCCTAATCTGCATAACCTCTCCAGGAGGCAAACTCTATTTTCACACCCAATGGGGTGTGAAGGAACCAGCACAGAGATCCTGTGCCACTCGGGATTAACCTGAGGACTGGGCCAGGGGGCCCGAATGCATACAGATATCACGTGAGATAGGAGATTTGGGGGGAACCCCAACATTCTGCTCATGTGGTAGTGAATAATCCTGAATAGTCACCATAAGGGACAGGAGGAGAGGACATACCTAAAAAAAATTCAAAGTGACTGCTTATGGTGATCACTGGTGATGTCCAACTTCAAGAGGGGCCTGAACCTGTGAGAGCCGCCCTGGGAAGCTAAAGCCCCAAAGGAATATAGGCAAGGCACCGAAGGCAGAAGGGTTTTTAAAGCTAGTTGAAGAACATGCCAGGAAAGAGACAGGGCTTTGCCTGCAGAAAATGCTAAAATACAAACATTTGGCGGAAAGGAGCCAGAGTCACGCAACTGTGGCTCAGCTTTCCTCCTTTCTAAACAAACGTTTTTCAGAAGCACAGAGCCCAGGACGCCGAGAGGGCAGCAAGACGCGCTGAGCTCACGGCCCCAGCCCCAGTGACTGCATGCTCTCAGAAAGCCTCATGGACGTGCAAGGTCCACTACTGGGAAGTCCATCCTGGGAATAGGGTCCATTTAAAAAAATCTTTTAAAGGAGTCAGTTGTTTGATGGCAATCCCTGAGATCATCTATTCTAGAACATTCTAGACTATTCTGGAATTACTGGCCATATGACTTGAAAACATTTCAAGAGCAACATGAGTTCTGACGTGGGTTCAGTACCCCCCAAAGAACCACGGTTCTTTTGTGATAGAGCAGTTAAACAGGAGACAAGTGAGTGGTGCATAGTGGAAGTACTTTCAGAAAAGTGGTGGACGGAGTCTCCTGGATGTTCTATTTTCTGATGTGGAGGACAGTGGGCCAGGGGAAGATAAGAGGAGAGGGATTCCTGGCTGATTGACCAATGCTGCCAGATGGACTGAGGAACACTTTGAAGTCTCCTGGAGGAGGATTCCTAGATCCATGGCCGGGAGCTTGTCCTTCCACCAGCCCAGCCTCACTGGTGTCCCATGGTGACTTGGGAATGTCCTTTGATGCCACTGATGAGCAGGAACAGAGCAGTTGGGGCAGTCGCCCATCTGAGCGGGATACACAGGGTGACACACATGGCACAGCTCTGAGGACCAGGCTCCTACTGGCGTCCTCATCTTTTGGAGGCACGAGTCGGATCCCCACCTCAGCTTCCACGAGAGTCTCATGGCTTTGGTCAAGTCCGTCTTCCACTCTCAGCCTCCGTTTCCTCATCTCAATTTGCAAAGGTTTGTATGGAGATGTGAAAGGCGTGTGTGTCCCATGTGAGGATAACTAGAAGCTGAGGGGGACAATGAATCAGTGGATCCTTGGTTCAGGAGTGCCTCAGACTGGTTTCAACAGGATGTAGTAGGAGACCCAAACCAACAGCAATCTCAGTAAGAATTCAGCTGGAATGTGCGTCAAGAGACACACAGAGGGCTGGGGATGTGGCTCCATGGTAGGGCACTAGCTGAGCACGTGTGAGGCCCTGGGTTCCATCCCCAGGACCACACACACACAAACACACACACACACACACACACACACACACACGACACAAGAATTAAACACGCAACACAGAAGAGGGAGCCAGGCAGGGCATAGCTACTAAGGTAGCTGCATGGGGAAAAAAAATCTTCAGTATCGTGAAGATCTATTCTAGATCTATTCTACATCCAACAGTATCATGAAAAAGAGCCAAAGTGGGCTGAGGTTGGGAATCAGGCTCAGAATTAGGGCTTACAATTTTGTGACCTCTGGAAATTAAAATGAGAAGCCAAACACCAAATACCATCTACCCAATGGACACAGCTGTGCATGGTATTAAACGAAATTCCACAGCAGCTGGTCGGCCTTGTGGAGAGATTTTTCCTAAAAGAAATCTGGTGACTTCAGTAACCTTGGTTCAGTGCCATTCAATAATGGGACGTGAGTGCTGCAAGTCGACGTGGCTTTGGTCTGTACCAGTGGAGGCATGACATCGCTCCCAGGTGTGACGCCCACAGGGACCTATCCCGGTACCAGGTATGAGAGAGACAGGAGCTCATCTAGCCGACAGCTGTGGTAAAACGGGAAATGGAGGTAGCCACTGCGTATGCTCCTTCTTGTACTTCCAAACTCAAATTTTGAGAAAATTGACGTTGACTTCTAGATAAAGGAATTGAATGCAAAACATTAACCCACTGCACAACTAAAAGAAAACAGGAATGAACATTCACTATACCTGAGAGGGATGATAATTTCCTAAGCATAAAAATAATGGAAATAGTCTCAGAAGAACATATTGGTAAGCATAAAAAGATCTCAAGCTTTCCTGTCCCAGAGCACCCTAACAGAAAAACCATGGCAGAGTGAGCTAATTATATATATGGGGAGCAGTTTCCACATAGGAGAAGACAAACAGAAAATTGGGAAGACACAAATAGGCATTTGCAGGAGAACAAATGCAAATTGTCTAAAAGAAATGAAAAGATGCCCAAACTCATGCGCAACCAAATAAATGCAAATAAAAATAGTGAAAAACATTTCTTCAGTATAGCTGTCTTAGTCTAGTTTGTGTAGCTATAATAGAACACCTGAGGCTGGGTACTTTATGAAAAAACAAGGTTTATTTAGCTCACAGTTCTGGCAGCTCGAGAACATGGTGCTGGCTTCTGCTTGACTCTGGTGAGAACCTGACTGCAGATGGAATCACAATGGGAAGAGTGTGTAGAAGAGTGAGCGGCACATTCAGAAGACAGATATGAGAGGGACCAGGCCGGCTTATGAACTTGTTTTTGTGGGAACTAACAGCGCTGTGGGCTCTCTCCCACTCCTGTGAGACAGCACTGGTCTGTTCCTGAGGGTGGAGCCTGGGACCTGACTACCTCCCCCCAGGCCCCGCCTCCTGAAGCTTCTGCCACTTCCTCCACCTCAACATGGCCATGCTGGGGACTGCACTTCCACACCAGCCTTTGCCAGGCAACCACATCCAACTGCAGCTATGGCAGAGGTGGAATGCCATACACATGCCACACTCTGCCCACAACTGTCCTCACCAGTTGCTGAGCTGTGTGTCCTCAGGACCCTGGAGTGTTCCATCTTCGGTGCCATTAGCTCCCGTGCCCACACACCAAAGATGATCATGACCCCATCTCACTGGGAGGTCGGGATTGGCTGAGACCACCCTAACTGATGCAGCGGGGACACTGGAGGAACTTCTGTGTGGTTAGAAGCAAGCACGGAGGAACGGTTCAGTGGGTCGTAGTACAGATCCAAGATCCAGGACACAGACCTCAAACATGCTGTCAAATGTGCCATCGCTGAACGGTTTCCCAACAGAAGGCGCTGTGGAGGCATGATCCTGACTCAGCAAAGGAAGATCCTTCCTGTATACGGGAAACGTGGCTGAAGTTTGGGTTTCTTTCTTTCTAGAAGTTATTTCTAGGAAGGGCTTAAAGGTGATTTAATTTGAAAAAAATAATGAAAAGGACAAAATCATTTAGAAAGTGGTATTGACAACAAAGTCAAAACAAGGCAAAAATAAAATAATGTTAAACAAAACAAACAAAACAAAATAAAATGAAAAATAAGCCCAGACTGTGCCGGGAATGGCAGGTGGTATGTTTGGACCCCTGGAAACCTCCTGTTATCTCAAATGGTTGGAAGAAAGAGCCTTGTGTGGCCTACACAAGGCACAGCTCCCAGGGACTGTGACGCCTGTCTCAGTGTATTTGATGGACATTGGGCCAGAGAGCATCCTGGTTTTGTCCTCCAAAATAGCACATTCCCTGCCTCTCAATGACAAGAAAACTTGTGTGCTCAAAGTGACTAGGGGCCACACTCAGGTGCTCAGGGAGACTCCCTCAGCTGCTGCTGAGCACCTCTTTTGGGGTCCATGGGAAAGTCTTCTGTTCTGCATGGTATTTAGGCTGCCTGCCTCCTCCTCCCCCTCCCTTCTCCCTCCCACCCTCCCTCCTTCTTTCCTCCTTCCCTCCCTTCCTCCCTCCCTTCCTCCCTCCCTCCCTCCTCCCTCCATCCCTTCCCTTAGGCTGCTTCCCTTGCAGTTGGCACATCTGGACTTTTCACTCAAGGCAAGCGACATGAACTCAGCCATCCTCTGGGGTCCTGCGTGCAAGGGAGGACTGGGGTGGGTGGAGGTGGCTTAAAATGTGATAGAATGGAAAGTTCAGCAAACAGAAAAAAATTAGATTTTCTAAAGCAAGAAGCATTTTTCTCTGCATGGAAGGTCATAGGTAGAAGGCACTAGGGTGTTTCCAAATCTGGCGTACTGAGTATGATGTGTAGTCTGTTTAAAAGCATCACTGGCTGGTGAAGTGGTGCACACCTGTCATCCCAGTGGCTCTGGAGGCTGAGGCAGAAGGATCACTAATTCAAAGCCAGCCTCAGCAACTTAGCAACTTAGGGAGACCCTGTCTCTAAATAAAAAAATAAATAAATTACAGCTGCTCCTCAGGGTAGGATGCCCAGAGAACCAGGCAAGGACTTCGTGAGAGGATAAAGGGGCATTTCAAATCAGTGGGGTCAGAGGGAACATTTGGGCAATGGGACAATATCTAAAAAAAAATAAATCTCAGTCCAAATCACATTCTACAGCTAAATAAAGTCTACATAGATGGAATATTTAAATGTAAAAAAAATAAAAGCACTGAAAGAAAATAATTTTTCTTATCAGAAGGGGGAACGTCTTTATATTTATAAATATAAAACACAAACTAAGGAGGGAAATATTGACGAAAATGACTATATCAGAAGTTGAGTTCTGTCTGCCTGGCCAAACCTGCCAAAGCCAGACGGGGTGCAGATACCCCCAATATATATACAGGCTTCTAGAAATCAGTAGACAAAATAGACGTGACCATCCTGTTGAAAAGTGGGCAAAGGCTACTAGCTGGTGGGACAAGGGGCGGAAACACTGGTGGCACCTGGCTGTTGCGGAGATGCTTCTTTCATTCACCGCAAGAGAAGGGCAGTGAGCGCAAGTCACCTGCCACCGCCAGACGTCCCGACGTGCTCACGTGCTGGATTCCAAAAGGTGTTTGGAAATAGCCATTCCTCTGCCTCTGAGCTGCTTGTAAAACAGTCTGACAGTGTCTATCAAAACTGCAAGGCAGTGCTCGCTTCGGCAGCACATATACTAAAATTGGAACGATACAGAGAAGATTAGCATGGCCCCTGCGCAAGGATGACAAGCAAATTCGTGAAGCGTTCCACATTTTTGGGGGAGGAATTACCCTAAAGAAAGAGTCAATCAAAGGAGAAACAAAGTTAAGCTAAAAACCCCAAAAAAGCTAAAATGACAGGAAATACAAGTCATATCTCAATAATAACCCTGAATGTAAATGGCCTAAACTCATCAATCAAAAGACATAGACTGGCATATTGGATTAAAAAGAAAGACCCAACAATATGCTGCCTTCAAGAGACTCATCTCACAGAAAAACATGCCCACAGACTAAAGGTGAAAGGTTTGGAAAAAACATACCATGCACATGGACTGAGTAAAAAAGCAGGGGTTTCCATCCTCATTGCAGATAAAGCAGACTTCAAGCCAAAGTTAGTCAGAAGGGATAAAGAAGGACATTTCATATTGCTTAAAGGAAGCATAAATCAGCAAGACATAACAATCATAAATATTTATGCACCAAACAATGGTGCATCCATGTACGTCAATTAGATCCTTCTCAATTTCAGGAGCCAAATAGACCAAAACATAATAATACTGGGGGACTTTAACACTCCTCTCTCACCATTGGACAGATCTTCCAAGCAAAAATTGAACAAAGAAACCATAGGACTCAATGACACAATCGCTAATTTAGACTTAACAGACATATATAGAATATTCCATCCATCAAAAAGCAAATACACTTTCTTCTCAGCAGCTCATGGCTCCTTCTCTAAAATAGACCATATGTTATGCCACAAAGCTACTCTTAGCAAATACAAAAACATAGAGATACTACCTTGTATACTATCAGATCATAATGGAATGAAATTAGATATCAATGATAAAGTTAAAAACAGAAACTACTCCAAGACCTGGAGATTAAATAATATGCTATTGAATGATGCATGGATAACAGAAGACATTAGGGGGGAAATTAAAAGATTCTTAGAGGTCAACGAGAACAAAGATACAACATATCAAAATCTCTGGGACACTATGAAAGCAGTGCTAAGAGGAAAATTCATTGCATGGAGTGCATTTAATAAAAGAATGAAAAGTCAACAAATCAATGACCTTACATTACAGCTCAAAGTCCTAGAAAAAGAGGAACAGATCATCACCAAAAGTAGTAGAAGACAGGAAATAATCAAAATCAGAGCTGAAATCAATGAAATTAAAACAAAAGAAACAATTCAAAAAATTGACAAAACAAAAAGTTTGTTCCTTGAAAAAATAAACAAAATTGATAAACCCTTAGCCACACTAATGAAGAGAAGGAGAGAAAAACTCCAAATTACTAAAATTCGTGATGGAAATGGAAATATTACAACAGACACAATTGAAATACAAAACATAATAAGAAGCTACTTTGAAAATTTATACTCCAACAAAATAGAAAACCTGGAAGACATCAACAGGTTCCTAGAGGCATATGAGCCACCCAAACTGAATCTGAAGGATATACACAACTTAAATAGATCAATTTCAAGCAAGGAAATAGAAGTCATCAAAAGCCTACCAACAAAGAAAAGTCCACTACCAGATGGATTCACAGCCGAATTCTACAAGCCCTTCAAAGAAGAGCTCATTCCAATACTCCTCAAACTATTTCATGAAATAGAAGAGGAGGGAACCCTTCCAAACTCATTCTATGAAGCTAATATCACCCTGATAACAAAACAAGAGAAGGACACATTGAGGAAAGAAAATTTCAGACCAATATCCCTAATGAACATAGATGCAAAAACCCTTAACAAAATTTTAGCAAATTTCATACAAAAGCATATTAAAAAGATAGTGCACCATGATCAAGTGGGTTTCATCCCGGGGATGCAAGGTTGGTTCAACATCCAGAAATCAATAAATGTATTTCACCACATCAACAGACTTAAAGTCAAGAACCACATGATTATTTCAATAGATGCAGAGAAAGCATTTGATAAAATACAGCACCCCTTCATGCTCAAAACACTAGAAAAAATAGGGATAGTGGGGACATTCCTTAACATTGTAAAGGCTATTTATGCTAAGCCCACAGCTAACATCATTCTAAATGGAGAAAAATTGAAAGCATTCCCCCTGAGAACTGGAACAAGGCAGGGATGCCCTCTTTCGCCACTACTATTCAACATTGTTCTTGAAACTCTAGCCAGAGCAATTAGACAGACCAAAGAAATTAGAGGAATATGAATAGGAAAGAAGAGATCAAACTATCCCTATTTGCTGATGACATGATTCTCTATTTAGAAGACCCTAAGAATTCCACCAGAAAACTTCTGGAACTCATAAATGAATTCAATAAAGTAGCAGGATATAAAATTAATGCTCATAAATCTAATGCATTTTTATTCATAAGTGATGCATCCTCTGAGAGAGAAATTAGGAAAACTATCCCATTC